>CALNVZ010002100.1:11030853-11061381 GCA_940671915.1 Paracentrotus lividus
GCCAATCAGTGATGACTGCTGTCCATAGAATAGTGCCAACAGTCTCAGTTTTTTGTTTGTTTGGGGTTTTATGAAGAATGTAAAACAAAATATACAGTGCCTTTATGTGTGAGAATGGTTAAACCTACACAATCTTTGCTACTGAATATTTCTTTCAGGGCTAAAACCTGTGTTTAAATAAAGCCTTCCATGAAATAAAAGTATTCAACTGTCATTGCTCAAGGTCCACATATTTGTTTGTTATCATCACATTCATCAGTCAATTAATCAAGATCAATGGTACACGTATTGATATTTTCAAGTTTTCTTGTTCCTTCTGTTTTTACTCCATATCTACAGCAATTCAGTACTAAGGGAGCACCCTACGTGAGTGAGAGCTTTGACACCAATGTACCTGGTTCCCTACCCATCCACCCCAAGACCTACCTCAAGAGAGGTCCCGGAGCAAGGCCTCCAAAAACATGAGATGACAACACATTCCAAAAACTATTTAAGTTAACGAATGGCAGACTTTTGAATGGAATACAAGGCCTTTTTTGGGGATGGATGCCATCTATCTAGACCATATTGTTTCACTGCAGAAGGGAGGATGTTTCCCTATACCCAGTGTAGCTCTAAGTCATTTTAAAGGCCTTAATTTACTCTCAGATACCATCGATTTTGATTTCTGTTATCTGCCTAGAGCTGTTCCTGGGGGTGTTTCACATTACTTTGCAAATGACTTGAACATGCTCCTGGGTGCCATACTAGTCACATTTTCAATTATTTAGCACAAGAATTTATCAGCAGTTGTCATCTGTAAAGTCCTACGTAACTGAACAAAGGGCTTGGTGAAACACACCATGGTTAGAATGGTGAGAAGTGCTATTATAATTTTTAAAGATAAATGTATGTATATTTAAAAATCATCTTTTGTTAATAGTTAAACTAAACAAAAGGGGAAAATGTGTGGATACCTTTATAATATCTGGAAAACATATGGAGGTTATATCAAGTTGACTTGCAATTGATATCAATCACAACCGTGTACATAGGGGAGTAAAGTTGCAATTAGGTTAATGTTGAAACTGGCTAAACTTGTGCCACTCTTTAAAGGAAACCCACTATGGTAAATAATGTATAAATATTTGTTTTATAACAATAATAATGATATAACACATTTATATTGTACTAGTATTATATTCTGAGGTGCACAGTGCGACAAAGATTATTACAAATGGTATACAACTGCAATTTGCTATAGACTTGTTTAAAAATACAGTAGTTTAAAAACCAACATAGAAAGTTGAGGGTCATGGAATTCACAAGTTCCATTTGCAGCAAAAGATTAAAGATAGAAAGGAAAGAAGTGTGTGTATTTCTCAAAAGCTGTGGTCGGTAAATTGCCATTTGACTTGTGCCCATTTTTTCTCATGCCCATTTGGTCTCATCTCACATGGTCTAATTCCCCTTCATCTACAACCAGTTCATCTAATTACCATTTGGTTTAACCACCACTTTGCCTATTTGCCATTTTGTCTTATTTCCTTTTCATCTAATGTCCATTTTGTCTAATTTCCACTTGGTCTGACACCATCTTGTCAATTCCTTAACAAACACATGACAGTCCAAGTATTTATTTGGGAATTAGACGAAAGTGCAATTAGGCTATTAGACGAATTGTCAATTTGACCAAGTGAGAATTAGACCAAGTATGTTTTAGACCAAGGGAAAATTAAACCAATTAGATTGTTAGTAGATCAAATGAGTTTAGCCCATTTGGTATTGGAAAATCAGAGAATTTTATTAATTGCTGTTAGACCAAGTGGATAAAAACCGCTGTAGTCTTGTGACTGGTAAGTTTATTTCTAATATATATATTTCATATGTAGTTATAAGACGGTGTTGGTATCAGTATTCTTCTGCATGTTAGACCTTATAGTAGTGTGGATATATCACATAGATTTTATTATATGAAACTGATCAAGATCATAATCCAGAATTATGCAAGAGAAAAAATTAATGGGAATATACTTCATGATTATATCAGCAATAAGATTTTATTATATGAAACTGATCAAGATCATAATCCAGAATTATGCAAGAGAAAAAATTAATGGGAATATACTTCATGAAATAATATTTTGTAAATTTTCTATTTTTGTCATCTGAATGTGCCAATTGGGTATGAAGCAAACCTTGCCTTTTTCCAGATTGATTATGTGGATACATATTTGAGAAATACAATTATGGAGATTTGTTTTTAACAAAGTAGTGTCTTGGAGATTATACATCAAAGATATGTATTTTTATATAATAATGCTCCAAAATATTAGAGTACATAATTATTGAAATAGGTTTTCAGAAGCTTTTAATTTTAATAGGAATGCAATGTTGTGAATAACTTGGCATTTAGTGCTTTAGTAAAGTTATGTTATTCTAGTCTAAAAGAGCATTTACTGCTGTAGTCTACCAATCAGAAATTGTTTTATTCAAATCAAATTTCAGTTTTGCTTTAAAAGCACAATACATTTTATCTATAAAAAGTTTTTTGTTATTACAGCTTTATAATCTTTGACAATGAAATACAGCCCATTCCCATTATAACAAGGTGTGTGGGACCAACTCAAATACCTCATTATGAATCTTGTTTTACTGAACACAGGGCACATAGAGACATGTGAACATGTTTGACATTGGGTCTGCGAGAATCACCTCATTATAACTGAATCTCGTATCTTTGCTCGTTATAATGGGAGTAGACTGCACAACTCACCACCTCAAAAACAAACAAACAATAGAGTAACTGGTAGGAGAAGCAGATTGGTCTATAGGATATCATTGTTAGCTCTGACTCTGACATATCTATTTTGGTGACATAAACATTAGTAGTAAAGTAGAAGTGTTTGATATCATTAGAAACCTTGGAAACTCTATTTTCAGTAAAGTTGTGAAACTAGAATATAAGTTCTGGCACCATTTTGAAGTTTTTGAACGGATGGGTCCCATATGACTTGTTAATATTTGGAACAGGATAATTGCCTTGATCATTGTAACAGAATTTTGTTGTATATCTTTGATTTTTATATCAAGAAGTGGACTGTACTGATGACAACTTAGACATTTTGTATCTGTAATTGGTCAATTTAATTGCCTAAGGTTTAGCTGCTCAGCAGCTTTGTCTTTCTGTAATTAAAAACGAATTCATACACCTTTTAGCAAAGTTGTAATGGCTGAGTGATTTGTGTGATTTCAAGTGTGTATTTATGGTCTACAGCTATGTTTGTTTTTTGAGTATTCACTGTTCAAATAGAAACAAATCAACCGAGAAATAAATTAAATTAGCCAATCAGGGTATCTTAAAAGTGCTTGTTGTATTTTGAATAATAAATTCAGAGTTTGATTCAAAAAAGGTTCTAAATCCACTTTTGTAACATCTGAGATAAAAGGCATTTTGTTTGCCAAATTTTGATAGGGTGTAATTGATCTCAAAATTAAGGTTCAAATTGGTCAGATATAATATATTCAATTTTCATCAAAAGTGGAATTAACCTCTTTAGGAATCAAACTCTCCGCACGTATATATTATGTAATTATTGAAACGCTTTAGGATATGGGACTGAAAAAGACAAAAAAATGAAAAAATCCTTAAAAATGCACCCCTCCTAACCTCTCCCTATTTATTTCTCTTCCTCTACCCTCGTACTAATTCTTTAACCCTTATCCTTTTGTTGGTGTGGGGTTTTACTATGATAGCTTGTTGTATTTTGGTTTTATTTGGCTATCGTTCACAATTGACTATTTTGTTGCCTCAAATTTTACTGATATTGTATTTCTTTCTTTCTTTTGTTCATCTATAACATCAAAAATTTAACAGCTTACAAAATGGACAGTGTAAATTATAGGCCTACATAATATAAGTTAGTGGGGATTTTTTTAATTTTCCATGTGTGTTAAGGCATTGTTGAATCCGAAAACAAAAAAAAAATGCCACTCAAGTGCAAGATCAGTAGACGCCCATAAAATTCAGCAAAAAAAAAAAAAACCCTCGAAGGCCTTTGAACGAGACTACCGCGCACCCTGTGGGGAAGGGGAACTCCCCTTCCTTGGAGAAAAATTCGTGTAGACTATAGTGCAGCTCGATCGACAGAACAGATCTTCAGTCAGGGATTGACCTGTAAACAAGGGTTCACTACAGTCTGTACTGTGTTATTTGTATAGATCCAGTAAATAAACAAGATATAACTGGCTAATATATATTATACAGACAATGTACGTGCTCGATGGGGGGAACGCTTACACGTAATTTGCCGTCAACTGAGAGTGAGAATTTAGCGAATTGCAAATGGCAATGCCAATGCAAGATAAAACGCTGAGCTATATTTAAAGCGGACCAGGCAGCACAATATTCAACTATGGCAGGACAACAAGGGCAAGGAATGGATGAAGAAAACTCTGCTGTTACCAACTTCAGACAATACCTTCGAATAAAAACTGTGGAGCCAGATCCAGATTATGGTTAGTTCAATCCATCAATTGTGAATTTGTGTTTAGATCTATGTTGAGACGGAGTGAGGCTAAAAGTATGTAAATAATTATTGTGGCTCTTGTATTCTCGTCAAACTAATACAGCCTTGTATTTATCATTTTCATTGGACTAGTATTATTTTACAATGTCCCACCACCTAGATTTTCTTTGATTCAATAAATCCTATAATTTCGGTAACAGAAGTAGTGCAAATGAAAATAATGATAAAATTCTTTTTGGACATATTTGTCTAGATCTATGTTATAATGTATTGATGTCATAGTATGAGTGCTCCGTATCTTGAGAAGGAAATGAGTTTTGTGGATATCAAATTGTATTATCATTGTATCAGTATTCTCTAATTCACTTCTTCTTTTTCTCTCTGTTTTTTTATTTTTTTATTTGAAATGGTTTTAGTTGGGGCAATAGAATTCTTGAAACAGATGGCCGGGGAAATGGGATTACCAGTGCAGTGTGTTGAGGTTTGTGTACATTGTCCTTTTTGAAAGGTAGTGTCATCCTTTTTCACAAATTGTGAAAACTAATGCAACTTGGCATAACTTTAGAATATGATCAACCTATACTGTCTATTCAATCTTACTGTCATAGGTTGCCTAGATCAGTAATATAAAACGAAATCTGACTACCAATCTAGACCAGCTCTCCATCAACATCGTTGATATGGCAGCGCGTGCAGCACGGATCACACACAGCAATATACACACGGCGCATCAGCGTGCATTATTCTTTGCGTGAACGGTCAACGGTTCGCACCGTACGGTATATTTTTCGAGGTTCGAAAAAATAGGAATGAATTTTGATAATCGCAATATAATGACAAACATACACATTTGAGCTTAATCATGTTGTGGGAAGATATAGTCATCGATATACTACTATATCCTCTCAAAAACTAGAAATGTAATATTTTGGCCTGCAAAAGGATGACACTACCTTTAAAATGTAAATATAAGTGTGACATATGTTTTTCCTATAGTTATACATACATCTCTGTGGCTGATCAAGAATTTTAAAATGTGGAGGGCGCAGCCCAAAAATTTGTGAAATATAGGAGAGTCAACCGATTTTTTTTTCCTGATTGTAACACATAGGCCTAAAAGTCAATGCAAGATTTTCAAATGTCCCCTGCGCCCCTGCCTGGATCTGCTACTGCACTTTATTGTTACAAATCTTATGCTATATCAAAATATAGAACAACATGTGTTGCCTATCTGTTCATGATCATAAGTTGCACATTTGATATATGAAATAGTTTGTTAAGTACCTGTTGTTTCTCACATTTGCAGGTGCATCCTGGGAAGACCATTGTTATCATCACATGGGAGGGAACTGACCCCACCCTCAAGAGCATTGTTCTTAACTCACACATTGACGTTGTTCCAGCATTTGTGGTAAGTAAACCACATTCGCATCTTCCCATGGCCATCACTTATCCAAAATCTTTTCTATTCACGGTCAATGTCCTTAAGTTAGTTTCCCTCCTTTATTCTTTATTAGTAATTTGCTTTAAAAGCCTTGCTTTTCTTGTATCATTTGAACGCCTTACAAAAAGAAAGACATCATTGATCTTTTACAATGTACAATCATCCACCATTTAAATCCTCTATTAGTAGGCCCCTCAAGTTTTGATTGAATTTGAAAAGGCTACCAATCCAACACCCTCTGTCAAAAAATATTTAATATTTAACCCCTGATTAATACATCCCTGTATATCTACATGTATATTCCATTTGATTAACGATGATTTATTGCTGGAGAAGTTTGCTTAACTTTGCAACAAGTAAAATGTTATGTTGATTTTCATCTCTATGTCTGACTCGATCGCTACACATGAATTGAATCATTGTTGGTTAATATTTGTTCAGGGATATGCTGGTATCTAATATTTGAATTTTTTAGTTGATTTGTATATGCAGTGTACCTTTTCTTTTGCACTAACCATTATTTTAGATAAATGCCTAAAAAATAAAACAAACAAACAAACAAACTGACAAAGACTTTTATTTTCACAATCATTCCTTTCTTTTTATTCTAATTACAGGACCATTGGAAATGTGATCCATTCGAAGCGAAGAAAATGGAAAATGGAGACATTTATGCCAGAGGCACTCAGGTTGGAATTCCTAATGTTTTTTTCCTTTAATTTACCTCATCAGTATGGTGATTATTATAAAGTGGAAATATTTTTACACAAAATGCTTAGGCCTAAATACTTCTATTATCCTTTTGTTTTAGACAAATAAATACTGCCTTCTAGTTATTCAAAATACGATGTTATAATAATTTTTTTTTTATTTGTTTGCTTCTATTTCAATTTTTCAGGACATGAAGAGTGTTGGAATTCAGTAAGCATTCTATTTAATTTTTAATTTCATGCTTCCCTCACCTATGTCTATTTTAAATGCTGTACATACATTTATGTTTGCAGGTGTGGATCCAGCACTCTTACTTTCAAAAGATTGTGCAGGCCCAATTGTCTGAGGACAATAGTGGCTCTATTATTTTTGAGCTTGAGCAGATACATTCCATTATATGACTTAAGGCTTGACCCGCCACTGGTCTGCATATGTTTGTTGAATTATCAAATACTTGCATCATTGCTAAAAGAATAAAGATCATTTGGGGTTGAAATTATATCAAGAGGTAAATGGAGGTGAATGTTTTCTATAATTATACCAATTACCTGTTCATTAGTTCATCGTGATATGCTGTATGGAAAATTGTTCCCACAATTTTATTGCAGTGAGCATGCATGCAGGAACAGTGGAATTCTTTGTAAAATCATGATTCACCCTTATTCATTTTGCTTTATTATTGTATTTGTGTTGTTTTGAAGTGTTTTTTGAATCTGTGCATCATTGAATAGAATAGGAGTTCTTCTTTTGCATGAAAACAAATTCACACATCTAGGAACTTTAGGAAAGTCTAGTAACTAGGTATGCACTGATATAGCATGTATTTGCCATCAAATTGCCTGCCCCTCCTGGCTTTTTCCTTCACACAGCTCAGAAATGACAATTGTGTAGATTTATTGATCCAAGCTATTTGCCTTGCTTTATTTTTGTTTATATCATGATCTATATGCTCTACCCATCTTCTAATAGTTGAATAACATATATGCTTTAATCTCCCAAGATGTTCTCATTCATATTTTTTTAGCAATATCCACCCCCCCCCCCACTTCTCATGACTTGCTACATTTAATGAGAATTTTTTTCATGGCACCTGTATAGTCATTTTGTTGAGATTCAGAATAACCTTGGAGATAACTACCTCAATACATATTTTGACAAAGGGTTACTTGACACCCTTCTCGTTCTGTAAAAGTTTATTTATTTATTTTAATTTTTTTTTATAACTTTCGCGAGTCCGTCTTCGTGAAAATTTCCACTTCAATATATACAAAGGCTATTTATAAGCGTTTCAAAAAATTTGAAATTATCTACCCGCAAATTTCCTCAACTATAGTTCAAAATCATTAAAATATCTGTTTGCAAAAATATTGACTTATACAGAACCAATGTTATCTCCCGCAACTCTGTTTCAATTTTCATTCATTTGTCGTCCACCTTATTAAATCTTGTTTTGTTAGGTACATAGAAGCCATCCGTAGACTGATCAACAAGGGGAAAAGACTGCTACGTACAGTCCACATGCTGTTTGTTCCAGGTATCATACTAAAACTGCTGCAGAAAATTCATATTTTTATTAAATAAGAAGGTCTATCTTTGCATGGCTTTTTCTTCAAAACTTATTATGCTATCAAAAGAATACCTTTTTAATTTTAATTCAATTTTGATCATATGTAACATGCTAATTTGTTAACATAATTGTGCTTCTCATAAGTAGTGTTTGAAATATATATTTATAACTTTAGAAAGAAATTAAAACTAGTATAGAAATATCACCAATCTTAAATAAACATGATTCCTTCATTCTATTGAGCAATTTTTATTCATATTTCATTAGACCATGTTAATCTTGCAAAGTCTGTTCTATTCACAGATGAGGAACTTGGAGGTTTCAAGGGCATGAAGCTGTTTGTTCAGACGCCTGAGTTTCAGAAGCTCAACATGGGATTCGGGTTAGATGAAGGTAATAATGATAAGTCATATCTTGTTCTTTTAGGATTATATAACATCTTTATGCACTCCAAGGAACTAGCCATCAATGATCTTTAATACAGATATGATTTTGCAGTAGCTACAGTGTTCTACAAGATGCACATGAGTTGCTGTCTAAAGACCTTATGCACTGTTAAAAAAGTTGTACATAGCTTGTAGAGAGCCATTACAAGTATGTTTTGCTATACTCTGGTGATGCCTAAAGTGAGAACTCCCATATACTCAACAGAACCTTTATTCACTCCACTACCTGGACATTGGAAAACCTTCTTGACACAGTTGTTGGAAAAATTAAATGCTAAGGTTTCCAAATGTCGAACATTACAAACATTAAATGAGTGTGAGACACATGTTCGGCAATGTTGCAGTTGTTGTGGCTATTTTTTATTCCTACTACTGTTTTTAATTGTAAAGTACGTGTATCTTATCTATTTTCTGTCTTTCATGAGTTTCATGTTTGAAATATGAGCAGCAGCAAACCATTTGATTGGGCTACTTTGGACTCTCCCTGAGTTTAGTAGCATGCACGGTTGTCAACAATTAATTATTAATAGCCGAAGTGGCTTTTGTTGGTAATTTCATATTTTATACAACAACATCAAAAAGTGGAAGGAAAAAAATGATCAACCTGGCTTTAGCTGTGGCTGTTGGTGTATTTCTGGCAACCATTATCACTTCATAGTATATCAAAGGAATATACTGTATTAGCCAATGTTCTCGCGTCCAGATATTTTCGCAATTCTGGACTAGTTGGGGAAGTTCGGGAGAGCAAAATTTTGCGATTTTGGTGATGACTTCATTACTATAAATAGCCATGTACTGAAGTGGAAATTTTCGCGATGACAGACTCGCAAAAATATCCATTTATACAGTAATCTACCAAGATTTGCAAATAGAGGTTGATGTTTGCATTTTTTTTCAAGGGGGGGGGGGGCGGTTTAAGCTATTCATGTTTAATTTGTTCAACTTTGTTAAAGAGATAAGAGGCAAAATAAATAACAGGTTATATGCGTGTTGGTGGGCACATGTCATTATTTCATTTATTTTTTATTTAGGTTTGGCCAACCAAACAGAGAATTTATACTCTGTTTTATGGAGAGAGAGCTACAATGGTGTAAGTATAAAAAGTCACTTGAGCTTATATCATCTGCATTACAACTAAGACAAATCTGTTGGGATGGCAGTCGGAAGATTTTTCTTTGTTGGGGGGGGGGGCATATCTGCTTACCAGGATTAGTTTCAAATTTTTATATTTAATTTATGGTATATTTTATATTTGTTATAATTTGGATTTCCATTCATATGAAATTAATTCATAGAAGTTACAGTTTATATTTTTTTTTGTAAACCAGGAGATTGATGTGATTTGCACGGTGCGAACCAAGGTCATGCCTTACAGTTTGTAGAAAACCAGCTGCAGATAATGGAGCAGTAATTGTCCTGTTTTGGAAAGCAATATTCTTGACTATTTTTAAAAAATGAAGGGTTCCATTATGAAAAAAATATTCACGGGGGGTATCCAATCCTCATGTAAATGACATTAAATGCACATGAATGGACACTACTGGGCCATACTTGAATATGGTTATACTAAAAATGGTGTGCTCTTTTACTTTTAGGCTTAAAATATGATTATGTAGAATGCAAAAGTTTACCATGTATCGACTATAATTATCATGAGCATCTATACTGGACACAATGTCACAATGTAGACCTATTTTAAGCACCAAAAAGAACGTTCTATTTATCTCTCCAGATATGAAAACACAAGTAATGAAATAATTAAAGTGAATACCGTAAATTTACAAAACTATTGTAAATATAATGTGCTCTGTGGTGTGTGAACCAGGTACAAATGTTCTTTTGGAAAGCTAAAAATTTACTTTATAATTTTTTTGGGGTTCTTTTTTTTTTTATAACTTACAATTTATGTAGCTAATATTTGCAGTGAACATGGATCTCTCTTGGGGGCAAGAAGGATCTGATCTCCATTATTAATGTTGTGACAATGTCTCTCGCCTTTCAGTGGACATGGATTTGAAAGGGGAAAATACGTCATTCACACATTGCTTCATACTGCAAATAACTTTTTTATTTTTTTTAACCCATAGAGAAAAGTCATGAATGCATTCCTCGGCTACAGAGATGAAGAAATGAAGAGGTAAATGCTGATAATTTCTTTTCTCTTTTGTATCAATTACATATTTGTCTTTACAATTTGAATCAAGACTACAATAGCCTACTAGCATTGTCGGGGAAAACAACTAATTCAAATTCTGTAATTTCTGAGATTTGTTTATTGTGTCAAAGCCTAAATTCTAGATTAAAGTTTGTTGTTTTACAAGTATGGTAGAGTATTGACTTTCAACTTGAAAATTGTTATCCAATAAACTTATAAAAAAACAAGTGTCTATGTCAATTTAAAGAATAAAACGGACCAGAAATAGTAGAGAGCCTTTGTTCAATTACTCCACAGTGGAGGCTTTTACCTTCTTTGAAATTCTTTGAAGAGTCTTTGAAGATATCTTTTTGTTTTTCAAAAGCAGTTGTTCAAATCATTTGACTTAATGATTAGGTGAAAGTTCTGTTAGAACCTTAAGGTGAATACACTGATGTACTTGATTATGCAATTCCAACCCCCCCCCATTTTCTTCTATTTTAATAGATTGAAAACAGAAAACTTGGAGCTATTCAGACTGTAAATCTTACATATATGTCGGTAAGTCTATAAACACATATAAGTAAAAATATTGTACACATTGTACATTGTAATGCTTTTGAAAGTTGGTTTCTTTGTTCTGTTTAAAATTGTTCATTTACAATTGACTACAGGGATTTTGATAATGATTTGATTGGTGTTATGAATATTTTATGGGTACATGTAAAAGCAGGGATGTGGATTTGGGAAATCCATATTGAGAAACACTACTAATGAACTTTAAAATAATTTTAAAAAATAATTAGGATCATGAAATATATCCATCCCAAGCAAGAGGAGTTGATTATTCCTACATGAGACTCTGTTTAACTTTTTAACAAGAAATAATATTAATACTGCTTTTAATAAATTGTGAAATCTATGGTTGATTCAATTCAGGGAGGAGTGGCTAATAACATTGTACCTATTGAACTAAGACTGCGCTTTGATCTGCGACTCTCACCACAACAAACTCCAGAGGTGAAGCTTTAATGTTTTTCTCTGTATTGTTTTTTTTCTACCTTTTTAATGCTTCTGTTTGTCTGTCTGTCTGTCCCTCTCCTCTACTGTCTGGGTGTCTCTATTGTTTCTTTCTTTCTCTCGCTCTCTGTTGGTCTCTGTACAACTATAAAACATTTGTGACATGAAACTTTTTCAAATTGGAACCAACAGCCATTTTGCAAAATTCGCAAAAGTATCATTTACGCAATTTAATTTTTTGTTTTACAGTACTTGGGATTTATTACAAAAAGGGACATGTAATTAAAATACCCATCCAGTTATTTGACTCTTATGAATTCTATTTATGTATTTTCATTGGACTATTTAATAGTTTCTACAGATATTACTTTTGCTTTTTAACAAGGGCTAAGTCGTTTGGAACTTGAATTATTTTCACTTATTTTCATCCTCCTTGCGTAACACTGTTTCCCAGAATACTTTGCTGTTTGTCATAACGAGGTGCTCATGATCAAGCCAATTACTTGGTTGTGAGGAATCTTGTTTTAACAACACATATACACACAGATTTTAAGCAATGCTTGAAAACAAGACTGGAAAAATTAGCTTGGAGGCCTAATGAAAAATCTCATATCTATGCTTGTCATAAGTGAATCGGCTTATTGTAAGTTTATTACAATGCCTAGGATGATTTCATGTCTGTTTTTGTTTTCCACTGTAAATCTTTTTCTAGTTTCTTGAGAGCAAGATCAAGGAGATGGTGGCCTCAGCGGAGAAGGCGTGTCATTTAAATGGATCAGGGTAATTATTAATCAGTGCTTTAATAGCACATAACATGTTGAGAAATTGCATGTCGCTATGCACTTTTAACGAAAAAGAAAGACAACAAAAAAAAGATATACAATGTAGCAAATTAAATACATTTATATTACCAGTCAGCCCAAAACTACCAGTACCAACATAATTTGCAAATAAAACAACAGAGTAAATGGCAACAAACAAGTTTTCTTAACAGACAAGCCTTAACAGCTCTTCTAATTGGATCTTCAACTTAGTCTTACTTTAGCAAGCCTCAAGTGATTGGCATCATTGGAAAGCTTGGAATCTCTAGTTTTTAAAATTAAAACTTCCAATTATGAATTATGGCGACTGATTGAATGAGGATACAAATTAAGCTTTGAATAAATGTTTTGTTAGAGAAGCTTTTTTACTTTTTCAAATTATTATTTCTAAGATTTTGGGAGTGAGCTCCAAATAACTGTGTACAAATAGGTACCAATTTTTTATGTCTTTGGTATGACTTGGCTGGGAATTGATCCCAAGACCTTCTCTTCATGAGGCAAGTTGGGTTACTCATGGGTACTCTTACTAATTGAGTCTGTATGACCTCCTCTTACCACAATCATAAAGACCAAGTGTCATACGTGCTAGTGTGGCAAATTGGCTTTCTTTTTTTAACTGTGTATATAGCCTACAGTCCACTCTCATTATAAGGAGGTACTTGTGACCGAGACAACCAAGTAAATTATTTTGTACAACAAATTTTGTTAGACCTATCATATAGAAGTATCATTAGGTTTGCACATGTTCGAAATCAGAATCTATGCTCATTATAACATGAGTGTACTGTATTGTGTTATCGTAATCAGGAATGTGACTTTCCTCTCTGTTTGCTCAATGTAGAAAGGCGTCTGCTACACAACACCGCTGGATGATGGAAACGTCTGGTGGCAGACATTCAAGCAAGTTTGTGATGAGAAGTAAGTACTCACCAATATAGACCAATCCCATTCCCTCAGATTAAAAAAGACCTACAGTCTGGTGGTTTCTAAAAGACTGAATTTCCTGGGTGACTGAGATTCTTCATTCAAAATTTCATTGAGTCTTTCAGTTTCTGATCATGTGAAAACGATTACTCCCATCTCTCGCTGGTATCATGGAATGACCATAAATGCTTTCAACCCAACAATTATTTTAAAAATGTACTTATTCCCACTTATCCAACCACAATTCATTTTTCAGTCCCTCCCAGAAGAATCAGAACATGATAAGTTAGTCATTTTTCTTGGTGAAAGCAAAGCAATTAATGAAATATTAAGTGCATCATATTAAAGTTCATCTTTTCTACCTTTCTTGTAATACCTAATGCAATGTGAAAGAGTTTGAAATTTAATTGTCAAAACCGATTATGCAGATCACAGCAATAAGAACCTGCATTGAATGCCAGCAGCAAGT
The DNA here is from genome assembly GCA_940671915.1 of Paracentrotus lividus. NCBI lineage: Eukaryota > Metazoa > Echinodermata > Echinoidea > Camarodonta > Echinidae > Paracentrotus > Paracentrotus lividus. Next base: position 11,044,898 of record CALNVZ010002100.1, read on the forward strand.
GAAAACTTTTCTTTGCGATAGTTTTGGTGAATAAAACCAAACAAAGAACATACTAAAAGAAATGCTAATGAGCCATCCCTTTCTGAAACAAGGTTGTTACACATCCCAAATCCTGCCCACTCATTCTGCACAATCTCATTTTAATAATTTAATGTCAAAAACTTTTTTTTCATGAATGTGTGGCTCTTTTGAATCATATTATGTGTCGTCAGAAAGATTGACCATTTGGTATATGGGTTGTGGTCATATAGTATATAACAGGTGAAGTGTTTGGGAAGAAATGGTTATTACAGTCTACTCTTGTTATGAATTTCTCAGTCTAAGTTTTAACCTGTTGGAGATGAGCTGATTTGGCTAAAACACACATTTCCCATAGACCTCAGCCCAAATATATTCGGGCTCAGTCCCCAAAGGGTTAAACAATGCACATGTGTCTATGTGTGTTAACCATAACAAATTTCAATAAAACAAGGTGCTTGGTCAGAAGCACCTCATTATAACAGATTACCTCAGCAAAACTGATGAAGCACTTTGATAAGAACCGTTGATTATCATTTTTACCCTAACATCCTCCTTTTGTCTTTATTCCATCCATTGAACAGAAAGCTGGATCTGGAAACGGAGGTGTTCCCCGGAGCCACCGATAGCTGTTATATCCGAGCCTTTGGGATTCCTGTGTTGGGATTCTCACCCATCAATAATACTCCCATACTGCTTCATGATCACAATGAATTCCTCAATGAGAAGGTCTTCCTTCGAGGTGTTGACATCTACGAGGCTATTATTCCAGCCATAGCTAATGTCACTCAATAGTTGGTGATTCGGTTCCCTAGAAATGGGTCTTCAGGATCCCATTGTCAGCTTGAGCACCTATTACTCCTCTGATAGGATGTTAGATGAACTTGATCAAAACATCAATCAGTTTCTTTTCAGATTCATACCAAGGCTCAAGCATTGGAATAAATACTATATACCAATGGAATTTGTGTAATTGTGGAGAAAGAAGCCAAATATTAACCATCGATTTGTCAGCGCGACTGCCTCGGACTTGGTGTGCTTTGGCCATATGCTATGTGTGTCGATATATCTGCATGCAGCATCTTGCACTAATGTGTGTGTATTCTTGCGCAGAGAGTTATGGTGAGATAGCAGGGTACTCCACTTTAATGACTAAGGTTTTCAATATTTACCCCAAATTTCATCCAAAATCATCCTTGGAACGTATACATATTTGGAATAATATGAGGACATATTTAAACCAAATAATTTCAGGCTACAACTGAAGTTGAGCTTGAAGTCCTTACTATACTGAGCTATTTTGAGCGACCCCCTTACCTGGGGGGGGGGGGGGGGGCTAAACAAATTAATTGATTATAGGTGAATTTTCAAAAAGAATTTGAGTAGATCAGACAACCAATATAATATCACAGTCTTGAAGAAACTAACTTCCTAATACATTTGATCAAGTTATATTACAACAACAAAATAAATGGGGAGATAAAGTAATAATGTAATATTTAACTTGCTTGAAAGTTGTGTTGGATCCCATGGACGACTAGGAGAAGAATTTATTTGGTGCTCAATGATCTGCAGCCCAGTTACTCCTTGAGGAGCATGATATTTTAAACTGCATAAAACAAGGTTTCTTTGGACATATCATGAGAGCTAGGGGTATGTAGCAAGAAAGCATGCTTGGGAATGTGCAGGCAAAAGAAAAGAGAAAAGAAAAAAGAAAAAAAAAGAAAGATAGGAAGAAGGTGTGACCAAAGAAAAAGACAAGTCTGAAAGATTAAGAGCATTATTTGACCAAATGCAATTTTCACATAAACAAGTAACCTCATAACAGCTAAACTAATACAAAACTTTTTGTGTCGATGTGGATAAAGGCACATATCTGATGTGTTTGTCTACTTCATACAACACTTGCATACAAATTAAAGATTTATGAATACAATGAGGATGTTATGTATTGTTCCATTTCTTTGATACCGGAAATTTTAATTTTATTTCTCAACTTTGCCTTGTCAAGTCATTTTTCTATTGGCTTCACACTTTTATGAAAAGGCTGGAGTTGTCTTTTAAGAAATAAATGTTAATGTGCTTACACATGCTACTGAAATAAATTCATACATATTCAATCATTCTAAAGTTTCACTGTTGTCATTTATGCATATAGTACATCACTTTAAAGGGATTTAGTAACTTTAAAAAATGAGAGCAATTAGATCAAGATGAATAAAATTATATTGCTCTAACAGTAAAAACAAACTACTAGTATTGTTCAATCATCTTGAATTCCATCCTGTTAAAGCCCTCACAAGTGATGCTGCAGAATTACCCATTTGTCTTTTTGAATACATCTCTTAACACATGTCACAAATTTGTCATAGTGCTCTACTTCTTTGGAGGGGGGCATAAAGCTGTTCATATATTTCTTCATTGGTCTGATTTTCCTCAAATTTGAAGAAAAATCAATCTCTGTATATTCTGGCTTTCTTTTGGACTTGGCCTTCTTAATGCCACATTCTTTTAAACTTATGTGCCAACGATTGCAAAGAGTGAATGATTTTGAACCTATTCTTAGATATTTCAAAGGTGGGATGGTAGATTGGGTTTCGACAAATGTATATCAAGTGGATAAGATTATTGTAAGTTTGGGAGTGACCTTTAACATCATTCAAAAGAATTGACTAGGATTTGAACCTGGATCAGAATCAATTTGTTAACTAAAGTAGAGAGCCAATATCTACCCTACCTTTATATCAGTTATATCTCTCTTTACCAATTTTATCCAGGTCCAATTCGTCTATAATTATAGTGCTTTTATTTTTTATAAAAAATATTAAAAAAAAACATCTTAAAGGTAGTGTCATCCTTTTGCAGGCAAAAATATTACATTTCTAGTTTTTGAGAGGATATAGTAGTATATCAATGACTATATCTTCCCACAACACGATTAAGCTGAAATGTGTATGTTTTTTCATTATATTGCGATTATCAAAATTCATTCCTTTTTTTTTCGAACCTCGAAAAATATGCCGTACGGTGCGAAACGTTGACCGTTAGCGCAGAGAATAATGCACGCTGACGCGCTGTAATATCAGCGATGTTGATGGAGAGCTGGTCTAGATTGGTAGTCAGATTTTCATTTCAACCTGCGACAGTAAGAATGAATAGACAGTATAGGTTGATCATATTCTAAAGTTATGCCAAGTTGCATTAGTCTTCGCAATTTGTGAAAAAGGATGACACTACCTTTAATACACAACAAAGGTAAAACAGAATATATTTATTGAAGTTGAGTTGAAATTTATTCTTTCAAAAAAATTGACATTGAAACTTGATTTTACCATCATGCAAATAACTGTGCCAGACTCGACACCAAAGGCACAGTCCACTCCTATTATAACAAGATGATCAGAACCAAGCCAATTACCTGGTTATCATTGAACGAATAGGCACAAACCCATGTTTGCTCATTCGAAATTTGGTCTGGAAGAATTGTCTCCTAACGAAATCTTGTTGTATCTGGGTTTGTTATAATGGGAGTGGAATGCACTTTACAGAGATTTTCCGTAACATGAAGTCCGCCTTGAAATCTAATTTCTTTTAAAAAAAACAGAAAAATTAAAGATATCAGTCAAGGTTTGAAGAAAATCCATTGATGGACATTGCAAATGACATTTGGGTCCCCAAAATCTCACTTTATCCACATAGTTTTTAATGGAATAAAACCTCTTTTGGCACAATTCTAAACTATCACATGATACATACAAGTGCATGAAATGCTAAAATTATCTCCAGTACCAAAAAGTGGTAAAAGTTGAGAACTGGATTCAATTATTTTTAAACATCAGATACAAAATAAATTGAATCAATGTGCTACGATACGTCAACTACTCATTTTGAGGAAAGGAGGAAAATTGACAATTTAATCTTGAAACTGATTTTAATTTTTTTTCTTCAAACGCTTGATATTGGAACTGTAGGCCTACACCATTAACACACCTTTAAACATGAACATTTGCTAATTTGTCCTTTTACGTGGAATGTATGACCATCTTTCCTTGCATCAAACCCTACAACAATTTCCTAGAAAGGCACATGGTGAAAATATACATTATGCTAGATTAAGTGAGTTTTCCACGATAAAAAAAAAAGAAAATGGTACAACTAAACCATATATAAAATTTTTTACCCACACTGGAGATACCACATGCTTGAATAGAAAGAATGAATACTATCTACACGCAAATATTCTTTCAGTTTTCACCCCAAAAAATGTTCACAAGGCACGTTCTTTCATGTGTACCAACAAAATAATGTCCACTGTACATGTTTATAAAATCCAGCTGGGGTTTTTGCATTTACTTTTCATACATTAATCCCCAAAACTTCATTTTGATCCTGATACCAGACTAAATTCATGTCACATTTAACATAATGCTTTGTTCATGAGTTGAATCAAACGGATTTTCAGCCTTTCTTTTTCAACTACATTTTTATATTTTAACAGATGTACAACTCAAATCAAATTTCAACTCAGTTTGTTCTTAAACTGTCAGACTTCAAATTGGTAAATAATTAAAATAAGGAAGAATTATTGAATCTCAACAAAAAAAATGAAGAAATAGAATGCAACTTTGATACAATAAATTCATCCATTTGGACTAATGAATTTGCCTCGAGTTTGTCATATGTGATACGTCTTGTCGAAATGAGAGAGAAGTCGCAGATCAAAGATCCGAGTAAATCGACAAACTAATAAAAAACTAAAAATTTTGAGGAATTTTTTTTTTTTTTTTCTGGTTCTACCATGCTTCATCTTTGCTCTGTTAAAAAAATGAGTGAAAATGATAACGGGAAAGTGGTAAAAAAGCAGTTTTTCGGCGAGTGTTTTTTTCGGTCATAATTTTTTTTTCCGGACATACAAGCTAACGTCAACGCTCATTTCCCCTCTCCGTTTAGCTCCGCCCTTAGCAACGCATGGCTTTGTTTATTGCCGTTCACGGTCATGTGATGTGTGATTTCAACTGGCTTTTTGTTTCGTTTTTGGGAGCGAATAGCGAACTAAACTCTCTTTAGCTGCACTCAGAAATTTTGCGTGCGATGCCACAACCTGCTGTGAATAAAAGCTGTTTCATCCGGATAGCGGAGCACGCAAACGAATGTCAAATCTAACAATCGGGTGGGGGAGAAGAGGGGGGGGGGGTTTAATATGTGGGGAAAGCTACTTATTGCTTGACTTAGCTATCTGGATCCAAATGAATGTTAATTTCAGCATTTTATTTTAGGGGCCGCGATATCTGTTGTCCTGATGGGAATTAAAACCTCCCTATAGACAAATTTGGTTCCATCAGGGAAACATAGAACATACAAAAGAGTTGACGTGAATATACTTCTGATACAAGTATTTAGGTTAAAAGTCTTGCAGTTTATTTTACAAAGTAACGTGTTTAAGAAAGTAGCGTTTTACTAAACGCGACGAAACAAAATACGATTTACTCTTAAATAATTCATTTCTAAAAATATTAAATATCTTCTTATTACTGGTAACAAGTTTGATCAATAAAAGACGAGATTGAGCAAATCATTTACGTTTTTATTTCATTGTCTTAAGCTAACCTAGCCACTCATAAAACGTGATCAGAGAAATTCTAAATAACCATTCGTGAGGCGCAAATATTTATTAAAACATTTTTGGAGGCTTATCTCTATCATATACTTATTCAAAGAATATAAACAAAATGCATATAAGCCCCTGTACAAGAATAATTTAGTCTATAGACTATTATTATTTTCAAAATTTCCAACAGAGTTCAGATCAAAATGACTCGCTTTATTATGAGTAAGAGTATACGCGATTGACATTCAAAGAACGCACGCAAACATCGGAATAAAACCCCCCAAAAAGGTTTTAAAATAGTTTTGTTTCTAACTAAGTTAGCGCCAGGATTGGTAAACACTTTTCTTAAAAGAGCGGACTTTTTCTTAAACAATTACAAAGAGCATGACGTTTTTATTTATTTGACGAAGATATAAAACAACTAACCAAATTCAGCTTTTTTTTTTGTTGAGAAGATTGAATGTTGTTTGCTGCGCTTGCCTCGATCATGCGTGACGGACGAGTATTGTTCTCTGTATACCTGAATGCAGCCTCCTCATTGGTCAATCGTTTCACCTTTGTAACAGGCGGTTGCTAGGGCATATTTCGGTGAGTACAACGGTGACAAAATGTTCTTATTTTTCTGGCGCGGAGTCAAACGGAAGTCAAACTTCTGAGACGTTTTTCTCTTGATTTTGATTTCCAAGAGCACAATTCTCCTCGCGTTCAGAGGCTAATATCTCCACTTCTATTTACTCTTTACAGTCGGGTTATATATCAAATTCAGGGCAATGAATCAGGGATCAATAATATCAAATAAAATGGATTTCAAAAATCGCGATTAGTCTCTCATTTCGACATGACGCATCACATATTACAGCATTTGAATCAATAGGGGATAAAGTTGAGTAATGGTGACCTACGTTTAGAATAAAATATACCCCCAAGATTACCATAAAGAAAAAATACATCAATTGATTTTCTATATCTGGCAAATAAATGCTATGTATAGTGTAGCTCAAGTTCTTTTTAACATCATAACAGGAACAATTCTAAAAAATAAACTTAAATATAATTCGATGTAAAGCCAACTGTGACACATCATAACATCTTTTCATAGCATTTCTTATAAGTCTTGAATAAACATTTTACACGGATGAAAAGTGGGGCCTTTTTCTTAAAAATGGCCAATTCATAATTTTTTTGTTCCATAACTGTATTGTAGAGAGAAGTCACTTTGTATAATTTGTGTAACATATATGAAAAAAATGTGCTTGAAATGTATTTACTACCTCTAGTTTCAAATAATCAAAATATGAGTTTTATCGACCATTTGGTGGTTTTGAGCCAGTGTGTTACAATACCTTAAAGCATTGACTTGGGTAACAAAAAATGGGAGGAATTTTTAACAGATTTGGCCCACATGGCCACAGCAAATTACAGACTATACAGTCTGTGTAAAAAAAAAAATGGTACAGTCGGGGGAAAAATAATTTAGGTGTGAATCATCTTTACAAATTGATATTAGATTTGTGTAATTTTTGTATTTGTACTCATATAATTCATAATTCCGTTAACGTGCTTAGAAACACCTGTATTAAGCGCAATATAAATGTAAAGTATTATTATTATTATTACAAATAATGTGTGCATGTGGTAACAAATTAAAGCCAAAAGATTTTCCTTGCTGAATTTTAGGCTGAATTTTGTGCGACGAAGAACAAATCGAAATTACGCACTTCTATTGTTCTGGAGCGCTGAATTCATGGTCATTATGCGAAACCTACACAAAGGCATGGGACGGCGTGCGAAAAATGGATTTTTCTTGATTGTAGAAAACTAGTCATATCCCAAAAAGTACAGCACCAAATGTGATGAAAAAATTGCAGAAGAAAGTCCGATTTTCCTGCTTTTTGAAAATATGAAACAATACCAGGTTGTGATTAATCTTCATACTACAAAAAAAAATGTTTTCCACTTGTACCATTTTATTTGACACAGACTGTAGAGTATCAAGGAGATCTATGATGGTACAATGTAAATCTTAGTACAATCTACTCCTGTTATAACATGCACAGATAGAAAGAGATCTTAGTACAATGTGCACATGTGTTTATGTTTTCAGTATAAAGAGGTACACAAAATTGGATGGACCTAAGCACCTCATCATATAAACAGGAGTGGACTGTACATAAGCCATATGCAGTACTGCCAACCTAAAATCGTATTTTTGTCTTTTTCATTTGGATAAGGGGTACCAAACTCATTAAATGTCAATAATTATACAGATCATAAACATGTCAATCCCCATCCACCTGTCGACCTGAAAACCTTTTATTATTCAATTATTTTCAATAGAAAACAAGGTAAATATGCCAAACATTTGGACAAGTGTGTCATCCCTGCACCAAAGGCATTCGTTCTGGTAAATGAGGGACATAGACAATTCATTGAACAATTAAATGTTTTCTATGAAGACAGGTGCGATGTAGTATGGCATGATGGTGATGTGCATTCATAGACATCTATAGATCTTAGTACCCCCTTAAGAAGCGAAAGAGGATAGAAAAAGTACGGAATACGATTTTTGTTGGCAGGTCTGCATATGCATGATATATAAAGTCATTGCTTTGACTAGAATTCTGCTCAAATGCATTTTCTTATTATTATGATAATTGATATTGTGATATTTTATGTTAAAATACGATTGTAATTGTATATTTTATCATTTGTAAAAGGAATAAAAGAGTATTGAATGGAATTGAATTGAATTCAAAAGTAAAATCCCAGTAAAAGCAATTACTGTTTTTTACACAAGGCCCAATATATTTTGTGATAAAGCAATATATTTGAAGTCTTTTCTTCTAGTAAGATTTGACCCACATGGCCACTGCACTTACTTAACAATTCACATCACAAAAAGAAAAACCTTGGGCTGTATTGTTTCAACCCTTCCGGCTGATGTTCTAATGTCTAGACCTACACATCGAGATGAACTGTACAGTCAATATTTACTGTTATAAATGTCCATCTTTCTTCATCCTGCAAAAGTAGTAGGCGACCAAGTTTGTAGTGATAGCCGATGGAAAAGCTGGGGTTGAACGCTAACTTCCATTCCCAATGTCAAGTTAGATCTCTCTTATTTGAACAAATTAACTGGAGAGAGAGAGATAGTCGATCACTGACCTAAACCCCATACATGGTCATGGTATTAGATCTAACATTGGATAGCACATCGTCTAGGGTGGTTCCACGTAGCTGGGCGATGCGCTCTGCAACCAGGAGAGCCATGCCTGGATGAGACCATCTGTGGCCTCTAATCTGATGGGACAATATGAGTAAGGATACAGTATTACAAAATGATAATTTAGTATCTGTGATTCTTAATGGATTCGCTGCTGTTTATTCAATAATTATGTAGGAGTAATTAATTATCCAGTCCTGTTGAAATAAGCACATTTACAATAAGATATCTTCTTCTTCTCGAGTCCTTTCTCTCAATTTTTGTTTATTTGTGAGTTAGAATTTGATTCAGACTCTGCCCACTAGATACTGAACGGAGGCGATCCCATTAGGCGAAAGGGTAGTAAGATCAGCTGGGGAACAGGGGGAAGGCAGAAGAGGGCATTGTAGGAGGTGACTCATGGTCTCCTCCTCTCCGCATCGCAAACTGGCTGTCCTTCAGTGTTGATGCCCCATGTGACCATTAGAGCCTTGCAACGGCCAACTTCAGCTCGCAAGCGGTTTAAACACAATAAGATATGTGACAAGGCAACTCTCCCAGTCCCAATTTAAAACATGAGCACATGTGTTTCTAAATTGTATGCACCTATGATGTGTTCAATATTACAAGCACAAGATTTCATTATAACAAAGAAATTGGCTGGGCCTAGGCATGTACGTCGTGGACCAACATTTGGTCAGGCGACAACTGTTCCAGGTTTTATCTCATCTAAGAAGTAGGGTTAGGATTTCAGATAATATCAGGATTTGTGATATTAAGTTTAGAGTTAGGATGAGGGTAAGATACAGTGTTTATTAGTCCAGTGGGGTGTTTCATCAAGTCGGCCATAGAATTACAAATGACTTTAAAAGTGACTGGTGATCACTTCTTGTACTGAATGACACATGATACAGAATATTATAGTATATTTACCAAGAACATGGTAAAGTTGCTTGTAAAGTCATTTGCAATTTTACAAACAACTTGGTAAGACACCATCCATGCCTTAAGTGGACAATTGAAGAGTATAGGGATAAACTCTAAAGCACTTGTTACTGGAGCATAAATGTTGTACAAGCACATACACCTCATTGAATGGAATTGAACAAACTAACCTTCCTGGGAACAAAGTAAGGTGTATCCGTTTCCAATAGGAGCCTATTGAGAGGGATAGCCTTGGCAGTCTGGTGGGTGTTACAAGCCGTTGGGAAGGTCACCAGTGCAGTGAGACCGATGAAGGAGTTGGGGAAAGCCCTCAGGAATGTGCTGAAATAAAGCAGAATGTAGAGGTATAATGACATAGGGTGTAACCAGCAGGAGGGAGTTCACTAGTTTTTTAGGATTTCAACAATAATTCAAAGTTTCCAGGCCAAAACAATTCATTTCAACTTGTTGCAAATACCACTACACCGTGACAAAGAGAGAAAAGGCAAAACAAATATGATTGTGTCTCATCTGGCCAATGTGACCCTTGACCAAATTACTCCAAATCTAGTCAAATAAAGTGATCTCATCAAGTTTCAAGTTCACATCTCAAGTGTTTCTTGATATTTTACCAGAATATATAGGGCCAACACCTGAAATTTCATAAGTGAATCTCTGCAACCCTTGACCTAGATACCCAATGCAAAATACAATCCAATTGTTTTTCTTTATGCGATAATCAAGTTCAAAGAACGTCTGAAGATGTTTTTGAGATTTATTAACTACAAATTTAAGAGCAAATGGTCAGACAGTTAAGACAACCCCAGAACATAATGCTACACATAAATTAGATAATTTAACAAATTTTCCGAAGAGCAAAACAATTAAATTTATGATGAGTTCATACATGGCATCTTCGGGAGGTCCAGTGAAGCAATGGCGGTGTATCTTGTGATTCCTAGGTACCATCTCGGTCATGATGCTTAGTGTGTCTGCTTCTGCATCCCTGCAATGGATCACCAAGGGCTTCTTGGTGTCCAGGCTATCTGCAGCTGGCGACGAAATATCATCTTCTGCAGGTCATGGTCTGATGTGGTCTCCTGTGGTCTGAATAAGAGAAAAAAGGGCTACCATTTAGACCCAGATTGAGAAGCTAATTAAAAAGCCTAATACACATAATTCTCCAGGAATTCAAAATACTCATAATAGGAAACATTAAAAAACTACTTTTTGTTTTCATATATTGTTCTAAAATACATACATGTAACTTCTGTCCAGTGATAAGGGTACAGAGGTTGACAATTTAGACATTTGAAGGGGAATAATGAGAAAATTGTTAAACAGTAATATTAATTGATAATTTTTTTTTTTTTTATTACAGTTAAAAGTGCGACACCATTTTAGTTCCGAATACACAAATGGACCCCATTTTATTCTTATATTTCCCAGGCATGATCTATAAATAGATCAAAATTATGCAATGTTGACGATGCAAAAATTCTTGGAGTTATTGTGCAATCTAATTTAAAATGGAATTTACATATCAAACAACTTGTGAAAAGATGCAATAGGAAAATATATATGTTAAGAAAAATTAAGAAATATCATTTACCAGTAAAAGATTTGGTTTTAATATATACCGGGTACATAAGACCTATTTTGGAATATTGTGCCCCTGTTTTCCACAGCGGGTTGACAATAGAGCAAAAGCAGTAATATTGAAAGAATTAAAAAGCGAGTATGCAAAATTATTTTAGGTCATCTTTAATTTCATATCCAAATGCGTGTCAACGGTGCAATTTATTAACCCTTGAGGAGAGAAGACTAGCTTTGTGTAGAAGTTTTGCCAAATCATTGCCAAATAACCTAACGTGCCAAAATTGGCTACCACCCCGTAAACACGTTGATATTATTACGTCACACATCTACATTTCACCAATATAAGTTCAGAACTAAACGCTTTCAAAATAGCCCTTTACCTTTCTAGTAAACCCTACTGAATCAATGTTAATTTCACGTTTCACCTTCGTCTCATCTCAGCTACTTACACCTTCAGAGCTAGTCTTCTCTCCATCATTGCTTTTAGGTATGTTTAATCATTTTATGATAGTTAGCTATTTTAAATATGTTTGTTTTATATCACTTCGATCGAAATTAACTTTTTAACCTGTATATACTTATGTATTTCTTCAATAATGTAAACAAGATTATTCCAGTTTTTACTGCCTTTCTTGTAAAATGTTCTAATGATTAATAAACCATTATTGAATTGAGAGAAATATTTAAAAAAAGAGGAAAATTGCTACCAGTGAGGGAGTGTAGCGACTGAATGTTGATTTTGATTTTTTTTTAATTAAATTTTTAAATTTATTTCTCAGAATTTCAAAATTCAAAGTCATGCCTGATTTCCTCAGAAATCCACAATAGAACAAAAAAATGCTATAATTACCTGTTTGAGTAATCAAGTCCAATCTCCCCAAGTGCAACCGTCTTTGGGTGATTCATCCAGTCCTTAATCCTCTGTTCCATGATGCCATCATAATGCTTCACCTGGTGAGGATGGCAGCCAAACGATCCCCAGATATTGCTCTCCTGTAGCAAATTATCAGCAAGTGTGTAGTGGTTTGAAAAGTTAATAGGGTAACAGAAGATGGCTATACACCCAGTAAAATTAGTTGGAAACTTGTTCTCAGAGCAGAATTTTGCGAAGGTGCCTTTAAACATTTGCCGCTGAAAGAGCAAGTCAATGTGGGCATGAGAGTCTATGTAGTCTATATCACTTGTAGGGTACTGTATCTCTGTTGGGTCTTCTACCTCCTTAGATGAGTGCCAGGAGGCTGTTTTAGGCAACGTCTGTCCTCGAACTTCATCTTCGAGAGTAAGTCGTCTGGGATGCTGCAGAATCTCAGAGAACGTCTTGGGTTTAGGGGGAGCCGAGATTGGTTGGGGAACTGGTGTGAGATTGTATGAGCTCCATCCTTGAGCTCCCACAGACCATCTTCTAAACTTGTTTTCTGTTTCTGAGGCATCAGGACTAGGTGTTCCTTGCCAGAAATGACTTTCTTTCGGCTTCTCTTTGATAGTCCCATCATTATTTTGTGGACGTACAAATTCAACCAGAGAATGTCGAGATCCCCAGCCACTTTTTGGAACTTGAACGCCAGGAAATGACTTTCTCCTTCTCTCTTCCAGATGGGCATTTGAAATGATTTTTCCTCTTCCTTCACCACCAGGGTACTCTGTTCTGTTTTGGGAAGACACCACAGCTGCGTATGAAGAAGGTGGCGGTGTGGTTGGATGAAGTGCCTTGTTTGGCCCTGACAGGTAACTCCTTGCCTCTACGTGCTGCTGTCCAGGTCTGTCTCTCGTCATTTGCTTTAGACTCGATCCCCATACTTTACTATTCCTGCGTGTAGGACCTAGAGCAGTTGCAGGGGTTTCCATGCCATCATTGTACCAGTCATGATTTGGTTGTTCTTTCGAGTCCGTATCCATTCCTGCTTGGAATTCGGAGAATGAAGCTCTTGATGCGGGTTCAGACGGGTTTTGGTAATACAAGGAAGACTCATCTTCAGTAGATATGAAACTACTTTGGGTATCAAAATTTTCAGAATCTTCCTGGATGTCTTGTAGAGGTGTTTGAAGCAGAGGTGACTTCTTCTCCTCCCAAGATATGTTTTGACTTTGGGTCCAAGTCTCATCTTCTTGAGAGAGAAACAACTGATTTCCTGAGGTATCAAACTCCGAGACAAAGACTTCTTCATTATAAGTGTTGTCTCCACATGTTACCTGCTCTTGACTCTCGTATTCTATACCACCATACATACTCGCATCAAAGGTTGTATTTGAGTTTTGAAGATACTCTCTACTCTCTTGAAAATCATTGCCAGGTGACTGAACAGAGGCTGAAGGTGGAAAGTTCACAGCTTCTGGTCGAATAGGTTGGGGATATCGATGTATGCTTGGATATCTGGCGATAGCGGCTGGATGAAATCCTCTCATCAAAGGAGGTCCATAGAAATAAGGATTTCCTACCATTGGCCACACAGGAGGTCCGTAGGGGTAAGGCGGTGTCATTGATGGATGGTTGGGATTGTATGCCATGTATGTGGGTGCAGGGTATGAAAACCTTGCCCTGAAGTCACGCCTGAAGGATAGAGGAGCATCCATCATGCCTGCATCAGTATGATCATTTCCCTGTGGCAACTGTTGCCTCACTTGAACTTCCTCTGCATCCACACCGTCTGCCGACAGCTTTTTGACTACATTGTTCCAGCTTTCGTCATCAGTGAGGGAATCATCTGCCTGACAGCTATCACCGTCATTATCATCCTCTTTGTTTATGCAGGCTTCTTCGTCATTTGGTCCAACCACTCCAACTTCAGTCTCAGAGCTTTTTTCTGTAGCTGCTCCAGCAAAATTATCTTGCATTTCAACCTCTTTCAGGTGTTTAGAAGCTGAACAATCTTTCTTTGGTCTATAGGCCTTAGACCTCTCCCCTTTGTGGAATACAGGTATTTTATATGATTCTGCATCATCATCAGTGCTTCCCTCATACTCTGGGATCATTGCTGCCCGATGTTTTTTCTTCAGTTTTCCTTTCTTCTTGGCACTTCCCTGGGTGACAACTGAATTAGTCCAAGAATCTGACTTTGACTTGCTTGGGAAACGTGGTGCCAGTTTAGAGCCAGCTGTAGGACTACTGAAGCTTCTACCATCTAATGATCTATTCAGGTCATGGTTCTGCCGTTTGGCTGGGCTCTTCAATATGTCTTCTTCAGATGTGCAGGTACAATTTTCAGTAACAGCATTCGACAGGTTTTCAACTACTTTGTCCCTCGTGAATTTTCTTGGCGAAGTTTGTTTGACCTTATCATCAGTTGGTTTCCAGACATTTCCCTCTGGACTCTTGGACTGCTCTATTCCATTTTTAACGGGTGATGGGTATGACTCTTGCACCAGCATCAAACCATCAATTTTTTCACTGTTTGTCTTGACATTGTCAAACCTTCCTTTCTCCCAATCTGATCCATCTTTTACAGTGCTTTTCACCCTGAGCAATTGATCTGTTTTAATCTCCTCATCCCAATCCTCACTTCCAGACATAACCACATTACTCAATTCTTCACCAATCCATCTTTAGCGATTCCATCACCATACCGTGAGCAAGGAAACTTCCAGCAAGGTTATTCTTGCCATCTTTCTCTCGATGAGGACTTGGTCATTAGAGAATTCTAATCTTTTTCTTCCATCTCAGTGCAGCTTCGCTTGGACGATGAGCTCGAACCAGGGCTAATAACTCTTTCCTTTGTTGGATTTATTCGAATCTCCACCCACCTCAAGTTTCAAAAGTGTGTGGAACCTATTCACGGGGTGACAGATGTTTCCCCCAGAAATTTGGCCCATCTATTGCTCCGTTGTCTGAGGTGGTGTCCAACCTTGTTTTGATTCTGCAGAAGCGATACGATAAACTGCCTCTGCGTTTCCGCTCCAGCCTACACACCTTCGTCCACGCCCCATCCTCCGCCTCTTGGATTGCCCCGTCCCCATGGCGTGAAATTTTGAAGCCTCCTCTCTCTGCCATTATTGGTGCTTTCCTAGAAAATTTGGATAAATACAAACAAGAAAATAAATGTAATGCATTTGTTGGTGGTCCTGAGATTTTGTTTTGTTTAGAACTACCAGATTGGCCTCTGATGGTCCTACAGAAATGTTTTTGGATGAATTGTATTGAAAGGAAAAAGAATAACTATTTTGCCAGTAATGCTATTTTCAGCCAGGTTAACCAATTTTATCCAGCATATCATTGACATAAACTGATTTAAAAAAAAAGTTAGGTAGAAATACTCAAATTATATTAATTTTTGAATGGTAAATTTTTAAATGCTGCAATAAATCAACTATTGGTGATCCCAAAACAACAGTGAATTAATTTTTTCACCTTCAACTTCTTTTGTGAAAAAGAGAAAACTTCACATAAAGACCGTATTATGTCATAGAATGGCATTAACATATCTTACAAAAAAATAATTAAAACAAATAATAAGATCAACATAAAATAGAGAATATTTCTAGAGAAAATTCTAACTCCTTGGATTGGCATCTCAGAGAAGTTTAATACATGACATTTTTAGAGTTTTCTTGTTTGAATGATCAAAATACCAATTAACGATTCACAAAGTGATCTCAACTTTCAAAACCTCTGTGACCACTGACCCTTTCCCTCTACAGATTGTACTCAAAAATCTAGTTAGATTGTCTTTCCTATGGCATCACATAACTGTGCAAAGTTAAAGTTCATACCTCAAATTGGTTTCTGACATATTGCATCAACAATACTGAAAATTTTTTTATAAGCGGCTTAAAGTTAAGGGTTGACCATTGTACATCCAAATCTAATATTAAGCATTGTCTTCACATGGTGATAGGCCTACATGATATCAAGTTCAAGAATCATACGTCAAATGTATCTTGAGATGTCCCGCATAACGAGGCCAATCTAAAATTTCACAAGTTGACGCTTCATTACCTTTGATTTACATAGTCCAAAATCAAACTAGATTCGTCTCTGTATGGTAGGGAGTTTGAAACTTTCATTTGTAATCTACAAGTGAAACAGTATCATGGATTCTCATATTTAACCTAAAATGTATCATGACTAAATCGGTATCTGTCTTCTCCAGCTGCTTGCCTTTCTCACATAAGGGCAAGCAGTCGCGGATCACCAATTCA
>CALNVZ010002100.1:11073276-11094983 GCA_940671915.1 Paracentrotus lividus
AAGATCATCTTGTACCAGGTTTGAATCGAAATTAACGACATATGAGCAAGTCTAGAACCATATGTTGTAACTTGAACAGTTTTTACATGGCCGTGTCATCTCATTTGACCTTTTGACCCCGGTTAGATACCTTTGCACCCATCATCCTTACCCATCATTTTGGCTATTACCGTATCATTTGTTCCAAGTGTGAAATCACAAATTTTGATGCAGAAATCAAGAAATCAGAGCAAGTTTTTAAAACAAAAAAACCTAAAAACTTTGACATTTCCGTAACGGACTAAACAGACCAAGCCTAACGGAAATTGTTTAATCTAGGGTCGCTGCCGAACTTTCGTTCCAGGCGAGAGACAAAATGAAATAGACTAGAATAACGGTAATCGAAGGCATTGAGCGATATATCTGATATGCAATCAGAGCCTTATTCAACATTCTGTAGTGGATATATATATTCTTGTCGTGTACAGTCACTGTTTGTGTACTCTCAGCGTAGTTTTTCGGCACGAATATTAGGTTTCTCAGTTAGTCAATTTTTCTATGTGTATACCAAGATAGCTCACTTGCAAGTGGTATGTCATGTGATGCTGTCGACCCTTATAAGCTTCGTATATTAACATAGATGTAAGCGAGAATCTCTCGACAAAGTGATATTTAACAGATTGTGATAGATAGTTCTAATTATATCTCTTCTCCGTTTTTTGGGTAATACCACATGTGCCTTGATGAGGATGATGAGATTAAATGTTATATAGGGGTCAAAATGTCAAGTTAAAGGCCGTCTTTTCTTAAAGGAGAAGTTCACCCTGGAATTTTATTGGTCTTAAAAAATGAAGAAAAATAATAGAAAAATATCAGTGAAAGTTTGAAGAAAATCGACCAAAAAATAGCAAAGTTATGAATAATTAAAATTTTTATTCTGTGACGTCACGTGCGAGCAGCTCTCCCATTGGTTGTGTATGTAAATTCCATAAATTTGTCTTTTTGTCATGGTTCTTGATAAAGGAATGGGTGAATTTGATATAGTCTTGTATATGAACATATGTTTGATGGTATATCTACGGCACAGGTGACATAATTGATTTCTTCTGAAAAAAAATGACATTTTATTGAATTTACACTACATAACACATAGGAAATCTGCTCGCATGTGACGTCACAGAATCAAAACTTTGAATAGTCATAACTTTATCATTTTTTGGTCGATTTTCTCCAAACCTTCACTCGTATTTTTCTTTTATTTTTCTACATTTTTTAAGACCAATAAAATTTCAGGGTGAACTTTCCCTTTAAACTTTTTGTTTAACTTTCACTCATTTTTTTATAGCATCAGTTTTGTTTACCCCTGGTATAAATTATCCTTGGTTAATACAACTTATGTGTTGATGAGAATGATGAGGTCAAAGGTCATATAGGGGTCAAAAGTTCAACTTAAAGGTCAAAAGGTCATATTGCGTGTTTTGTTGATGGCGAAATCGGGCGAGACTCGTGTTTCGCGAACCATCAGGCAAATAGATAAAACCGTGGTCTGAGCCCATGGTTTCTAAGGGCGGCAATAAAGGCCATAATTAATAACTCCATAATTTAACAAATAAAGTGAAAATATTAACTAAAGCCCAATATCAATTTATGAAAAAATAAGGTTAATCGTAAAATTAAATATCATACATAAGTTATTTTCTCTTTATTTGTTAATTTATGGAGTCATTAATTATGGCCCTGATGACCGCCCACGGATTTTGTCGAAACCACCGTCGGGAAAATAAGGGCAGTTTACATATTTTTTTGATGCATTTTGTGTATCCAAACGGGGGGGTTCGGGCGCAGCCGCCCCCCCCCATTATTTCATGGCGCAGAAGGCGCCCGCTACACAAAACAAAAAGGAGGGAAAGGAGCTCGGGTGCGCAGGTTGTTGTTGTCAATTTTTATAAGTCAAGTGGACTGACGATCACAAGGTATCGGCGGTTTCGAATACCCCATTCCACTAAATGTCCTTTGGTTAGATATTAAATCTATCTATATGGCCAGACTGACCAAGTAAGGTAAATGGGTACCGGTAGGAGAATTCCTCGAATGCATGAAGCGCTCCTTTATTAGGAGCAACTATGGATATTGCCGGGGTAAATTAATATTAGCTAGCGCCACTGAATAGTTTATTAGAATAGTCGGCACTTATAAATGGCTAATATAGGTTTTTTTCCCGCGGCCAATTTCATTGTTTTTGTCAATCAAATTGCATATTAAAGGCATTCATGTTTGGAAAAAACGCTGCTGCATCGGAAATGTTGCCATCAAATCCGGTATTCAGTCTCAAAATTAGCGATTGATGTTGATTGTATTTCGTATTTGCGCATTCTACTTCACAATAATTAGCATAAATTATGCATTCGGCAATAGCTATTCAAATTCGTGCCTTCATCCTGTCGACGGTTTCATTCTGTATACTGGAAATTCGGGCACAAATTTGAATGCACAAATAAATTAAATTAAATGCCTATATTCGAAATTTGAAACTTTGCAACCATACTGGGCCTAAAACAAATGAGAGAAAATGAACACAATGTTTACAAAGTCAGTCTGTCGCATCAAAACACATGAATTGAAACAATTAAATGAAAACGAAAAATTAGGAATTGCAAGGAAAAATCTGTATATTGTATTGGTAATGGAAAAGGGGAAAAAAGGGGGAAAAAGAAAAATAAGAAAATAAGAGAGAGAAGAAGAGAGAAAGGAGAAACAATATAAAAGGAAAGGGAAAGGAAAGAGAAAAACTTGCGAAGACAGCGAGACTCACCATGACGCACTTGATTCCACATCAATTGCCATGGGGGGTGGTGGGTAATTGCAGTGCCGGGGAAGCTAGAAGTGTAGCGGGCTATCCGGGTGGATCAATTCGGTTGCCTCGGATCCGGGGGTAATTGTCCCCGGGGTATTCTCGGGTAATTGTCCTCGGGGGGTAATTCGTCCGGGGGTAATTGTCCGGGGGGGTAATTGTCCGTGGGGTAACTGTGTCCGGGGGTATCGGGATTGATCCTCAGCGGGAGTATTGTCCGGTGGGTAATATGTCGCGGGGGGTAGATTGTCTCGGGGGGTATGTCCCTCGGGGTAATTGTCGGGGGGGATAATTGTCCCGCGGGGTAATTGGTCCTCGGGGTAATTTGTCGGGGGGCTAATTGTCTCTGATAGCGGTATTTTAGCTTGACTTACACGCGAGTTAGAAAAATATCATTTTGAAGTTGTCTTGTGAAAATTATGAACATTCTAATCATGGGATTGGTCCCAACAACCTCGTCACACACACCCACATACACCCCACACACGGACATACCCTATCTCATCCACACCAGCACTCGATACAAATACACACCCACACTCTCAACTAATACACACTCACCAACATTGATTGTCTTGGTAAACCGTAAACATCAATGCTTAATCAGAACAGAGCAATTATAAATTGCACTGAAATTATATCCACCATACATGCCAAAAGGGCCTGAACATTTTTAAAGGCCATTCATAATGTACACATACTAAAAACAGTAAGGCCCTTTTGGCATGAGGCCGACATTTTTATTATGTATAATGTACCATGTATATTTTTTAACTTGTTGATATGGTAATGCAAACAAACACTCAGAAAAGGGTATATTGTTTACTGTGTTTGTTGGTGCGTTTGTGATGATGTGCGTGTATATGAGAGGATGGGTGCTGGGTGGTGAGAGTTTGTGCGTGTGTACGTGTACACATATTCTTTCAACATTTGCTTTAATTTATTCCATCCACTTGGCACAATTTGGATTTTTCAGTCTTCCGAAGATTGTCTGTTTGATTTGATTTGATTTATTGTTTCACATTTTGGGTTCACATTCCACAAAAATACAAAATAACATTTCATAAAATCAGTAAGATTAAGAATGGTGACAAAATAACAATTTTATTATTACATGATCAGGCATAACGTGAAATATGAGGAACCTATTAAAAAGCAAGCCTGTATAATATAGGTTCCCACACATGAAATCAATAATTGTAATATTAACGTAATGAAGTCAGATAACATAAAGACTTGATTAACGAAACGTGCTGAAAGTTGATTACATGCTAAGCCACTCTAGCAAAATTACACAAAACAACACGTATGTATACGACTGCAGAATGAAATATTTGAGTCTACGCTTAAATGAAAATAGCGAGAGTGATTGAATAATCTGAACGTCAAAATTGTTCCAAAACAGGGGTCCCGTATAGGTAATAAATACAACACAAAAAGTTAGTTCCCCCTATTTCAGATATCAATAATTTTTTAACCAGGAGGAATTGAAAAAATCTAATTGTATGTTCGAGTAGGTAATTTTATTAGCCACCATGTTACCGATTTTTATGAAGAATCATGATGTCATGGTTCAGTGAGTAATGGTTGAATGCAAAAATGACATATTTTGAAGTTCACAAGCCGATTATCACAACTTTGAATAAGCGATTTCAGAACAATATTCATTTATTTTACATCACACTGTCTTGTCAAAAAAAGATGCTACATGTGTGCCCTCATAACATATAATATGAGTTCATCATCAAATTTCACGGTTGAGTGAGCACTTGGTTAAAATTGCAAAAACTGCAGTTTTTGTGAATTTTACGTGGTATACTCGATCAAATATGATGGAATTCCTGTTTTGGAAGTATGTTTCGACTTTTGCTAACAATTCACGGTTGAATGAACACATTGAACGACTAGAAATAGGCCATTTTAATTATTGTCAGGTATTGCAGTAATTCTATGCACTAAAAATCATGTCAATAACATTTGTTTGGTTATGTTTATAACCTTTGGACATGTTTCAATGACCCTATGGCACTTATTTAAAAATTCATGCTTCAGTGAGCACGTGAGACTAGAAACGCTATTTTTTTTGTGTGTAGAATAAGATTCAAATTTTTACTTTGATTGAACAGCATAATTGTTTTGGGGAGTACATGCATCTGATTTTATTTTCACAATAATTCCGATGTTTCACGCCTCATGTGGGCACAAAATCCAAGAAAATCTTGCAAATGAGAAGATGTTTAGCGCTCCATCACGGTTCAGTGACTTATCGCATACGTAATTTGGCATTCGCTCATATTAGTTAGAGATCAGTTGGCTATGTGCCAAATTTCGTGAAATAACTCGCATTCAAATGGACAGAAATTAACAATGAAAATATGCCAGATTTCATTTCTTGATAAGTTCTGTACATAGAGTCAATGGAGGAGGAAATCAATACCTGACAAATGTGAAATTCGGCCTATTTTCATTGACGACTATTGTTCATTCTACCAGCAGTTATACGGTGAAACTTGACACACAGCTCTAGATGGTCACCAACTAACAAGGTCTCGATTCAAATTGCATATCCGGTAAGTCACTGAACCGTGACGGAGTCCTAGACTTGCTTCTCATTTGCATGATTTTCTTGTATCTTGTGCCAACTGACGCGTGAAAAATTGGGATTTTTGTGAAAATAAAATCAGAGGTACTCCCCAAAACAACCTGCGTGCTGTTAAATCAAAGCAAAAATTATAATTTTATTCCATACATGGAAAATAGCGTTTCTAGTCTCACGTGCTCACTGAAGTATGAATTTTTAAATAAGTGTCATAGGATCATTGACACATGCCCAAAGGTTATAAACATAACCAAAAAAGTATAATTGAGGTGATTTTAGTGCATAAAATTAATGCAATACCTGATCATAATTTAAAAATGGCCTATTTTTGGTTGTTTTATGTGTTCATTCAACCGTGAATTGTTAGTAAATGTCGAAATATACACTTCCAAAACAGGAATTCCATCATTATTTGATCGAATATACCACATAAAATTCACAAAAACTGCAGTTTTTGCAAGTTTAACCAGCGCTCACACAACCGTGAAATTTGACCATGAACTCATATTATATGTTAGGGCACACAACATGCACAATGTGGCATCTTTTTTGACAAGTGTGAACTTCAAAAAATGACATTTTTGCATTCAACCATTACTCACTGATGATTCTTCATAAAAATCGGTCACATGGTTGATAATAAAATTACCTACACGGACACAATTAGATTTGTTCAATTCCTCCTGGTTAAAGAATTATTATAGATATCTGAAATAGAGGGAACTTGTGTTGTGTTTAGATTTAAGGGCAAGAAATCAGGAGAAAGATGAAAATTGTCCGATTGTCTGGTGGGATAGGAATGAACTTCATTGTTTTTTGAAGACATATTAGTAAAAATACTCGGTAATTCCCCTTTTTGAAGATGGTACATAAATATCCCTACAAAATAGTGGTACAGGTCTGTTACTTTCAATAACTTGTTTGAAAAAATATGATGTATTTGAATGTGCAAGGAAATCTGCTGAAGAAATAGTCCTAACAGCTCTTGGAAGAATTTCCCCAGATTAATATTCCATTGCATAGATATGGTAATAATAATGTAAAATATAATAATTTCAAAATATTTTGAGGAAAATAACTTTTTAATTTGTAGATAACTCCAACATTTCTAGAAAGCAATTTAAACAAATAATCAATTTTGACTTTCCATGTTAGGGTAGGCCTACAGTCGATATAAAGGCCTAGGAATTTTTGTTGAATCTATTTGTTTCAATTCGCTACCATTCATTAAAACATTACCAGGTAAAGTACTTAGAGAATTACTAAAAACCACGTTACTCAGTAGTGCTTGCAAAAATTCAAATGAAAGGGTATATACCAACAAAATAATGCTAGAAGAATGACTTCTACCAAGGCGTATCATGAAACCCATGATTAAATGTTCATGCTTCTAACAAGACAACTTCAAAATGATGGGACAATTTTTTTTTACCTCACTCTGTATAATTAAATGTATCTGATTTCAACTTCTACCATAAACGTATTGCAGCCATCTACATTATTAAACGAATCTTGATAACAAAAATAAATTAAAACCTTGATGTTAGATGGATGCACAGTATCATTTCATTTTTTTATTTATTTTTTTTTTCATTTTGATTTGTTTTCGTATTTCTCAAATTACATATCAATTTACAGATATGACCAAAATAAAAATACATACATTATAATAATTTCACTTAGAAAAATATGATGGGAGTGACCTACATGAAATATGAATAGAAATGCATTTAGAACGATGCAAGTCATCATATTCAGCCGAGTTGGTTGGTTGGTTTTATTTCCGTTAAATAAAAATCATATACAATTACATATAAAATATAAATATATATCAAGATTAAAATACGGCTGGTAGACCATTTCAGCTGCAACTAATAATGTTGCTGCTGGTCTTCCACGGGGCCAGTAAACAAGAAATACCTGAGATGGGGAGTGTAATTGACTTTCATGTTATTTCATTTTTTACTGTTGGTAACAGGATACATTTGGGTATAAAACCTTGTAAAGCCTTGCGGCTGAATTGGTTACAATTTACATTAAAATTATTAAGATAATTACACAAGCATAATCATGGAAAATGCAAAAGACATTGCAATAAAAAAAAAACAACAACAACAAAAACAAACGAACAAAACATTCACAAACTATCTACAATAGAAATTTATAATCATGATGTATAGTCAGACTGATTCATATAGCAAGAATAAATTGAGGAATAAATTATGTAAAAATGCCAAAATATACCAATACACTGGATTGTGATTAAGCTACTGACCAGAGGTTGGACATAATAATATAAGGAAATGCACAACAAGTATAATGTGAAGATTTTATAAATATATGAAATGATATACAATTTCCATTTTTACACTTACATGTATTTACAGAATGATTGAATAGTACAAAATTGATATTGATATATTTCGTATGATGTACATGTGCTTTGAACGTATAATTGTAATTTACCGCATAATGCATTCATAGGTAGGCCTATCACATTTTATATAACACGTCGCGGCACGATCGAGTATGTGTATATCTCAGAATTTTTCCGTCGCATCGCTACAAAAGAAGAAGAAAAACACAATAGAGACGTCTCCGAGTGTCCTAGTCGTCTACGCGAAGTGAGATACCACCTTTATTAATTTCGTGTCATTTGATTGGAGGATTTTTGGTCAAAAGTCATAATAATTAAAGTTTTAAAAATTCACTTAAAATGTGTCATTAATGTGCATTTTTGGTTCCATGACTTATACCGAGTGAGTCAGAAAAAACTTTACACCTAGAAAAGTGTTCATGACCCCAAATTATTATACATATTCTGAAAGAGTAACTCCTTCCGCTTCTTTTGGTACCGATTTTGTGTGTTATATCTTTACGCTTGGATGAACACGACGCATTGTTTGCGAACATGTAAATTTCGAATTGTGCAAATTAAAGTGGGAGTAAAATCAAAACAATAAAAGCTATCAAAACAGCAACTCCTTCCTGATTAAGATAGCATAACATTTTAACGAAAATGTATTGCGCTAAATAACTTGACAGGGGCGTTTTTACATATCGACTACATTTTGCGTGAAAATGAGATAGATCTGTAGAGTCAGGCATGAGTGAGCATACGTCAAAGACAAAAAGCCCTTGAAACATAATCAAATGAGTATTGAATTGATGGATGTGAGTTCAAATTTGTAAATAATACTGTGACATGTTGAGTGAGCCAGGCACCTTAGAATGTTTTTGAAGATAATACATAATATGCACTGATATGGCGCTTTACATCATCATCATCATAACTTTGGACTGGATAAAGTATCGTGTATCTTGTATATTTCACATCCACAGAGAGATTCAGAGCATCAATCGATATGTTGTCTATCTCTTTGCTCAAAACCGTGGTGTCCCAAACTATTCCTGCCGTCACTATGGCCAGGGTTCTGCCTTGTGTCATACCGAGCAACGGGCTGGCGACGCTGTGAAAAGAAGGCCAAATTTTAGGATATAAATTTAATTATAAATTGTTAAATGTTTAATCTTTGCCCCTACTGTCATTCATTTGTAAATCAAATAACTTGTTAAAAGATAATTGCTAAACTATATACTCTTGCAATCAGGTATTCAATAAGCAAAAATCAAATAAATTTGATAATTTATGTAAATGCTGATTGGATATTCGAAATAGTAGTCTTGGGGCCCCAGTAGTCTTAGGTCCAACTCTAAACAATCTTTTCCAATTCAGATTACTTGTACATATTGAATAGAAATTGAGAACAGGGGGCAATGATTCAAGCACATAGTTACATACTGTGCCTAAGAAGAAAAAGAAGTGAAACAACTGTTTGTTTATATAATTATATTCGTTTGTGAATTATTTATTAAAGGTTTCAAAGTGATATCTTACGGAGGGGTTCAGGGGTCGCGGAGCCGGGGGGCTGGGGGCTGCAGCCCCACTTTTTTTTTCAGCCAACGTGTACCAAAACGCAAAAAATACCATACATTTGTAATTGTTAGCCTGTTCAGCCCCCCCCCCCCCTCCACTTTCGGCTCAGCCCCTCCACTTTCATAAACGCTCCGCGGCCCCTGGGGTTTACGTAGGTAAGTGCGTAGCAGCTATAGATGTTTCCAATCTTCTCAAATGTCATTATTATCCCGAATATATAAATTATTGTCGATAATGATTATCACAATCAACGTAAGGGTGCAATTTCACTTCGCGGAGACGTCTCCGCGACAGAATAAAATCCGTCTCCGCGACGGATAAAAAGTATTAGAGACGTCTCCGCGACAGTTTATGCAAAAATTCAGAAGTAGTCCCAAATCCGTTTCCAAAAATCAGGAGACGTCCCCGAGACGTCTCCGCGACTATTGATGAAAAAAAAAAAAATCTGAAGTAGTACCAAATCCGTCTCTGAGATGTCTCGGAGACGTCTCCTGATTTTCGGAGACGGATTTGGGACTACTTCAGACTTTTTTCATAAATTGTTGCGGAGACGTCTCGGAGACGTCTATAATACTTTTTATCCGTCGCGGAGACGGATTTTTATTCTGTCGCGGAGACGTCTCCGCGAAGTGAGATAGCACCCTTACATGTCAACTGACCGGAGCAGATTGCCAGATGGAAGCGACCACCGTATCGATTGCTTGTTTGAGTGCTGGAAGATGCCCGCTGAAAGCCAAATAGATCCACAAGCACATTGTGATAAATGCTGCCAGCACGATAAAGTTGAAATAGATTGAGTACTCTGACAGACCGACCCCTCCTAAGCAGGCTGACAAGATGTTGAAGATAACCATGATGAACATCAAAGTAAGAGGAACGCGTACGGCGTTAACAGCGCTGAGCATTTTTTCCCTGATACCCAGATCTGGGAGGTTCGGCATCCATTCCGAATTTTCGATATGATCTGCGACACGTGACCATAATCTCCCAATGGATTCAGAGACAGACCTACAGAAGGAGGATATTTCTACGCTACGACGATGAAACCATCCTTGGATCTGAAATAGAAAATTAAGAAATTAAAGAATTATCTAGTAAAATCTTCAAAGCAAAAAAAAAAAATAATAATAATAATAATAAAATAATAATAAAATAATAAAAAAAAAATCATCTCAATAAAGTTTTTGAACGTTGACTATTCAATTATTGCTCATGTGTGATATGGCCTAATGATGGTACCTCACTTTTCATAAACGTGATTGAGGCAATATAGCCGCATATACAGGATGACTTTCGTCAAACTGCATTTAGCCTACGGATGACGAACGGACATAAACGCACAACCATCGGACATGGGACATAACTTGCTATCCGTTTCTCAAAAAAAGAAAAGAAATAATAATGAAAAATATTTTGTACATACATACCTAACTATGAAAGTCCACCAAAAGGATGCCAAAAATCGACATCCATTTCGGAATTAGCGAGATAATCGTGGTATAAGCATTAAAAGCCATGTGCATGCGTCAGCGGCATAGTAGGCCTAATAACAGAATTTGAATTGTTTATAAATCACACTTAACATACTCATCCTACAATATTCTTGCCTTCACGAATGTTGCCAATGACGTAATCGGATAGAAGATGTATGATATGAGGACCATTGTCTTCACGAAGACGTTGGCCTTGTTTTTATTTGCTTGTGTGTACTCTCTGCATGTTTCCATCATGAAGTTGGACAGCATCCCCTGGTATTCTTCATTCATGGCCGTGCTTCCGACTTTACGTTGGTCTCTGAATGTCGCCTTGGCATTGACTTCGATATCCTGGAGCTTGAGATCGAGTTCACTGGGATCCATGTATGACATGTCCGCCCCGCAGACCTTAAAAATCAACAAACAAATTGCATAAATAATTACAAATATGCTGATATAGTTTGAGCGGAATAGTAATTTCGTACACAGCTTTTCTAGAATCAGGAAGCAATAGTAATGGTTAACTTTCAATACAAGATAAGAAACATTCTGTTTAAACATCCTTAAATTTCATAATTATTGACCTCTAGTTATAGATGAGATGTAGTATAACGGATAATAATTATGGGGTATCAAGCACAATGTATAGGGTTTGAGTCGCTGTCATTCCACACAAAAATCACATAATTACTGCTTTAATAAAGAGTTTTATAAATACCTTTTTGATTTCCTTCATGAAGTACGACTTAGCATGCTCTAAAGCGACTAGATGATGAGCCTTGGCCGTGGTCTGTGTAAT
The DNA here is from genome assembly GCA_940671915.1 of Paracentrotus lividus. Lineage (NCBI taxonomy): Eukaryota > Metazoa > Echinodermata > Echinoidea > Camarodonta > Echinidae > Paracentrotus > Paracentrotus lividus. The sequence continues at coordinate 11,084,917 of CALNVZ010002100.1, forward strand.
GTAAATGCAACATTTCAAATTAATCAACAAATTGAACTACAACTGAAAAAATAAATAATAAAAAAAAAAAATTAAAAAAAATAAAAATAAAAAAATAAATAAATAATAAAAAAAAAAAAAAAAAAAAAAAAAAAAAAAAAAAAAAAAAAAAAATAATAATAAAAATAAACTTAATCACTCAATAAATAAAATTAAAAAATTGGACATAGGCTACAAAACATTGTTTTATTGCTCAATTGGATGGTAAAAGTTATGGATTTTCCAAAATAAATGATGTAAATATAAGAGGGCTAAAATGACGGTCATCCCTGCTTACTTGAAGCAATGTTGTTGCCGACGGAATTCCTTCGTCTTGAAACGCCTCCACGTATGACTGCAGATGGGGAAATGAATATAATAACGGTATACAAAATTACCTCACTGATTAATTAAAGTTTCTTTAATTGAATACTAATCGATTAATAAAATAAATGTCGCACTGTCGTAGGACAGGTTTATGGAAACATAATAAATAATGATAACAATGATAATGCATAAAATTATAATTATTATTTCATTAATGATATCAGGTCTGTACTCTCTCTCTCTCTCTTTTCGGGGGGGGGGGTACCATTTGAACACACCATTATATACCAAATCTGATGATGATAATTTTGTTCTTGATGTTTTTAGTTTTTCTGTTTTAATTATGCTGTTTCAATCTTTTAAAGCTTACTGTAATAATCCTCCTTCGACAAATGATTCGTAATGTTTGGGCGAAATATTTTAATGCTTTTACAATCTATCATTTAGTATTTTGTGAAAATAATCATTGTTGATATAGACATGACAGAAAAGTTTTGATCTTGATTCATTGTCAGAAAGTTCATTATTTTATCTCATTTAACTTTTGTATAAAAATATATATTGTGCTTCTACGAATGCAGAACAAAAAAAGTGAATGCTACTTCCGAGAATTTTATGCTCTGGTATCATAAATGGTGGTATTTGACTTCGCGGAGACGGGTTTGAGACGGATTTCGGACCACTTTGAGATGGATTTGAAATAGTTTTGAGACTGTTTAGAAATTTGTCGTCTCCAAGATGTCTCCTGAGTCCCCGCGATGTTTCATGAGTTTCAGGAATCTCAAAACCGTCAAAAAGTAGTCTCAAATCCATTTTCGACACGGAAAAAATGTTTCGGAGAGTCAGACGTCTCCGATACTTTTTTCCCCGTCGCGGAGACAATATACTCCCCCGATACTTTTTTTTCGTCGCGAAAACGGATTTTGGACTACTCTGAGACGGTTTTGAGATTCCTGAAAGTCACAAAACGTCGCAGGGACTCAGCTAGGAGACATCTCAGAGGCGTCTAGAAAGGTGGGCCCACACGATGCGACTAGCTGCGATACGATTTTTCAGGCCGATGTTAATATTATTTGATACAAACCTTCAAACAATGAAATTCATACTGTCCAAAATCGTGGGTATTCCTATGAATACCAAAATTGAAATTCAAAGCGATTGTGAACCCCTTCTCTGTATAAATTCAAATTTGTTTCCATATCGCAGTGACGTCACATCGGTCTTGCGATTTTAAGGTAATTTGACCTTTAAATAATTAAGGCTCGAATTGGAACAAAATTTCGATTAAATTGTTCCGTTACAATATGTACCTCTTATTAGATAGCTTTGCATGTTTCAAATGTCGCAAAATAATGCAAACTACCGTTTGTTTAAAAAAAATCGCATCGCAGCAAGTCGCATCGTGTGAGCCCGCCTTTAGAGACGTCTCTGTGAGAAGTTTCTCTGAACTGTTTCAAAACCGTCTCAACATGTTCAATGTAGTCCCAAATTTGTCTCCGTGAAGTGAGATACCACCATAAGTTATAACTTACCTTTATGTAGGATACTAGTTCTCCACAGGTTATTTCCCGACCATCAATTTTCTTTATTACGGGGCTATCGGATATGGAAGATACGGACTCTACGAACCTCTTTACGTGGTCTTTAAATTCTGAATCCACGTCTGGGTAATGGGTGGTATGATAATAAAATTTAAAACAAAATGAATGAATGAATAAAATAACTATAAAAAATACAATATTTGACGATCCATGCATGGTAATGAAATAACGTTTCCTTTATTATATCAGTCACAGATCTATCGCCCGGTTTCATGAATTAAGTTACATTCTATTCAAAATGGATATTCTGTACATTATCTTGAAAATTGAAACCGTTAAAAATATTTACACAAACTGTTATTGATGCCACAAACAAGTCAATACTGTCCCAGCTGCATACAACAGGAATAGAAAGTTTAATTATTTCGCTTCACTATGAAAATGTCTAAATTTACAACAACGAAAATTATAATATACCATAATCCCATTGTTTATAGACATACGAATGAATCAGAGTATTGGTTTATTATGCAAGATAATTATCACGATATATAGCCGAGTCACACCAGTATAAACCGACTCCAAACCGACAGCTTGCCATTCGTAAAATTGTAGTATTTTGTTCGGTTTGGTATCGGTTCGGTATCACTTTCAATGAAGGTGATTCCCCACTCCCATGTTCGAGCATTGCACGAAAAATAAAGAAGTGGTGTAATATGCAAGCTTTTGGATCTGTGCATGCACATATTTTTCGGTAGCAATATTCTGGGACTCTGATGGGGAAACATCTGTCTATCAATATCAAAGGATGAAATAGACATGAACAAGGACATGAAACGCATCCATTACGTTTCTCTATGCACTATACATCTGCATAACGGATAAAGAAAAAGGCTCTCGTTTTTTATACGCTTTCTGATCTGGTCATGTGTGACAGCGGCATTTTCAAGTCAGGAAGGTGAGAAAGGAACTTACCAGACATCGTCCGAGCTGATCCAGTGGCCACCTTTGATCCAGGATATGGGAGAAGACAGCAATCAAGATGATCAAAGCATTCTTTGATTCCTTCCCTCACGTCCCTGAGATCACTGTGCTGCCGATCAGATACCTGAATCGGTGATTTGGATTTTGGTTAAGTTCATCTTGTAAAAATTGAACAATAACTGAGAAAATATAAAAGTTCATCAGACCCAGAATCGTCGCGACGCCTCAGGCCTATATATACATGTATATACAGTGGTTCTGACTCTCCTCTGCACTCGACCAAGTTGAGGTAATGGGTAACTTTTACTGGTAGGAGTATTCATTGAAGCGAATCACGCCAAAGCCAGTCTGAGGTAGTTATGATAATTATGTTATGATACTAGGTATGAATTGATGCAAAAGATAATATGTGCTTCACAATTGTCATCATAAAATCACGTGCATTCGATTACTACCACACAACATCTAGAGTTTGTTAAGAAATGTATTGTGCAGTAGCGGACGCAGACCGGAGTCACACAATGAACTTACCAGGCCCATGCGTAAACATAATAGAGCCGCTTTTGTCCCCAGACAATTGGGCCCCCGAAATGCATTCAATTCGATTTTCTTGGATCCGCGCCTGTTCTGTCATTAAATAAGAATTATTTAATTCTAATGAGACCCTGAATACATCTTTAAAAAATATTTCACAAATATAGGGTATACATGCAGGTAATATGGGCTCCCTAAGCTCATTTAATAGAGTCAACTTGTGTAGACCCCGTGGATATTTTTCGGGGACAAAGGTTTGAAAGTGGTTTTGGGTTGCTTAGAGGTCACTGATCAAACTTAGCTTGGTTAGTCCCCTGGTAACCCCCGGCAACTCTCGTAGGAGTCAAAATAGTGTCAAATTGAGTCCAATAGGGGGTCAAATTCTTAAAATGCCCAGATTGACTCAAAAGACAGTGCAAATTGTTTTACTTTACTGAACAAACAATTGTACGTAATAATTTACCTCTGATCTCCCAGTAAGAAGTTATGGCGGGAAAAGTAAAAAGGTCAACGAACTTTCACATGAAGGCATATTAGGCCTACACAAGCTAAAATTGTTTGGAACAACAATTTTGTGTGTTTTTTGTGGCTGTTTGTATTTGTCACGATTAAGAAAATTGATCAAGACTATTCCTACATAAGAAAATAATTGTATTCAGTAAATATAAGGGGTCAATATAAGGTCATTTGGGGTCAAATTAGCTAATTTAGGATAAATATATGGTAAAGGGGTTAAATCAGCTCCATTTTTTTCGTGGTATATTGTCAAGTTATATGTAAATTGATGGTTAAAACTAACAGATTTGTATTTCTAATCCAAAAACCACATTCAGTAAATGTAAGGGGTCATAATATGGTCTAAGGGTCATTCAATCATTTAGGGTCAAAATGTTACAATTGACCCGCTATAGCTGGCTATCAGAGATATTTGTGCTGCAATATGCGCACTTCATCCACTTGAGCTATAAACTTCAAATTTGAAAGATAATAGGGAGTTTACAGTTACCGATAGGAGCTCTGTGACGTCATTGGGTCAGGGGTCATATGTACGTGGTCTCCTCTATATCAGGAATTCTTATGTGTGAAGTCTATGACACCTTTTGATTTACATATGGTTTTCATGCTTTTTTTCGCTCATATAGTGAAAATATGATGAAGAATCGCACTTGTCTATTGATGAGATAGCCAGTGTAAACTTATCTCCTATCTTTTTTTGATGATACCATGTTTATTTGAGTCTCTTTTCTCAACTGAAAGCGAAATTTGTAAGTTACCAACTCGCGTACGCAAAGCGGCATTGAGTTCGCCGAAACTAACGGGGCTTGAAATCTCGATATTCGGACCGTGTGCATAAGTACAAAAGTCGGTGTTTTTGCAACTTTCTGGGAGGAAAACGTTAATTAAAGTCGTGAAATGTCTCATCATATTATTCAACATGGCAAACGAAAGGAAAAAAATCACAAAAAGAAATATACAGCTCAGATTTTTGTCTGATAAGAATTTGTTGGTTGGTTGACCCACGGGTTGACTGTACGGTCGCCGCATTTTATGTACAATATGGCCTGACCCCGAAAGTGGATATCGAGACTCGCGCATGCGCAGATTGTATCTGTAAACTCCCTTATATGTACTATGATTAGAAGATGATCTAATTTGATTTTATAGAATGTAGGTGAAAGGTCAAGGGTCACAGTGTCAACTTAGGTTTTTGTTGTTTTTACAGTACTGTCATTTTAATATTAATATTACGTCACAAGAAATTCAACCTCAGTACTGCATTAGTCTAAGAAAAAGCTTGAGATACAGTGTGTGTCCTAAAAAAAAAGGTAGGGTAGATGTAGGGAATACCGGCCACTTAAGCTCATTTGCTTAATTAGGACATGAAACAATAAAATCACAAAAGAAAAAGATTCTCATTGCTTAGCTACATCATTCAACTTTATTTTCCAAAAAAAAATTGGGTAATCAAATATTTGTTGACGGCAGTTATATGCAAATAATGACGTCATGGTAATTGTCGGCATTCCGTACATGCAGGTGTAGGAAATACCGGACAGTATGTTTTTACCCTTTTTTGTATAAAGATCTGTCTGGAAGCACTGATTTGAATGTAAACCATCAACTTAACATGTTGTTATTTATTTTTTATAACATTATTCATTTTTAGAAGATTATATGCATTTACTACAAAATTATCAAACACTCAGAACAACTTTTATATCTCATGTAGATCATGACATATCACAATAATAATAAAGAGATAGACATTTCAAAATTGTCAAACAATTTAATAAATAAATATATACATTATATATGCTACTATTTGATCTACATGCTTAGCAACTCACCCGGAAGTAAAACAAAAACCGTCAAGTGGTGTCTGGTATTCCTACACAAAAAAAATGACTGACTATGCACTTTCACAAATGCCACCCCAATACACAGGCTTTGTACAGTGCAAACACTCCATAACACGTTTGGCCCACCCTCACACACATGTCCATAATGCATGAAATAGAGGTCATGCCCCAATTCTATTTTTATACCATCACATTCTCTAAAATGTCAATTTTTATATCAGGCCATTTTTCAGGCTGCAATTTTCCTACCTTGAAAGATTGTGGTAGTTTTCTCGGAGATTTCTCACTTGTTGTTGTCGAATACACCATTCAACCTTCCCAGACAGACCACCTGACCAATAGATGCCGGTATTTCAACTCAGTTGATCTTATGTTGGCAGCTAGGGCTGGACATGTGGTGACCGTCCGATATTCCCTACTGTCCGCTATTCCCTACATCTACCCTAACTTAAGTTCAAAATTTGACCTCTGTGACCCTTGACATTTGACCTAAATTTGCCAAAATCTAATCACATTCTATATTTTTTTTTTTTTTTATAGTGATACCCTCTACTGTCATGTGAAGTTCACATCTCAGTTAGTTCTGGAGATAACACAAGTCAAATATTTGTTATTTCAAAAGTTGACCGTGTGACCCTTTACCTTCTTTCTTCAAAATTGTATGAGATTGTCTTTAACTCTTGTCACCCAAGACAACATTCATGCAAGCAAGGCGTCATATGAAAGCCTGTGAGTGCTCTTTTATCCCAAGTAATAAAAATGATAATTTATTTTTATTTTTCAAATGGCTGACCTTTTTAGGCACACTTTATATTAAGTTCGATCTTGATGACAACGGGTATTATCATTTAACCCCCTTTCAAAAAATTGAAATAATTTGTATTAATTTGGATAAAAGAGCACTCCTGGGCCCTCATTTGACACTTTGCTTGCGTGACTGTAGTCTCGGGTCACAGAGTTAAAGCCGATCTCATACAATTTAGGAGAATGAAGGTCAAGGTTCACACGGTCAACTTTTGAAATAACAAATATTTGACCTGTTGTGTTATCTCCAGAACTGATTGAGATGTGAACTTTAAATGACAGTAAAATTTATTGTGACGTATTATTCATATTATAAATGACAGCACTGTAAAAACAACAACAAAAACCTAAGTTGACACTGTGACCCTTGACCTTTCACCTACATTCTACAAGACCAAATTAGATCATCTTCTTATCTTTCAAATCTAAAACTTTCAAATTTGAGGTTTATACATGTAGCTCAAGTGGTTGAAATGCGCATATTGCAGCACCATATCTCTATAGCCAGTATAGGTCAATGTAACATTTTGACCCTAAACGATCGAATGACCCTTAGACCAAATTACATGTATGACCCCTTATATTACTGAATGTGGTTTTTTTTGTATTAGAAATACAGATCTGTTAGTTTTAACCATCAATTTACACATAACTTGACAATATACCACAAAAATGGAGCTGATTTAACCCCTTTAGCATATTCTGATCCCAAATTAGCTAATTTGACCCCAAATGACCTTAGATTGACCCCTTATATTTATTGAATATGATTTTCTTATGTAGGAATAGCCTTGATCAATTTTCTTAATCATGACAAATACAAGTAGCCACAAAAAATACACAAAATTGTTGTTCCAAACAATTTTAGCTTGTGTAGGCCTAATATGCCTTCATGTGAAAGTTTGTTGACCTTTTGACTTTTCCCGCCATAACTTCTTACTGGGAGATCAGAGGTAAATGATTCTGTATAATTTTTTGTTCAGTAGAATAATACAAACAATTTACATCGTCTTTCGAGTCAATCTGGGCATTTTAAGAATTTGACCCCCTATTGGACCCAATTTGACCCTATTTTGACTCCTACGAGAGTTGCCGGAGGTTACCAGGGGACTAACTAAGCTAATTTTGATCAGTGACCTCTAAGCAACCCAAAACCACTTTCAAACCTTTGTCCCCGAAAAATATCTACGGGGTCTACACAAGTTGAATCTACCGTACTAATTTGCCTAATTTGCATAAAATTGCAAAATGACACACAGTCTAATCTTTGTTTATATGAATCAATAACTACTGCTCTTACTTTTATTGTGAAGAAAAACAATTATCACCAACCCCCCTGTCTGCAATATTCAAATGTTGACGTCATTACCTAAGTGCCCATATTACCTGCATTTGCAGGTAATATGGGCTCATGTATTTTATGTATGTTTTAAAAACTACAATGACTCTACCATGTTTGGAATTTGCTTAAGATGTTGAAAATCATTAACTTTAAGATATCATTTGAAATTATAAGACCTTTCAGTAGATACTTTGACTATATATTTCATTGTTTTGTATTTTTTATATTATTTTTTTTAAAATAATAATTTGAATATTATTTTCATTATACAAGTCAATATAGGCCTACAATAAGTTTTTTATATTGATTATATACTGTGAATATACCCCAAAAAATCGTAGCAAAGAGATTGATGCCTCATCCAAATACTGAGAACCAGAATCATTTCCGCCATTTTGGATGGCCCATATTACCTGCACTAATGTTGCTGCGTCAGGCAAGCATTCAATGCCACATTGCACCCCTTCACTACAACAAATTTGACCTGGACACCCTGGTATGATAAAAATGTAACTATAAGCTTACTAAATATACAAAACAATTGAGGTAACCCCCTCAAACACTCTTTCACCATCACATTCTGTGAAATATCAAATTTTACATCAGGGTAAAAAAATGCCGGATGTTTTACGTGCCTTGTTGGTTTTCAGCAATTTTCTCAGAGAAATTTCGCCATCAGATGCTCTCACGACGATATATTTTCGTGTACAGTTCATATGAACAACATTATGGTGCTCACACCGGTCATCGGTCACCGGTCGACGGTCACGACATGATTTGCTTCAGGTGGCCCATATTGCCTGCTGGCCCATATTACCTGCATGTACCCTATTGGTTTATAATTATAATTTTAAGGTAACATAATATGCAAATCATAAATCTGATAATTGTCACCTCTCAACTTACAGCAAGTTTTCCTTGAAGAAACTTTTTGCCCCCATTTAACCCATAGGGTTTTTCTTTTGGATAAGGCCAATCTCGAACCAGGAACATGAGCGACTGCAAATAAAACAGTGATAAAATCAATTATTTTAGAGATAAGATCACTCAATTTTATTTGTGAGATTCAAATTGGTAAATTGGTCAATTTTCTATTAAAAAGGTCATTTTACCTGTCATGATAAGAATTTGCGACTAGTTTTCGACTCTGAGTCTTTGGAGTCGCGGGAAAATCGAACATTTTCGTTTTTTTAATTAGATTTTTCAAGATGCCGCTGGCCCGTCACGAGAGTTTATAGTCTCGATGACGTCTCCCCTAGTTAAATACTACCTAACTATCAAGAATTTTTCCCTTGGGTAAATTTTCCCCAAACACTTGCACTTAAAGCCTAAGATTTATTTAAATTTTTAATCAAAAGGAATTTACATTAAATCATCTTCTTCGTCGGAGGGACGGGAGAAATCAACAGCACGAATCTCAAATATTAACTCAGCTGTTTATCATATTTCTTTTCCTCCTCTAAGATTAAATTACCTGAAATGGTTTGTCAGTTGTGACAGTCTGTGCTTGGGCAGCTTGTTTACCGTATTCGGCAAATAACTGGAGATATTGAAGATCGTTCTCTTGTATGTTCTGACTTAAGTTGAACACCTGTTTTTATGCGAGAAATCATTTTGTTAGCTTGATGTAAATCCTTTTTCAATTGTTCGTATGTTTAAAAAAAACACCTATTGGCTTATACCACTGTTCACAGTGAGTTTATTATCAAAAAATAATAATAATAATAATAATAATAATTTTTAAAAACACACACACACACACAACGTAAATATATATAATATGTTTTCCGGAAAACTGACCCCCCCCCCCCCGCCCCGCTTCCAGTGGGCAACCATGTGGCTTTGTTTTGATTCTTAGAATACCCGGCCGCGGTATTTAGGGATGCAAAAGGTTTTAGGATTTTGACCCCCTATCACGGGATTTGGGGAAGGAAGCCACAAAAATGACCTCCTTTTCACAGGTTTTTGAAGCCATATTTGGGACCTTATTTCAGAATGGTCCCGGAAAGAATAAAAATAAAATGTTCTAGTTGGAAAATGCTTAAAGCCCCATATATTAATGCTTTCGTTGGAATTTTTTCCTCCGAACTGAGCCCCTAAAATATACCCCTTTTCTTGAGAAACTGGAAACATGCGTGTATGCATGGTTTACCAACT
>CALNVZ010002100.1:11095008-11109861 GCA_940671915.1 Paracentrotus lividus
AACAGCAAACGAGAGAAAACTGTGTGTCACACATTATACTCTGTATGTTTATATGTTTACTGACACTATGGAACATTAAACACATTGTCTCACAGTGTGAACACAATGTGAACACAATGTGACATAGTGCGGTCGCGTTGTGCTGTACTTACTGGTATACTGACATGAATGGGCCAAATCCACTCAGTCGTCACATTGTGAAGGACAGAGTCGACTGTGTGGATTTAGCCCATTTTTCACAGTTTTGCACTGATGGACACACTGTGATTGACCATGTGTTTTTTTTTTTTTCTGGCAGGAGCACTCTGTTCACAGAATGGGACACTGTTCACCACTTTTGGACACTGTTCCACCCAGGGAACACTTTTTCACACTATACGGACTTGTTCACACTGTATGACATTGGGTTTACCGTGCCGGACATTGCGTTCACACTGTGGGCGGACAATGTTCTATACGGGAACACTTCACACTACAAGGGACACTTGTTTCACACTGTTAGACATTGTGTTCACACTCTGGATAATACTGCAGTCACACCAGGTTCAAATCGAAATCGTAATACTGCAGTCACGCCAGGTTCAAATCGAAATCGACAAAACATCGAACCAAATACATGGATTGGATCAGTCTTTTGTTTTCTTGACTCTGGAATTATTGCACTCTTTCTAGATTCAAGACCACTCGTATTCTGAAGTAAGATGGTGAAATATAAACCTTAATACTGCAAAAGTTCTAATCAATTTAAGTTTAATTAGTATACATGGGCCTGCTTTCTTCTGTCAAGTTCTTTTTATTATCCTTTCATTTCATATTTGACTATACTTTTTTTGGTAATATAATAAGATAGCAGTCATATTATCTGGATACACAAGGGACCTTCGATTCGATTCGTCTACAAAGGAAAACATCGCTGTCTTTGCACTGGCCGCCCTCATTAGCTCAACCCTGGTAAGTCACGCTTACAAAATGTATTCAAATTTATATGTCACATGATTGTTGTATTAAAAACAAAATGTATTATTGATTTCAAACAATAGACAGCTCGGGCATTAATGATCAATATTGTTGGTATAGTGGGCATGCGAAGCAAACTCAGAGGGAGGGTCCCAAGATGGCCCATCAAACTGGTTTACTGTCTGGTCAAATTTCAACATCAAAGACAAAAAAATATAAATTAATAAATAATAAATAATACAATAATAATAATAATAATATAATAGTAATATATAAATTAATAAATTAAAATAATTTGTAACTTTAAAAATCGAAAACATAAGTAGAGAGTTGTACTATGGTAAATTTCAAATAATAATTAATATATTAATATCAGATCAGAAGTACAAACATTACACTGTAAAAAATAGGTATAGGACATCTCCCCGGAGGACAACTCCCCGGGGACAATTCCCGGAGGACAGCTCCCCGGGAGGACAACTCCCCAGAGGACACCCTAACCCTAACCCTAACCCTATGTCCTCCGGGGGAGCTGTCCTCCGGGAATTGTCCCGGGGGAGTTGTCCTCCGGGGGAGATGTCCTGATACGTAAAATATACGTTATATATGCTCCTTTGTAATTATTCCATGATTTTCTTACGTAGATTTAACTTTAAAAAAGACAAAATTTAAATTTAAAATTTAAAATTAAGTCTTGCTAACTCAAAATTTAAGTGTCGTGAATTTAATATTTTTTTAAAAGGTACAAAATCAATTAGGAAAAAATTCAAGTATTCTAACTTGCTTTGATTAGGTAAATTTAACTTCAATTAAGCACATTTCGTTTTAAATACTTATTACTTAAAAAATAAGTTGAATGTACTTATTTTTTTTCAATTAACGCCATATTTACATAATACATGAATATTCATTACGAGCAAGTAAATGTCAAAATTTTAGATAACTGTCATATATATATTGTGCTTGAAATTGTTTGGATTAGGTGTGCCAAAAAAGTTCAATTTTTGTTGAAGCAAAGAAAGACCAACATTTAACAGCAACTCAACTGAAATTTTTGTTTTTGTTTGTGGTTTAGGAAGTCTCACTGTTTTATTTTGTAGGATGCACTCTTGAGATATAAATATAATATAAATACCAGTACCTTATCAATTACAGGTAAGTGACAAAATGAAGTCTGATATTTGGTTTAAAACACGTAGGTTGAAATGATGTTAGTGGACTTTCGTGTAGAAAGTCCCCTCCCCATTTTAAAAAATATTCTTTTACTCAATTGAATTAAGTTTACTGTATTTAATCAAGTAATAATACCTTCATATCATTTCAGTAGAACATACTTAAAATAGCATGGACTAACCCCCGGACAATTACCCCCGGACAACTACCCCCCGGACAATTTACCCCCAAGGACAATTACCCCCGGACAATTACCCCCGGACAATTACCCCTGAGGACAATTACCCCCCGAGGACAATTACCCCCGGACAATTACCCCCGGACATAACCCCCGGACAATTACCCCTGACGACAATTACCCCCGAGGACAATTACCCCGCGGACAATTACCCCCGACAATAACCCCCCCGGACAATGTGTTATTGTGTGTATTATCTTTGTTTTAAAGTTATAAGCCACATCTAATCTGGAATATTGGGAAGGAAAAGGGGAAAAAGGAAGACAACAAAAAAGAGGGAAAGCAAGGAAAAAAGAGAAAGTGACAGAGAAGAAAAAAGGAGAAAGAGAAATATAAAATAGAAAGGAAAAGAAAGTAGAAAATAATCGAAAACATCCAACACCGGCGAGACTCACAATGGCGCCGCTTGATTCCAACATCATGCCGAAGAGGGTGGGGGGGGGGGGTAATTGTTCCTCGGGGGGGTATTTGTCGGGGTAATTGTCGGGGTATTGTCCTCGGGGTAATTGCTGGGGTAATTGTCCGGGGGTAATTGTCGAGGGGTAATTGTCCTCGGGGTAATTGTCCATAGGGGGTAATTGTCCGGGGGGTAATTGTCCGGGGGTAATTTGTCCTACGGGGGGTAGATGTGTCCGGGGGTAATTGTCCGGGGGTAATTGTCCGGTGGGTAATTGTCCTAGGGGGTAATTGTCCGGGGGTAATTGTCCGGGGGTAATTGTCCTCGGGGGGTAATGTCCTCGGGGGTTAATTGTCCTAGGGGGTAATTGTCCGGGGGGTAATTGTTCGGGGGGTAATGTCCGGGGGTAATTGTCCTCGGGGGGTATTGTCCTAGGGGGAATTGTCCGGGGGTAATGTCCTCGGGGGGTAATGTCGGGCGGGTGATTTGTCCAGAGGGTAATTGTCCTAGAAACCGTTAATACTCGAACAATTAAGGCAGTTTCTAACATAATTGAATTAAGTAAATACGCGGTATTTTTTTTACATGTTACGGTGACTTTATTTGTCGATTTTTTTAATTTCATTTATACGGCTATGATAGCCAAGTTTAATGGTATCCAACCATTATTTCATCATATGTACTACTTTTTTTAGAAGATGATTACAAAATGATATTAAATAGCCCCCGTTGTTGATGTTAAATTTCCTTCTACTCAATCTGCCCAAATTCTGGATAATGCTCGTTGATTGGGGAAAAGCAATTCTTATTCCATAATATCAGCATAATTATCAGTTTATTGTGTGTGTATATAATATATATATATAATATATATTATATATATATATATAATATATATTGGGGGTTGGCGTAATAATTATGCCAAATATTCCATTCCCCCCCCCCCACACACACACACAACTTAGTTGGTAAACATGCATACACGCATGTTTCCAGTTTTTCTCAAGAAAAGGGGTATATTTTAGGGGCTCAGTTCGGAGGAAAAAATTCCAACGAAAGCATTAATATATGGGCTTTAAGCATTTTCCAACTAGAACATTTTATTTTTTATCTTTCCCCGGACCATTCTGAAATAAGGCCCAAATATGGCTTCAAAAACCTGTGAAAGGAGGTCATTTTTTGGCTTCCTTCCCCAAATCCCGTGATTAGGGGGTCAAAATCCTAAAACCTTTTGCATCCCTAAAAACCGCGGCCGGGTATCTCTAAGAATCAAAACAAAGCACACATGGTTGCCCACGTGAAAGCGGCGGGGGGGGGAGTGGTCAGTATTCCGGAAAACATATTAATTTTTATATATTATACGTTGTGTGGTGTGTGTGTGTTTTTAAAAATTATTATATTATTATTATTATTATTTTTGATAATAAACTCACTGTGAACAGTGGTATAAGCCAATAGGTGTTTTTTTTTAAACATACGAACAATTGAAAAAGGATTTACATCAGCTAACAAAATGATTTCTCGCATAAAAACAGGTTTCAACTTAAGTCAGAACATAACAAGAGAACGATCTTCAATATCTCCAGTTATTTGCCGAATACGGTAAACAAGCTGCCCAGCACAGACTGTCACAACTGACAAACCATTTCAGGTAATTTAATCTTAGAGGAGGAAAGAAATTGATAAACAGCTGAGTTAATATTTGAGATTCGTGCTGTTGATTTCTCCCGTCCTCCGACGAAGAAGATGATTTAATGTAAATTCCTTTTGATTAAAAAATTTAAATAAAATCTTAGGCTTTTAAGTGCAAAGTGTTTGGGGAAAATTTACCCAAGGGAAAATCTTGATAGTTAGGTAGTTTTAACTAGGGGAGACGTCATCGAGACTATAAACTCTCGTGACGGGCCAGCGGCATCTTGAAAAATCTAATTAAAAAAACGAAAATGTTCGATTTTCCCGCGACTCCAAGACTCAGAGTCGAAAACTAGTCGCAAATTCTTATCATGACAGGTAAAATGACCATTTTTAATAGAAAATTGACCCAATTTACCAATTTGAATCTCCACAAATAAAATTGAGTGATCTTATTCTCAAAATAATTGATTTATTCATTTTTATTTGCAGTCGCTCATGGTTCCTGGTTCGAGGATTGGCCTTATCCAAAAGAAAAACCCTATGGGTTAAATGGGGGCAAAAAGTTTCTCAAGGAAAACTTGCTGTAAGTTGAGAGCGTGACAATTATCAGATTTGATGATTTGCATATTTGTTACCTTAAATTATAATTATAAACCAATAGGGTACATGCAGGTAATATGGGCCAGCAGGCAATATGGGCCACCTGAAGCAAATCATGTCGTGACCGTCGACCGGTGACCGATGACCGGTGTGAGCACCATAATGTTGTTATAATACTACAATAAAATTATATCGCCTGAGAGCATCTGATGGCGAAAATTCTCTTGAGAAAATTGCTGAAAACCAACAAGGCCACGTAAACATCCGCCATTTTTTTTACCCTGATGTAAAAATTGATATTTCACAGAATGTGATGGTGAAAAGGTGTTTGAGGGTTACCTCAAATGTTTTGTATATTTAGTAAGCTTATAGTTACATTTTATCATACCAGGGTTCCAGGTCAAATTTGTTGTAGTGAAGGGGTGCAATGTGCATTGAATGCTTCGCCTGACGCAGCAACATTAGTGCAGGTAAATATGGGCCATCCAAAATGGCGGAAATGATTCTGTTCTCAGTATTTGGATGAGGCATCAATCTTTTGCTACGATTTTTTGGGGTATATTCACAGTATATTAATCAATATAAAAAACTTTGTTAGGCCTATATTGACTTGTATAATGAAATAATATTCAAATTATTATTTTAAAAAAAATAATATAAAAAATTACAAAACAATGAAATATATAGTCAAAGTATCTACTGAAAGGTTCTTATAATTTCAAATGATTTCTTAAAGTTAATGATTTTCAACATCTTAAGCAAATTCCAAACATGGTAGAGTCATGTAGTTTTTAAAACATACATAAAATACGATGAGCCCATATTACCTGCAAATGCAGGTAATATGGGCACTTAGGTAATGACGTCAACATTTGAATATTGCAGACAGGGGGTTTGGTGATAATTGTTTTTTTTCACAATAAAAGTAAGAGCAGTAGTTATTGTTCATATAAACAAAGATTAGACTGTGTGTCATTTTGCAATTTTATGCAAATTAGGCAATATTAGTACGGTAGATTTCAACTTGTGTAGACCCCGTAGATATTTTTTCGGGACAAAGGTTTGAAAGTGTTTTGGGTTGCTTAGGGTCACTGATCAAAATTAGCTTAGTTTAGTCCCCTGGTAACCTCCGGCAAACTCTCGTAGGAGTCAAATAGAGGGTCAAATTCGTGTCCAATAGGGGTCAAATTCTTAAAATGCCCAGATTGACTCAGAAAGACCGAATGTAAATTGTTTGTATTATTCTACTGAACAAAAAAATTATACAGAATCATTTTACCTTGATCTCCCAGTAAGAAGTTATGGCGGGAATCAAAAGGTCAACAAACTTTCACATGAAGGCATATTAGGCCTACACAAGCTAAATTGTTTGGAACAACAATTTTGTGTATTTTTTTGTGGCTACTGTATTATTGCTGATTAAGAAAATTGATCAAGGCTATTCCTACATAAGGAAAATCATATTCAATAAATTATAAGGGGTCAATCTAAAGGTCATTGGGGTCAATTAGCTAATTTGGGATCAGATATGCTAAAGGGGTTAAATCAAGCTCCATTTTTGTGGTATATTGTCAAGTTATGTGTAATATTTTGAGGTTAAAACTAACAGATCTGTATTTAATACAAAAAAACCACATTCAGTAATATAAGGGGTCTACATGTAATTGGTCTAAGGGTCATTCGATCGTTTAGGGTCAAATGTTACATTGACCTATACTGGCTATAGAGATATGGTGCTGCAATATGCGCATTTCAACCACTTGATCTACATGTATAAAACCTCAAATTTGAAAAGTTTTAGATTTGAAAGATAAGAATGATATCTAATTTGGTTTGTAGAATGTAGGTGAAAGGTCAAGGGTCACAGGTGTCAACTTAGGTTTTTGTTGTTGTTTTTACAGTGCTTGTCATTTATAATATGAAATAATACGTCACAATAAATTACTGTCATTTAAAGTTCACATCTCAATCAGTTCTGGAGATAACACAACAGGCAAATATTTTGTTATTTCAAAAGTTGACCGTGTGAACCTTGACCTTCATTCTCCTAAATTGTATGAGATCGGCTTTAACTCTGTGACCCGAGACTACAGTCACGCCAAGCAAAGTGTCAAATGAGGGCCCAGGAGTGCTCTCTTTATCCAAATTAATACAAATTATTTCAATTTTTTGAAAGGGGTTAAATGATAATACCCGTTGTCATCAAGATCGAACTTTAATATAAAGTGTGCCTAAAAAGGTCAGCCATTTGAAAAATAAAAATAAATATCATTTTTATTACTTGGGATTAAAGCAGCACTCACAGGCTTTCATATGACGCCCTTGCTTGCATGAATGTTGTTCTTGGGTGACAAGAGTTAAAGAACCTAATCTCATACAAATTTTGAAGAAAGAAGGTAAAGGTCACACGGTCAACTTTTGAAATAACAAAATATTTGACTGTTTATCTCCAGAACTAACTGAGATGTGAACTTCACATGACAGTAGAGGGTATCACTATAAAAAAAAAAAAAAATATAGATGTGATTAGATTTGGCAAATTTAGGTCAAATGTCAAGGTCACAGAGGTCAAATTTTGAAACTTAAGTAGGGTAGAGTAGGGAATAGCGGACAGTAGGAATATCGGACGGTCACCACATGTCCAGCCCTAGCTGCCAACATAAGATCAACTGAGTTGGAAATACGGCATCTATTGGTCAGGTGGTCTGTCTGGGAGGTTGAATGGTGTATTCGACAACAAAAGTGAGAAATCTCCGAGAAAAACTACCACAATCTTTCAAGGTAGGAAAAATTGCAGCCTGAAAAATGGCCTGATATAAAATTGACATTTAGAGAATGTGATGGTATAAAAATAGAATTGGGGCATGACTCTATTTCATGCATTATGGACATGTGTGGGAGGGTGGGCCAAAACGTTGTATGGAGTGTTTGCACTGTACAAAGCCTGTGTATTTGGGTTGGCAGTTTGTTGAAAGTGCATAGTCAGTCATTTTTTTTTGTGTAGGAATACCAGACACCACATTGACGGTTGTTTGTTTTACTTCCGGGTGAGTTGCTAAGCATGTAGATCAAATAGTATTGCATATTATAATGATATATATTTATTTATTAAATTGTTTGACAATTTTGAAATGTCTATTTCTCTTATTATTATTGTGATATGTCATGATCTACATGAGATATATAAAGTTGTTCTGAGTGTTTGAAATTTTGTAGTAAAATGCATATAATCTTCTAAAAATGAATAATGTTATAAAAAATAAATACAAACATGTTAAGTTGATGGTTTACATTCAAATCAGTGCTTCCAGACAGATTCTTTAACAAAAAAAGGGTAAAAACATACTGTCCGGTATTTCCTACACTGCATGTACGGAATGCCGGACAATTACCATGACGTCATTATTTGCATATAACTGCCTCAACAAATATTTGATTACCTCAATTTTTTTTTGGAAAATAAAGTGAATGATGTAGCTAAGCAATGAGAATCTTTTTCTTTTGTGATTTTATTGTTTTCATGTCCTAATTAAGCAAATGAGCTTAAGTGGCCGGTATTCCCTACATCTACCCTACCTTTTTTTTTAGGAACACACTGTATTCTCAAGCTTTTTTATTAACTAATGCAGTACTGAGGTGAATTTCTTTGTGACGTAATATTAATATTATAATGACAGTACTGTAAAAACAACAAAAACCTAAGTTGACACTGTGACCCTTGAACCTTTCACTACATTCTATAAAATCAAATTAGATCATTCTTCTAATCATAGTACATATAAGGGAGTTTTAACAGTACAATCTGCGCAGTGCGCGAGTCTCGATATCCACTTTCGGGGTCAGGCCATATTGACATATAAATGCGGCGACGCGTACAGTCAACCCGTGGGTCAACCAACCAACAAATTCTTATCAGACAAAAATCTAGGCTGTATATTTCTTTTTGTCGATTTTTTTCCTTCGTTTGCCATGTTGAATAATGATGAGAGACATTTCACGACTTTAATTAACGTTTCCTCCCAGAAGTTGCAAAAAACACCCGACTTATGTACTTATGCACACCGGTCCGAAATCGAGATTTCAAGCCCCGTTAGTTTTCGGCGAACTCAATGCCGCTTGCCGTACGCGAGTTGGTAACTTACAAATTTCGCTTTCAGTTGAGAAAAGAGACTCAAATAAACACTGTATCAAATAAACGATAGGATAAGTTTACACTGGCATATCTCATCAATAGACAAGTGCGATTCTTCATCATATTTTCACCAAATATGAGCGAAAAAAAAGCGTATGAAAACCATATGTAAATCAAAAGGTGTCATGACTTCACACATAAGAGATTCCTGATATAGAGGAGACCACGTACATTAGACCCCTGACCCAATTGACGTTACAGAGTCCGAATATCTCGGTAACTGTAACTCCCTTTATTATCTTTCAAATTTGAAGTTTTATAGCTTAAGTGACCGTGAGTAATCGCGCACCTTATTGCAGCACCAGTCCTTTACGCCAGTTATTACCGTGGTGCTCTAATAAATGATATACTCAATCTTATACCCTAAAATCGATATGCCAATTTTCAAAATGATTATCATCCTTTTATATCTTTCAAATATGTACAATATGTTATTTATGACCTCCCATCATTCATCATAGTTTACGGTCTACACTTTTAATTAGTCCTCAATTAATGAGAATGTGGAGATTTTAGAGCTAGTGGCAATATGGGCCATTAACTAATTTCCTTGCGTACTCCCTTTAGCAGTCGCTCTCACCGGAGTTAATTATATACATATAAGACTTGTTATACTAAACATGTATACCATACTCTCCGTAGCGACAATCAAAAAATGAGAGCAGCTGATTGTGAACCGCACGCGTAAAGGAAAGACCAATTAATGTGCCCATCAATATATAGCTCAAACTTTGAACCCACTATGACCTTTTATGTGTGACCACCATTTATATTTTTATACTGAATAGCAATTACATTTTATTTTGTTAGTGTTTAACGGCGAGGAATAACTTTTATGAGGTGCACTTAAATCAATTCTTGTTAACAAGTGCGTGACAATTTAACACTTGACAAACAGCCTACAAAAAACACACAAGAATTTGTATGTTCAAAACCAATCTTATAGCTCTCATCTCGTGGTTAGGGCCCACCTTTACCTTCGATGTGAAAGTTTCGTTGCACACTTTTTACATACCTATATGTGATCCTCTCTTTTGCTGTTAACTCAATAAGTGATATCAAACTAAAAATGTAGATGATTTTACATTATAATGGAGTAAATTCACAACATGAAACTTAACATCACAATGCAATCATTCTGTAGGAAACCACACCACACATTTTCGCATAGTTATAGACCTACACTGTGTTTCTAATCTTCCAGGATTCCTTTCTTTCTCTCATTCTCATTTTTGTTTTTGTTTTGTTTGTTTGTTTTTTAATTACCTCTTTACACCTGTCTATTGATGAATATCCAGTGTCTGTGTTCGACTCCATTGTTTTCCTCAAGATGAATACTTTGTTCCAGGCCCATATCCCTGTTGTTTCCCTCTCGCTACCTCCTCTCCATGCAAAGCCAGCAATCTCATCTCCGTCTTTACCGAGCCAGTTGCCCAAGTCGTCTTCGCGTTCACACTTAAAAAGTATGGTTTACATAATTGTCATGATTATATACTGCATTGTTTCTCAAGAAAATGAGTTAACCCCACCAAAAATAGGTAGAGAAATGAAGAGAGACAAATGGGTTGATAATTCCTGGGTCCAATCAGACATCGGTTAATACAAAATGTCATTTACTTTATTTATTTATTTTAAATTATTATTATTAAAATACCTTTATGGATATATTTAGAGCTGCGAGCTATGCTGTAGCCCTAGCACTTTAAGTTTTAGTTCCAGAATTAATTTGTACATGCAAATGAGTTGGGGGAAACCCCAGTGTATTAGTGATCCACTTGCACACCCTAATATTGGGAGGAGAGACTTACAGTGATTCAGTTCGCTTTTCTCCAGGTGACTCCAAAACAGAATAATAATAATAATACGGTACCTATATATAGATATACATGTATATACAGTGGTGGCCAAAATTATTACAACACCAAGTAAATTTTAATGATTTTAGTTGTTTTCATTCAGTTGACCATTTAAATACCTTTAAAATGCCTGGAATGTCTACAAAAGTCATTATTACACTTTTAAAACTAAATAACATAGTTATGCGTTTGGAACTCGCCCCCAAATCGCCCTTTTTGTGATACGCAACCAATAGTAAAATCTAAACAATCTTACCCATGTCAGGATGTTAAAAACGTTAAAAATATCAAGCCTATCCCTACAAAAGTATACATTTTCTGAAAGGAAATTTCATGAGAATATCAAAAATGTCATTCACAATACGATAGGGTGAAGTAGTAACATGTTCTGTGGGAAGTTTTTTAATTATTTGTGAGGGGCTCCAAATTTTTAATTTAGAGCCCCATTTAAGTCCCCTTTTCCTCTGAACCTTAATATTCCAACATATTTGAACTGCTAATGAAATTTCCGTCTAAAGAATATACATTTACAAGGAGTGTCTTCATTTAATGAAAAAATATGGGCATGGTTATTTTGGTCATCTCACCACCAAGAGAGGGGGCGAATCCACCCCTCCCCATTGGACCAAATTTTCTGAAACTTGGCAGGTATTTGAGATATATTAAAATGAATAAGCCTGCTAAGTTTCATACTTCTACCTCAAGTACTTTTGGAGCAATCAGCATATGTAATTGGCATTTTACTTCTTTTTTTTTTGCATTTGGACTACATGTTTAATACACAAGTCTATGGGGGAAACTAAAAGCGCATAGCGCAACTATTTTTAATGCTACGCATTACCGGATGGTCGTAACTATATAAATTTGGTATCAAAATATACGTAAGACCTTATGCTAAAAAGTTATGAAAGTTCATTGCACACAAACGATATCTTTAACCTTATTTCGGCAAATGAACCCATAGACTTTGTGTAGGTTCAGGTGTTCTAATAATTTTGGCCACTACTGTATATAAACCCCTCACAAAAAGTTTCTCAAGTCGACTTTGGGTCATGATAACTTTTCAGGTACGCTTTAGTTATTCCTGATTTTCATACCATTGGAAAGATAATTTATTCCCCTGTTGATTGATATCCTATTTGTAGGCCTAATGATTGTATCATGCTTCAATGCACAGAATATCAGAATATGGAGAAAAGTAAAAAGTCAAATGTTGTAAAATGCATTTTTATTGATCACATTGAAGTTCCGCAACTTCAATTTATGTCCTGATAACTTAGGGGATATTTTCTAATTTTTATAGAATTTTATACCATTGTCAAGTTAATTTATTCCTCTCTTGATTGATACCTTATTTGTCAGGGTGATGTCATGCCTGTGTCCACAGAACCCCCTTAATACCACTTGAATACATGACAAAGCGAAAGAAAATTTTCAGTTTAAATTTCTTTATACAACACTGAACCTTGATACATTTTAATGTGGGGATTTAATCCATTGTTCATTTTTATAGCATTAAAAGTTCATTTATTCTTCTTTTATTGATACTATTTGCAATAGTAACATCATATTTGATGCACATAACTCACGAATATATGCAAAGTAAAAAGTGAAAAGTTGCGAAATGCATTGTTATTGCTCGCAACAGACAATAATACTCACAATAGGCATTCATTTTGCAACATTTAACTTCTGACTTGTCCTACATTCAGGTGTTCTGTCCATGCAGGAACAACACTATCGTTACAATTAGGGTGTCATTGAAAAGAGGAATAAATTATCTTGAAATGGTCTAAAATTCAATAAAAATTAGAAAATACCTCGAAAGTAATCCAGAGCCTAAGTCGAGTTGCGGACTTCGCTTTGATAAATGCATTTTGCAACATTTTACTTTTTACTTTTCTCCATATTCTGAATTCTGTGCATTGAAGCATGACATAATCATTGACAAGTAGGAAAAGGGGAACTAGAGGGGCCGTCAAGGCGGCAGACCCACGCTTTGGTGGCGCTACAGAGTAGTTGTAGGCCTAATACTATACTATGTGGGTCAAAACTGAAATCTACAAAGAATCTGCAGGATCACGAATCATCACCTAAATCTAATCGATTCTTTTCCTTTCACTATCCAAACAATCCCTGAAAATTTGTGCAATTCCGTTCACCAGTTCCGTTCTCTAGTTATTTGTACACAAACAAACAAACATACGGAACCCTTTACAATACCCTGCCGATTTCATCGGCTGGGGTAATGAGTGCGAGCCGAGCGACGCTACATAGCGTCGCTCGGCTCGCACTCAGCTGAGCTGATGCAGTAATTCGCTACCCCATTTTACAATGCATTATGTAGACTCTATGTAGGAAAGCCGAATTTAAGTAAATTTTTACCTTTTTTCATGATTAAACACGAATATTGATACCCGATGACTCTTTTTGCATAGATAGTTTGTTGAAACATGATTCTTTAAGCGCAATAGGTTTTTGTATGTCTATCGTAGTTATAAAGTCCCTTTTAGGCGCGTGTGGTGATGATTTCGATTTTACCTGAATGCACGTGTGATTGCAAGTTCGATATGCAAAGAGCGTCGATGTACAAAGATTCATTACCTTGCATTCGTCGTATGGATGGTATCTCGCACACGACATACATAGATTGCGAGTGCAGGCTTAGGCCACGGCAAAATCTTGTCGATCCTCACCGCGTGATGCTTCCGTGCATGCGAGTTCTGTTCATGACAAACTTTCGCAAGGAGGTGAAATGGCTCATGGCACTGCGCGCTGTTGATTTTACCCCGGCTACAGAGTAGTTGTAATACTATACTATGGGGTCAAAAACTGAAATCTACAAAGAATCTGCAGGGATCAACCAATCATCACCTAAATCTAATCGATTCTTTCCTTTCACTATCCAAACAATCCCTGAAAATTTGGTGCAAATCCGTTCACCCGTTCTCTAGTTATCTTGTACACAAACAAACATACGGAACCCTTTACAACACCCTGCCGATATTCATCGGCGTGTAGTGGGTAATAAATTATCTTTCCATTGGTATGAATATCAGGAATAACTAAAGCGTACCTGAAAAGTTATCATGGCCCAAAGTCTATTTGCGAAACTTTTTGTGAGGGGTTTATATATATACAGTGCGTCCCAAAAAGAACTATACACTTTTGAAATAGCTGCCAAATAAAAAAATATATGATTTTAGGTAATGAAATTAACATGTATAAAAAGCTCATTATCCCAACTTTCATGTGACACCAAAAAGTCTGAAAATTAGTCATGCATGAATGAACAGCGTTCACTTTTGTAAAGGGTACAGCGTTCACTTTTGTAAAGGGTACAGCGTTCACTTTTGTAAAGGGTATTGAAATTAGGGTGCGCAGGAATTGCCTTACCAATTTGTATGAGGAAAGTCATTTGGAGCTTATGGAATTGAGGATGATATGCAGAATTACTGATCAATTATGATGAGTTGGGTTTTGCTAAGTGAAATTTGTGGAATTCGGGATTACAATTTAATGCATGAGTGAACAGGAATATGTATTTCCTATTGTTGCATTGTAACTTTCCAAGGTATATTTAGTGAGGTCCTTCAGTGATGTGTTTAATCTCTCTCTGTCTCTCTCTCTCTCTCTTTGTCTTCATCCCTCTCTCCCTCTCTCTTCTTTCTTTCTCTCCCTGTCTCCCTCCCTCTCTCTCTATCATTCTGTATACTAATTCCTATTAAAAGCGGTAGCTGGTTGGCTGATAAATGACCCTACGTTCTCCGCTGAGAACCTGCGTTGTGGATTTGAGGAGAACGTA
>CALNVZ010002100.1:11109886-11120648 GCA_940671915.1 Paracentrotus lividus
TCTCTCTCTTTTGCATGGGTGTGTTTTTGAGCATCATATTCATTGGTTCTACTCCCAAATATCCTTGACTCCTTCCTGCATTCCGGTCTACTCATATTTACCACAAATTGGGATGGTTCGATGCATCTTCATATATCCATAAATTAGACTCACCCGCTAGCATCATTTATCAACAGGGGGGGGGCGTTCACGAAACCGTCATAAGTCTACTTTGACTTCGGGTGTGACAACTTTGTCCAAGCAAGCGGGTTCCACGAAGCGCCCCTCTCTGACAAGATCGTGGACGAACAAGCTGACTAACTTATGACAGCTCCGTACCTGTCATATTCTTTGGAGAGCGGCTGATACGTCAATCAAACGCACATTTATGCATAGCATCGGTTTTGGCGAATTGCATTTGCCGCGACCCAATCTCGATTTTCTCATTTTCGTTCATACAAATGTGGCAAACCTCAGGATTTTGGTTCTAATATCTATGAAAATAAATGGTTGTTAACAATTAAGTGATTTTTTATATCCAATAAAGAAATACATATCTCGTAATATATCCAATCAAGAAATAATATTGATAAATTGCAAAAGCATTATTTAGCTTAGCCATAAAGCTAAATAAAAAACCGCAGAGACTACGTTTGTAGTTAAACATCGATCTATTAGTCCCAAAATTAAATATTTTTTGAATAAGATTTTCTTTTTAAATTAACAATGCACTATTAAATTTCTTTTTTGTGAGCAACAGAAAATTTAGAAAAAACCTCAATCTAGCTTCCATTTTCAGCTTAAGCGTACTTTTTTATAGTCTGATTTTACGAAACTATGAAATTAGCGCATGCCGATGGTACCATGCTCATGTTCTGACATGGTCTATTATTCATCAATAGATTGACAACATTACCATACTATGCAGTGAGAAACAATTGTGCTAGGTTTAATATACTTAGATATTATACATAATTTTAGTGGATGCTTTCAATACTGTTATTGACCGATTTTATATTCCTTCAAATTTCATAGATAGTGAAATAATCTTTGCCTAAACCAACAATGTCTAAATTATCAACGAACCGTTGAATTAAGGCTATTGTATTGCCTCGATGACATCATCTCCGATAATATCCGATATTACCAAATTGTCGAGCTTTGGAGAAGCTTGTGTGTAACCGACTTAGTAAGATTGGAGCCTAACTACGTGTTGGTGGATAAAAGATATGACTAACTTTGCCATTGTTTCGTGAAAAGCCCCCCAGTGTACCAGTCTTCCAAATGTTTCTACCTGTTCTGCACCCCATCCTGACTCACTGAACACACCACTGAATACAAATAACCTTGGGAAAGTTAGAGCCACAATGGGAAATACATTATTCTGTTCACTCATGCATAAATTGTAATCCCGAAATTCACAAATTTCACTAGGCAAAACCCCAACTCATTCATATATTGAATTCAGTAATTCTGCATATCATCCTCATTCCATAAGCTCCAAACATGACTTTCCTCATTACAATTGTAAGGGCAATTCTGCGCACCCTAATTTCAAATACCCTTTTACAAAGTGAACGCTGTTCTTCATGCATGACTATCAGAGTTTGCTTGGTGCTATATTAGACGTTGTCATATGAAAGTTGGGATAATGAGCTTTTATACATGTAATTTCATTACCCCTAAAAATACATATTTTTTTTTATTGGCAGCTCATTTATAAAGTTTATAGTTCTTTTGGACGCACTGTAATATAGTATAATACACTCTAATGTGAATTGAGTGGAAAAATCGCTCGGAATTTCGAGCTACGTTGATTTAACTCTAATCGAATGAAGTTTAGCTCTTTTAAGAGTGAAATAGGGTGCTTTCGCTGGACTACGGAGGACCTTATGACTAGAAGTTAGCAGAAAAAGGGCACTATTATTTTAAATACCTGGAAATCCTCGTTTCCCTATCTTCTCCAATAACTTTTGAATAAAAGTTTCCCAATGGTAACCGGCGCACATGTATTCTTTGTTTGTGAGACAAATTGTAACGTACCTTGTTGCAGAAGATTCAATCAGTATAGAGGCTTTAATATACAGTGCGACCAGAAAATTTTTTTAAAGCCTCTGTATATTGAAAATGTTAAGGCCCGAATTACAAACGTGGTTAGGTTATCCATCGGTCTAAATCAATTGTTTAAACCAACGGATTAGACCATGGTCTAAATTTTTTGGTATTCACAAACCACCTGATTTAGCCATCGGACTAACCTACCTCGTTTGTGAAATTCGGGCCATAGAGTTTATGACTTCGATAATAATTCATAATAAAGGTCCACTCTATATTCAATTATCCCAAACGTATAACGTGTTGTACCGGATAACTGAGCACTTAGGCTTTCCCAAAATATTTTAAAAGTTTATTACAAGTTTGAGAAGAAAAGCAACCCTTGGCAATTATTAGTCTTTTTTAAAAATATTTTTTGTTCCTTATGAATAGACCCATGCAGAAGGACTAGAAAGCAATGAATGAATGCTCAGAAGCCAGGTTGCTTGTGACAAACTTCCGATACTTTATTCCGTCCCCAAGACGTCTATGAGACGTCTCCTCGACCCAATTTTCTAAACTGTCTCAAAGTAAAAGCCATCCTCAAAGTAGTTTCAAGTATTTTCGCGAAGTGAGATACTACCTTACTCTTCGTCAATTATAATAAAATAAATAAATACATATCCCTAATCATTAAACACATAAGACATACAACTTAATATGGGCTCCAAGTTGGGTTTAACTCTGTTCTTGGGGACGCACTGTAATAAAGAGACAGAGACGGAGTATGGGAAGCAATCAAATTGCGCGCGAAAAACCCCTCTTTTGTCATCTGCTAAAGGATGTCATACCGGGGAACATAGTTCCTTTTTTTTCATACCGAGGTTTACTTGTGTCAAATGCGTCAATGTGCATGTACAACTGACCTTAAGCATTGCTGATATGAAAAGAACGTAAAAATAACCTACAGTCAATCAAATATGCTTCTTTCATGTTTTTACAAGGGAGGATGCCTGTCAGCCTAACCTCGCCTGTATACATTCCTATTAAAAACGGTGAGCTGGTTGGCTGATAAATGACCCTACGTTCTCCGCTGAGAACCTGCGTTGTGGATTTGAGGAGAACGTACATTTCCCCAAAATAGCGTTGTAGATTTGAGAACGGGGAGCTAGGCCTTGGAACTGGGAAACCCCTCGATTTTGCACACGTGATCTCGAAATGTAAACGCTTGCCAGTCGTTTCTAGTAAATAACAGTTTTACACACTCCTTTTCCTGTACTAAACAGTAGGGGTTTGGGTTTGACCTATTTTGAAAATAAAGCCCCTTCATACTGCTAACGTTCTAGATTAGGTCCTCCGTCTCCCAGCGAAACACGCTATAATGTTTCCACAACTCACTCCGGTATCACAGGGACGCCCGCTCTCGAAGGAGTGAGTCGAAAAACGCCGCTCTTTCAAAGAGCTAGTTTTTGACCAATCAGGAACGTCTATTTTCGCGCTGTGCGCTTGCGCAATTGCATACTGAAAATTTTTTTTCCGTAACAACCATATTTCAACATGGCCGGTGGACAACCACAGCTGCAGGAGCGGATTTTTTTCGGAGGAAATAATCAACATTTGAAGGAGTCTAAAAGGTGAGGAAATGCTGAGATGCCAAGTAAACTCTGCGACGATGAGTTTTTGACCTTGTGAGGTGTGTTTAGCTGTTTATTTACGGTATACGGTACCGGCCGGTGAAGCAAGCCCGCTGGTGGCCCAGGGCGCTCTTCGCTTGTACTTGTAGAGGCAGCCGCGCTCGACCGGCGCGGCTACTTCTAGCTGCAAGAGTCCCGTGCCTGGGCTAGGCGCTAGAGATGTAACAGTTAGAGTGATAGACTCTAGAGTCTAGACATGCACGAGTAATCAAATTTAAAGCATATTTGTGATGCGTCACGTCGAAAGGAGAGACTACTCGCGAATTTTGAAATCCATTTTATTTGAGTATTATTGATTCCCTGATTCATTGCCCTTGAATTTGATATATACCCGACTGTAAAGAGTAAATAGAAGTGGAGATATTAGCCTTGAACGCGAGAGAATTGTGCTCTTGGAAATCAAAATCAAGAGAAAAACGTCTGCGAAGTTTGACTTCCTTTTGACTCCGAGCCAGAAAAATAAGACCATTTTGTCACTCGCTCTACTCACCGATGCCCTGCAACCACTTGTTAAAAAAGGTGAACGATTGACCAATGAGGAGGCTGCATATCAGGTATACAGAAAACAATACTCGTCCGTCACGCATGATCGAGACAAACGCAGCAAGCGATGTTGTCTAAATAACATTCAATCTTCTCAAAAAAAGAAACTAAATTTGGTTAGTTGTTTTATATCTTCGTCAAATAAATAAAAACGTCATGCTCTTTCTAATTGTTTAGAAAAAGTCCGCTCTTTTAAGAATGTGTTTACCAATCCTGCGCTAAATTAGTTAGAAACAAAACTATTTTAAAACCTTTTGGGGGTTTTTATTCCGATGTTTGCGTGCGTTCTTTGAATGTCAATCGCGTATACTCTTACTCATTATAAAGCGAGTCATTTTGATCTGAACTTCTGTTGGATATTTCGAAACATAATAATGGTCTATAGACTAAATTATTCTTGTCAGGGGCTTATGCCCCAAAATAGCGTTGTAGATTTGAGAACGGGGAGCTAGGCCCTTGGAACTGGGGGAAACCCCTCGATTTTGCACACGTGATCTCGAAATGTAAACGCTTGCCAGTCGTTTCTAGTAAATAACAGTTTTACACACTCCTTTTCCTGTACTAACAGTAGGGGTTTGGGGGTTTGACCTATTTTGAAAATAAAGCCCTTCATACTGCTAACGTTCTAGATTAGGTCCTCCGTCTTCCAGCGAAAACACGCTATAATGTTTCCACAACTCACTCCGGTATCACAGGGACGCCCGCTCTCGAAGGAGTGAGTCGAAAACGCCGCTCTTTCAAAGAGCTAGTTTTTGACCAATCAGGAACGTCTATTTTCGCGCTGTGCGCTTGCGCAATTGCATACTGAAAATTTTTTTTCCGTAACAACCATATTTCAACATGGCCGGTGGACAACCACAGCTGCAGGAGCGGATTTTTTTCGGAGGAAATAATCAACATTTGAAAAGGAGTCTAAAAGGTGAGGAAATGCTAGATGCCAAGTAAACTCCTGCGACGTGAAAGATGCTTAAATTTGACCTTGTGAGGTGTGTTTAGCTGTTAATTTTACGGTATACGGTACCGGCCGGTGAAGGCAAGCCCGCTGGTGGCCCAGGGCGCTCTTCGCTTGTACTTGTAGAGGCCAGCCGCGCTCGACCGGCGCGGCTAGCCTCTAGCTGCAAGAGTCCCGTGCCTGGGCTAGGGCGCTAGAGATGTAACAGTTAGAGTGATAGACTCTAGAGTCTAGACATGCACGAGTAATCAAATTTAAGCATATTTGTGATGCGTCACGTCGAAAGGAGAGACTACTCGCGAATTTTGAAATCCATTTTATTTGATATTATTGATCCCTGATTCATTGCCTTGAATTTGATATATAACCCGACTGTAAAGATTGTAAATAGTATAGTGGAAGATATTAGCCCTTCTGAACGCGAGAGAATTTGCTATTCTTGGAAATCAAAATCAAGAAGAAAAAACGTCATGCAAACCGTCTGACTTCCGTTTTGCCAACTACCGAGCCAGTTAAAAATAACGACCCATATTTGTCACTCGTGTCTACTCAACCGCAAATTGCTCCTCGCTAGCATTAGGCCACTTGTTACAAGTGAAGACGAATTTGACCACATGATGTAAGGTACATGCATCATCGCTATACAGAAAAGCATATCACTCGCTCCCGTCACGCCAAATGATTCGAGGCAATTACGCAGCAGGGGCGATGTGTCTAATAACCCTAACATTCAATCTTCTCAAAACAAAGAAACGTAATCCATCTATGAGCATAGTCATAGTATATCTTCGTCATAATAAATAAAAACGTCAGCTCTTTCTAATTGTTAAGAAAAAGTCCGCTCTTTTAAGATAATAGTGTACCCAAATCCTGGTCTGCTAAATTAGTTAGCACAACAACAAACTAATTTATTACAAATCCTTTTGGCGGGTTTTATATTTCCGATGTGTTTGCGGCGTCTTGAATGCCTCAACCTCCGCGAATATATTATCTCTTACTCATTATAAAGCGATCATTTTGATCTTGAAACTCTGTTGGATATTTCGAAAACATAATAAATGGTCTTATAACTAGGAATTATTCTACAGGGGCTTATGCATTTTTTTTTAATATTTCTATTGATAAGTAATTGATAGATGATAAGCCTCTTCTAAAAATAGTTTAATTAAATATATATGCGCCCCTCAATGAATGTTAAGAATTTCTCAATGATCACGTATTTACGAAGTGGCTAGGTAGCTTAAGACAAATGAAAGTAAAAACGTAAATGATTTGCATCTGATACAATCGATCTTTTAGAATCAAACTAGATTACCAGAATAAGAAGATATTAATAATTTTAGAATATGACATCTTATTTTATAAGGAGTTAAATCGTCTTTTTGTTCGACTTTACGTGTTAGTATAAAACGCTACTTTCAATGTAAACACTACTTTGTAAAATAACACTGCAGAAAGAACTTGCGATAACCTAAATACTTGTATTCAGAACGTAATCACGTCACCTAATTTTGGTGATGCTCTATGTGTTCCCTGATTAGGAACCAAATTTGTTAATACCGGGAAGTAATCATTTCCCATCAGATGACAACAAGAATCGCGGCACTAAGATAAAATGCGGAAATTAACATTCATTTGGAGAGATAAGCCAGATAGCTAAGTCATAGACAATAAGTAGAACATATTTCCCACAACCTAACCCCCCCCCACATCTCCCCACCCGTATATTAGATTCTGACATTCGTCTTGCGTGCTCCGGCTATCCGGATGGAAACAGCGTATATTCAACAGCAGGTTTGTTGGCCATCGCACGCACAAAATTTTCTGAGTGCAGTCTAAGAAGTAGATTCGTATTTCTGCATCACATACAAAACAGAAAACTAAAAAATCCAGTTGAAATCACCACATCACATGACAAAAGCCAAAAGCGTTGCTTATAGGGCGATGGCTAAGACGGAGTGAGGGAATGAGCTGGGTGGACAGTTTCCGCTGTGTATGTCCGGAAAAAAATTATGACCGAAAAAAAACTTAATCACGTCGACCGATAAGAACTGCCTTTCTTTAACACTATTCCCAGTTACCAATTTTCACTCATTTTTTTAACAGAGCAAAGTTGAAGCAGCCGTAGACCCAGAAAATTCAGAAAAAAAAAATTTCCCTCAAAATTTTGACCTTTTTTATTTAGTTTGTCCAATTTTCCATGCGGTCTTTGATCGTGCGTACTATCTCGTATCGTCATTTTCGACAGACGTATCACATCCACGTCGCAGTGAGTATGATCTTGGGCATCATAAATAATACCTATTCCTCACCTGTTAATATAATCGTTGATAATTAGTTCTCCGGCCACCAAGAAATATTCCGCTCTCCAGCAACTCTAATGGAAAGACGTGAAACAACCTGACGCTAAAGAGCTTAATATAGCTTCTATAATACTTATCAAAGAGCCGTATGAGTTAAGAATCCAAATCTTTCTAGAGTAATAATCTCACTCTTTTCAAGACAGTGTGTAAATATATCTCTATCTCTTTTAAGTAGTGAGCTTCACATCTAAAAGAAATATAGTGGTCATATTTATACGGACTCTTTGAAAGAAGGTGACCTGTGTAGCTTTTCTAGAGCTCGGTTCTTCACTCTTAACATTTTAGAGAGTGTATACCTGTGATATAGTAAATTAGTGCGGTAGAAAAAATATGCGTTGCGAAAATTGGTTAGTGAGTACCACGTGACCTACTACAGATTTTTATATTGTCTAATTATGTCTAATATAACTTTCGGTTTTTGGAAGGGGTGAACAGCCCAGTTGCTTAATTAATGAATGTGGGAAAGTATCGATTCTATCGATGGTGCCTAGGATTCACTTTAAATCATTAATATAACGCTCCATTCTATGCTCAATAATATGGAACGTAAGAACTTCACATATACTGCATCGCGTGGCGGAGAAAACAAATCTGCAACTCTGGAATAGTATAATTAGTAATTTGTTAGGGATACAGTTGTGATAGGTTTTATGTAGGTTGTCAGAGTGCTAAACAATTCAGTATTTATATAATTGATTACACACCAAACACGCCTCTGATGATTTTCAATAGCACAATACTTGGAGGTCAAATGTTGAATCGTAAAATCTCTGTAACAAAGTCACAAAAAATCTGAACAGAAAAAAGGATAATGCGTGAGGTTAAAAAGAACTGAAGATTATGATCATTTTGACTATTTTAAGAGCCATTTATTACACTCTTGTCATTGTAGCTTATACACGAAGGTCAATATTTCCTTCTCTGATAAGATGATTATAATCTAGGCCTAGCTGACATAAATATCTACAGATAGTGCGACCTACCAAGACATACTCATCCGCAAATCTAGTCGTTACAAACAAGAAGATTTGTTTAGAATGTGTGACATGTGATGTAATGATTGATAGGAATTAAACCTACAAATTACCTATACATCCTATTCTTGGTCTTAATCTATATCACCGATTAGAAACGAAAGCACCATTATTATAAAACTTTAAAAAACGGCCCTGATTTAATTTCTTGTGGGGAAATGGCATTCACAGAAGGCAATACCAAGTAACAAAAAGTACGGTTCAATATTTCATCACCTGTATTTCTATCCCGTTCAATAACAACAGTATAACACGTTTTACCTACTAGGAGACAACATGAACAAGGTCGGGTTACTAGTTTGCACTGTAAGTGTTGTCAGTCATGAACACCTGAGCGACCAAATTATATTAGTTGTTACAAAATACCACTATTACTTCCCATAACACTTGGCGCCTAAGAGCGGAGACACATTTTTTTTTTTAATTTTCAAGATTAGTGGCGGATGATGAAAAAGATCACACGGCGCCCCCCCACGAACATAAAGAAATTATATGTGCAGTGTTCAACCTGCCCTAAAATGCTTGGCATAATAAACCCTCCCACCACTAAATGTAATGTGAACCATAATCCCATAAATTCTCATTTTTAATGAAACGCCGTTGTAACATGGTCTTACTCGTAGCCCCCTTTTTTCTATAAAATAAAAGTCCATGGACAGGACTAAAATTAGATTATGAAGATCATTCAAACAGAAATGATAAAAAAGTTAATAAATAATTTAGCTATTAATGTTCGTGAAAACTGTATAATCCTAGTATATTTGACGCAGGTGATAAATTGTTACACAGTTCGTGTACACTATATTTATGGTAATTATACACTATATACCTAAACATATATTATAAGTTATATAAATATATATATGAATATATTTAATTATACCTATAGTATACTCATATAAGGTAGTAATATATATATATATTATATATAAAATCTAATCAAGGGGGGCGAATTTGATGAAGACAATGGTAAACAAGATAAGAGAGTAACTTACGGCTTGTTCCAAGTATTTGACGAAGAAGTTGAGAACGAACGACTTTCCCTTGCGGAATGCTCCTGCTACCGAGATGATGCAGACTTTCTTGTCTTTAACTTTATCGTCCAGGAGAAGTTTCTCCACTGCTTTTGATGCCAATTCAAACGAACCTGTCTCGTTCTTCTTGACAATCTGAACCGCTTTTCCTGGGCTTTTTCCCCAAATACCAGCCATGGTGTGACTCTGCTCAACACTAAAAATGTCACAGAATAATTTTAAAGATTTTAGGTTTATGCCTACTTCGAGATATTTGTTATGTAGCATTCAATTGGTTTCATATTTTGGAGAGTCGAAAGCTGGGTTTAAATGGGCATGAATCCTATTGCAGATTTTTTTTCTTCTTTTTTTAAAGTATAAACAGGCATTCTTAGCATTTTTGGAAAATCCATCTATTACAAAAATTACGAATTTCCAGCACTTTGAACGCGTCATATGCATTAGAGATAGTGGATTGAATTGAATTGAATGGAATTTATTAATTAACAACAACAACAACAACAACAACAACAGCTTCATACAATGGTGAATACAGGTACAGAATACATTGGCATGGATACAATAATTATAAAGTTATAATTATAAATTATTAAGTGTTGCTGATATAAAATAGGTAGATGTAAAAGAATATAGTTGTTAATAGGAACCAGAAGGTAGCACCGCATGTGCTAGTCGAGCATGCCCCCCCCCCCCCAGTATACAACGGTGTCGATTTGTTTTGGCGATTGGGGGGATGATCGTCGATATTGCTCTTTTCCTCAATGTGACACATACGATGGTATATGATCGCAGTGTCCATTGTTGGGGGTGGGGTAATGTTTGCATATTGTTGGGGGGGGGGTAATGTTTGTATATGCATATAAATATGAAAAATGTATTGTATAATGTGAGCGCGAAGCGCGAGCTGAAAATTTTCTCAATAATAGTGACATACAATGGGGCATTTTTAGCATAATTCGAGCGCGAAACGAGGAAGGGGCTTTAACTGGTTTGTTAAAGGGGGACCATGATGATGTAATGGCTACAGATAATTCATATTTGCAGGCATGTCAGTATCCACTAGTACATATTTTCAAATTCTTTATGCGAGCGCGAAGCGCGAGCTAAAAATTTTCTCAATAATAGTGAC
>CALNVZ010002100.1:11120748-11146178 GCA_940671915.1 Paracentrotus lividus
TTCTTGCCTGTTGAGTTCAGATTCCAATAGGTGAAAGTCTATAGCAATAGTTCATTCGCGTCTGGTCGCTGTCAAACTCCTCATGGGTTCCCGTATCTTGGGTGGACTCTTTGCCTTCACACATCGATCACATTGGGTACACCATTCTTTGATGTGGTTTTTGCATTCCTTGGCCAATAGCATCGGACTTCTAACCAGACTTGTGTCCGTTTCACAGCTTGATGTCCCGTTTGGTCATGGCAAGCTCTTTAGTACATCTTGGGATGAGGACCCTGGGTAGAAGTAATTGCCATAATTCTTCGTCATCAATCACTCTGTACAAGAGTCCATCCTTCTCTCTTATCTTTTCCATCTGCCTCAGTAGAAGGATTACATTTTTCTTTCTCCAGCCTCTGCTCCTTGTCTGGCTTTCCTTCTTTCCAGTATACTGGAACCTGCTGATAGTTGGGTCTCGTCTTTGGAACTCTTCTAATTGTTCTCTGAATAATTCGGGAAAGGATAGGGTGCTGAAAAGCATACCTTCGTCTCGCTGACAGTATCATCCTCTTCTTGGATAGACTGGAAAGATACTTCGCTGTCTATGAGGTCATCTGGCAACCGGGTAGCGCCTATGGCCATACAGAGTCCATCCAAAGTATCAGGCGCCTCTAAGTGCTCCGGTGATGCATGAGGTCGGCGAGAGTAATTCCATCTGCTGCCTTGTTCGAGACTCCAGTTTGTATTTGACATCAAATTTGAAGTGAGACAAGTCATTCACCCAACGTTGTTCTACAGCTAAAGCTTGGCTGTCTTCAGGTGGGCCAGTGGGTTGTTGTCAGTAAATACTATGAATCGACTTCAACAGGTATTCTCTTGAACTTCTCTGTGATTGCCCATCTCATTCCAAGTAACTCTAGCTTCATACTGGAATAATTTCCATAGTCTTCTCTGCAACCTCGAAGCGTTCGACTGGCGTAAGCTATTACCCGACGTTTACCACTTTTGCCTCTGGAACAACACCGATCCTATCCCTGTAGACTTGAGTCCACCTCTAACTCGAATGGTTGTTTGAAATCTGCATAGCCAAGTACCGGGGGTTGACATAACTTCTCCTTGAGTTTCATCAAAAGAGGCTTGATGTTCTGGTTCCCACACAAAGGGTGTTGTTTTTCTCTCCTTCCTCTTCTCAACTTGGTGGCAACAAGTTTATGCAAAGGGCAGCAATTTGTGAGAAGCCTTTCACAAATCGTCGATAGAACGAGCAGAATCCCAAAAATGATCGCAGCTCCCTCAGTTTCTTTGGTGTCGGCCAACTCCTTACCACTTCTATTTTGTCTGGATTTGTTTTTCAACTCCTTCTCTGGAAACTTTATGACCCAGTACTTCACTTCAGACGAAAAATGACATTTGAAGGTTTCACCTTCAACCATGCTGCGAAGTCTACATAGGACAACATCAAGTCTCTTCAAGCTGTTGTTCAAAGCTGGATGAATAACACCAGGATATCGTCTAGGTAACACAGACAGATGAGAAGAACTGATCCCCCAAACACATCTGCATCAATCGCTGAAATGTCCTGGCGCATGCACAACCCAAAGGGCATGCGGGTGTATTCAAATAAACCAAAGGGTGTTGTAAAGCTTGTCTTGGTTGATCTTTCTCATCCATGGCTACTTGATGGTAACCTGATAGTAGTGTTAAGTAGTAATATAATCACTTGTTGTTATATTTTAGTATTAGCTATCCCCCTACTTCCTGACCATCTGTAAATACAATACCCAGTTTATTTGCCCCTTATCCACAAACATAAATACCCTTTATTACCCCTTTATTATTTGACCATATAAACAACACCAAGATACAACACATGTAAGAGTTCATTGTTCCATGAGACGTGGCACATAAGACACATGTGGTCACTCTTTCCCATTCTTGACCACTCCCCTAATTCCATAGCAACCCTCTTTAACAGACAATCAGAACTCTTAAACTTTTTACCCCACTGCCCCAAACTTTGCTGATGGTAAAGTTTCTTCATCTAGAAGGGAACTCTGGTTTTGGACCAGCGTCGGCATCACACTTTAGACTTGCTCTGTTTTCATCATTGTATATATCTTCATTATCTTTGTTATAATAAATGATCATAACTGTATAAATACAACTGTACCTCTTGCATCTTTTCGGTGTCAACAAAGTTATTACATTATTGAAGATCCATACACAACATGGTGGAGAACCTGTTTCTCTTTTGAAGAGAGTACATTTTGCGTCAACTTCAACTAACTGAACATTTCTACGTTAAGCAAGATGTTGGACGGCCAATATTATCTCCCAGGATGAGGATATGATGACAACGATGACGACGAAGACATATAGCCTGATCAGTGTCCATGGCCTGATCGATGCCACCAAATCTTTAAATGCTGATCCTGAATTTCATCCTGACTTTCCATCTTCGCTGGACCCAACATCATCATCGGCATCTAATTCTTTTTTCACTATTGTCGTCATCTCATTGCTGACGTCATCAAAGTCTCATAGCTTTTCATCGTTGCTATTATCTTCACTTCTACATCATCATTCCGTCATCATTGCTGTCTCCGTTGCTGTCTCCATCTTTTCGGTGTCAACAAAGTAATTACATTATTGAAGATCCCATACACAACAGTAGTCAAGCGTAGAAAACCATTTGCGCCGTCAAAGCATCTATTGCTCATCTTTCCTAGTATTGGATAAGCATCTTTCCTTGTCTTCGAGTTGAGGGTCTACGATAGTCTACACACAGGCGTAATGAACCATCTGACTTGCGCACTAAATACGATTGGAGATGCGTAAGGACTTGTACTTTCCTTAATCACTTTCTTATCAGTAGCCTTGCGGATATGTTCTCTCACTTCTTCCAGCTGTGAAGGGGGAAT
Organism: Paracentrotus lividus; assembly: GCA_940671915.1. Lineage (NCBI taxonomy): Eukaryota > Metazoa > Echinodermata > Echinoidea > Camarodonta > Echinidae > Paracentrotus > Paracentrotus lividus. Next base: position 11,123,646 of record CALNVZ010002100.1, read on the forward strand.
ACACCTGTAAGGAAGTTCACAGGTTCATCATCTACTGTTCTAATCCGGTGAGTGACTTGTGTTTGTGTGCCAAGATCATCCTCAGATGAGGAAAGACATCACTATGTTGTAACAAAAGAGCTTCTGCTTTTGTCTCTGCTCTGCACTAAGTCCGTCCCACAACAACCAGGTGTCTCCAGAAGTTTCTTCGCCCGAAAGTTCCTCTGCACTTGCAACCACCCTTGGCACAGGACACTGTTGTCATCAACCACAGCTGCCATTTGAACAGATCCAATAGGGGTTCTGGGTTTGAGAAAGATATCTTCGTCTGTTCATATTGAATAGTTGCACACTCATCCTTCCACGAGGTAAGAGCGCCAACGTCGGACTAAGGACGATACCTCGGGGTGTCTGTTCAATCTGATCAACAACCATTGGCGTTTGTGCTACACAAGTTGGTCCTGTCACCTTTATCGCCTGCACAGAATCGGGCAGGATTCTCACTTTATCAGCAACACGAACAAGACCAACAATACTTTTGTTGACTAATTCTCACAAGCTCTATCGCTGCGTCCTTTCCGATTATGGCTGCTATCGTCTCCACGGGTACTTCGTCCAGAACATTCATTCCTAGTAGAACAGGGTACTTAGGTTCATTAGATGCAGTTGTCACAAGATACCTCTTTTTGGACAGTTATGCCAGCAATGATTATTTCCGTCTCAAAATATCCTGATAAGGGATTTCTGTTCCATTAGCAGCACGGGAAATCCAATTCAAGTCTTTCAGGATTGACTTTGAAAAACATCGCTGGAAGCAATCCGTGGTAATGGTTGTCACTGCGAGCCACAGTCAACTTACATGTTAGATGTAACATTGATATGTCGCTTACAGGACAGATTCCAATAAGTTTAGGTGAGATTGGATACTTGGTTGATTATTTCTTGTCGAGCTCTCTGGAGTAGCCCAGGATTGGCTCCTGGCCCTGGGTGTACTTAGTTTCCCTGCTGTTGGTTTGGCTGCTGCTTGGTTACACTGTCTGGCGTAGTGTCCCATTTGGTGTACATCTATAGCATTCAACGGTGCTTTGGTCCCTTCGTCCTCTCCTTGCGGTGTCCTGGTTCCAATCTGTCTAAGCGGGAGTTGAAGGCACCCTGTTGTGCATAACTTTATCTAGCAACAAAGTTTGCCTTTAATAGCCCCAGCAATGTCCCTCCACCATCTTCCAATCTCAACTTAGCCTCTGCTTGATTAGAAGTACATTTTTTCTTGCGAGAGTAACCACCTTTCTCCTCATCATCCATCTCTACGGCCCAGTCTCGTATTTTTAGGAAGGACAGTTCCGGCTTCTCCTTTGTCAAGCGCTTCACTTCTCTGCGTAGCACTGGGTCAATCACGCCTGCCCTGAACTGTTCTTTGAGAAATACTTTCTATTTCAGGGGCATCCGGTTTGCGCTGTATGTTGGTGTGAGAGCAAGTGAGAGCATAACCGTACTGAGCCACCGACTCCTTTCCATTTGGATTCGATTATACAGGTCACGCATAAGTTGGCTAACAGTTTCGTGCTTATCTCCAAAAGCATCAGTAGTATGTTCAGTATTGCTTCAGCATCCTTCTTTTCAGAATCAGAGCGGTGCTGAACTTCCTGCCTCGCGGGTCCCTCAATGTGCCAGAACATAGTTGATGGCACTCTACCCTATGAGTTTACGAAGCTTGATGCCTGCCTTGATGTCCTCACAAAACAAATTACATCCATAGTGTCTTTCCCGTTAAAGGGCCGGATCTTTTTCTTCCTTTGGAGGAAATATACTTCACGCTCTTCATTTCCAAAGTCAGCTTCTCCAACTCCTTCTGCAATTTCCTCATTGTTGTCATCTTCCTACCCTCTTTTGTCTGGACCTCTTTCCGTTGTTGAAGGATTATTTTATTCTCTGATTTGTGACCAAGCCAATAGTTCTTCGTCACCTGTGAAGATCCTGCACCCCATCCGTACTACCAATTGTGAGGGAATGGACTAAGAGTCGAACAATCAAATCGGGTTCACAGTTCTACTGGGATATTGGCCAACACTTTATTGTGTCATTTCCATATCACAAAAGAGGGTAGAAGAAGACCACTCTGTAAACAACAAAAGGAGAATTACATAGCATCAAATAACAATATCATAGAATAAATCAAGTTACCTTGGACAACAGAGTTAAAATTATTAAGGACTAATTAATGTTCCTAGCAAACTAACCAAGAACTATTCATACAGAAAAGGAGATTTATCCTCTTAAAAATGTACATCTATCCTCCACTGTGAACAATTTACTTCGCAAACATTGTACATGTATGTAAATATCTCTTTGAAAAGTATTAGTCTTCAATTTAAGCAATTTATCACTTTTTTCAATTCACCACAGATAATATGATTCTTCATTATGAACGAAGTAAGTAATATCCTAGCCTTAAGCAAAAAGAAATATTCTTCTTCAGAGAAAATCACATTTAGCATCAGTATGACATGTATCTTTAAATAACAAGGTCACCTTCTCAATATTTAAGTACATTCATGTTTTAAAGATCAAAATTTTCTCTGTTAATACAACATCAAGAATTACAGAAAAGTAATCCAAATACCACTATTAAATTGCAACAGCATAATAAGTAAGATAATAATGAATTTAACTCAAAATGCACATTGTACACTTTTAACTTTTCAATTTGCTTTCCTTTCTATATACACATCTTATTCAATTTATAATGGTTCAAAGTAATATATTTAATCTAGCATTGTAATACCTCTTACATCCTAGCTAAAATCCATCAAATGTCATATTTTGTACTTACATTATTTAACTAGTTTCCATGGAAAAACTTCAGCTCCTCCATCAGGGAGTTTAACTCAACTGCCACACCTAGCTCATACAGATATCAATGGCTTGTACAGTGAAAGTCTATTATACATGTAGCATGTCCAAGGGCTTGTTTCACTCTAGCATGAACACATCTTTTGTTCACAATACATTGAAACATTTCAACTTCTATTAGGCCAATTAGTGGACATGCCAGAGGTATTTCCTAGTCCCTCACATTAGTAAACAAATTACAAGAATAAACCATATACTTTTGAAATGACTGACATTTGGAACTTCGGTATAGGCCTGTAGTCAGGAGCCAAAATGAAAAAAAAAAAAAAAGGCTGATCTTACACCTCACTTTCCCTTACGTTTCAGTATATTGAATGACATAATTTCTCGTTTCTCCAAGATATTGTAAACATATTTAAAGAAAAGCACATTAATTTGTAATGATTATTGTCACGCAGGGCGGATCCAGCATTCTCCAATAGGGGGGGGGGGGCCGGCACCGGAATTTTTTTTCACCCAAATTTCCTTGATCAGCGGTTGAAAAGCTAAGCGCCGGGGGGGGGGGAGTGGTTGTTATTATAGACCTATAGACACTAAATTAACTTAATCTTGTTGTTGTTTTTTTTATGAACAAGCCAATGTATCAAATCAATAATGCGAGCGCGAACATTTTAGATATTTCAAACTGAAAACAGGGCATTTAAAGGTTTTTTATGCTATGTTTATAAAGAAGATAAATGTCTCATTAAACAATGCGAGCGCGAAGCGCGAGCTGAAAATTTTAGATATATCAAAATGAAAACAGTGCTTTTTAAGCGTTTTCTAATGCCATGCTTATAAAGAAGATACATAACTCATTAAATAATGCGAGCGCGGAGCGCGAGCCGAAAATTTATGATATATAAGCTTGAAAACATTTAATTTTAAGCGTTTTTGTGCTAAGCTCATAAAGAAAATACTTATCTCATTAAACAATGCGAGCATGAAGCGCGAGCTGAAAATTTAAAGATATGTCAACCTGGGGGGCGTTTCATGAAAGGACTTGCCAGACGTTTTATCCAACAAACTGTTATAAGCTATTGAAATGCTTCTGATTTCTGATTGGCTGAGAGCAGATTTGTCGGATAAAATATACGTCAATGCTCCCCTGAAAATAATGCATTTTTAAAGGCGTTTTTATGCTATGTTTATAAGGAAGATTATCTCATTAAACAATTCGAGCGCGAAGCGCGAGCTGAAAATTTTAGATATATTAACCTAAAAACGGTGCATTTAAAGGTTTTTTTTAATGTCATGCTTCTTAAGAAGATACATATCTCATTAAACAATGCCAGCGCGAAGCGCGAGCTAAAAATTTAGATAATTATGTTAACCTGAAAACAGTGTTTTTAAGCGTTTTTAATGCTTATAAAGAAGATATATATCTCAACAATGCGAGCTATTTTTTTTAATTATATAGTACAACTTGAAAACAGTGCATTTTAAGCACTTTTTGTGCTGTGCTCAAGAGGATTATTATCTAATTAAATAAAATGAGCGCGAAGCGCAAGCATTTTTTTATATGTTAAACTTGAAAACGAGACAATAATGTTCTTTTTATCATGCTTTTTAAAATCATTATATGCCTATCTTATTGAAAATTAAAGCGAGCGCGAAGCGCGATCTGAACATTGTCGGTGTATCAAATTGAAAATAGTACATTATTTTAAAGGTTTTTTGTGCTATGCTCATAAAAAGGACACTTAAAGAAATAATGTAAGCGTAAAACGCAAGCTGAAATATTCTGATATATTGACCACATACCTTTACATTTTAAGCGCTATGTGCTCACAAACAGGATAAATGTTATTACCTCATCAAATAGATACGTCGAGCGCAAAGCGCAAGTTCAAAATTCTGTATATTTACTAAAATGGAACATTCCATGTGCTTATGTTTTTGTTTGTTAGTTATTTTTCTTGGGGTGGGTATGGATAGGCCTACTTGATTTACTAAACAAAGTAATCCGAGCGAAGAGCGACAGCTTAAATTGTACTAGTAAGCACTTTTCGTCATCCTCATAAATACGATTTAATGCGAGAGCGAAGCGCGAGCGAAAAACTTTGACCTATAGGGCTACTTTCATTTTCCTCTCTACTTTTTTTTTTACTTTTCATCTTCTCTCTCTCTTCCTACTCCTTCCCTTTTCCCCTTCTTTTTCTCCTCTTTTTCTCTTCTTTTCTTTCTATTTTTTTCTTTTTCTTTTTTTTTTTTGCGCCGCCAATACGGGGGCCGCGGCCCCCTCGGCCCCCCCCCTAAATCCGCCACTGGGACAGGGGTCTAGTGAATTTAGTCTACGTATTGTCAGAAATATTGTCATCAATCATATGCGGTAGCTATACCTTGAAGAAAGACTAATTATTAATTGGCCGCCATTGCATTTCTAAACGAACTATTTTGTGTGTAACTATAGACAGCGCTGGTGCCGAAGGCGACAGCGCTGTAGAAGGGATTTGTTCATTTACGTTGAATATTGATGGGTGACCTTTTTGAAGGGTCGACACATACTAAAAACCGTAAGGCCCTTTTGGCATGAGGCCGACATTTATATATATGTATAATGTACCATGTATATTTTTAACATGTTGATATGGTAATAGAAACAAACACTCAGAAAAGGGAATATTGTTTACTGTGTTTGTTGGTGCGTTTGTGATGATGTGCGTGTATATGAGAGGATGTGTGTGTATGTGGGTGATGAGAGTTTGTGTGTGTGTACGTGTACACATATTCTTTCAACATTTGTTTTAATTTATTCCATCCACTTGGCACAATTTGGATGTTTCAGTCTTCCGAAGATTGTCTGTTTGATTTGATTTGATTTGATTTGATTTGATTTGATTTATTGTTTCACATTTTGGGTTCACATTCCACAAAAATACAAAATAACATTTCATAATCAGTAAGATTAAGAATGGTGACAAAATAACAATTTTATTATTACATGATAAGGCATAACGTGAAAATAATATGAGGAACCTATTAAAAAGCAAGCTTGTATAACATAGGTTCCCACACATGAAACCAATAATTGTAATATTAACGCAATGAAGTCAGATAACATAAAGACTTGATTAACGAAACGTACTGAAAGTTGATTACATGCCCAGCCACTCTAGCAAAATGACACAAACAACACTTATGTATACGACTGCAGAATGAAATATTTGAGTCTACGCTTAAATGAAAATAGCGAGGGTGATTGAATAATCTGAACGTCAAGATTGTTCCAAAACAGGGGTCCCGTATAGGTAATAAACACAACACAACAAGTAAGTTCCCCCTATTTCAGATATCAATAATTTTTTAACCAGGAGGAATTGAAAAAATCTAATTATATGTTCGTGTAGGTAATTTCATAAGCCACCATGTTACCGATTTGTATGAAGAATCATGATGTCATGGTTCAGTGAGTAATGGTTGAATGCAAATATTACTTATTTTAAAGTTCACAAGCCGATTATCACAACTTTGAATAAGCGATTTCAGAACAATATTCATTTACTTTACATCACACTTGTCAAAAAAAGATGCTACATGACGGTGCCCTAACGTAACATAATATGAGTTTATCGTCAAATTTCACGTTTGAGTGAGCACTTGGTTAAACTTGCAAAAACTGCAGTTTTTGTGAATTTTACGTGGTATACTCGATCAAATATAATGGAATTCCTGCTTTGGAAGTGTATTTCGACTTTTGCTAACAATTCACGGTTGAATGAACACATTAAATGACCAAAAATAGGCCATTTTAATTAATGTCAGGTATTGCAGTAATTTTATGCACTAAAAATCATGTCAATAACATTTTGTTGAGTTATGTTTATAACCTTTGGACATGTTTCAATGACCCTATGGCACTTATTTAAAAATTCATGCTTCAGTGAGCACGTGAGACTAGAAACGCTATTTTTTCATGTGTGGAATAAAATTCAAATTTTTACTTTGATTGAACAGCATAATTGTTTTTGGGAGTACATCTGATTTTATTTTCACAATAATTCCGATGTTTCACGCCTCAGTGGGCACAAAATGCAAGAAAATCTTGCAAATGAGAATGAGTTTAGCGCTCCATACGGTTCAGTGACTTATCGCATACGTAATTTGGCATTCGCTCATATTAGTTAGAGATCAGTATAAGCTATTATATGTGCCAAATTTCGTAAAATAACTCGCATTCAAATGGACAGAAATTAACAATGAAAATATGCCAGATTTCATTTCTTGATAAGTTCTGTAAATAAAGTCAATGGAGGAGGAAATCAATACCTGACAAATGTGAAATTCGGCCTATTTTCATTGATGACTATTGTTCATTCCACTAGGAGTTATTCGGTGAAAACTTGACACACAACTCTAGATGGTCACCAAGAAACATGGTCTCGATTCAAATTGCATATCCGGTAAGTCACTGAACCGTGACGGAGTCCTAGACTTGCTTCTCATTTGCATGATTTTCTTGTATCTTGTGCCCACTGACGCGTGAAAAATTGGGATTTTTGTGAAAATAAAATCAGAGGTACTCCCCCAAAACGACCCGCGTGCTGTTAAATCAAAGCAAAAATTAGAATTTTATTCCATGCATGAAAAAAAGGCGTTTCTAGTCTCACGTGCTCACTGAAGTATGAATTTTAAAAAAAGTGGCATAGGATCATTGACACATGCCCAAAGATTATAAACATAACCAAAAAGGTATGATTGAGATGATTTCAGTGCATAAAATTAATGCAATACCTGATCATAATTCAAGAATGGGACTATTTTTGGTTGTTTTATGTGTTCATTCAACCGTGAATTGTTAGTAAATGTCGAAATACACTTCCAAAACAGGAATCCCATCATATTTCATCGAATATACCACGTAAAATTCACAAAAATTGCAGTTTTTGCAAGTTTAACCAAGTGCTCACTCGACCGTGAAATTTGACCATGAACTCATGTTATGCGGCGGTCACAACTCGCCGTACCTTCGACGTGCAACTCCCTACGATGGATTTCGTAGAAAATTCGTGCAACTGAGGTACCTTGTAGGCACAATGCATGTACGACGTGCAGGAAGTTTTTACAATACCCTTACTACATCAGAAACGCAGGAATCGCAGAAGTTGACCCAGGACCTGTGCGTGCCCTGTGCGTGCATTGCACATGCGACGCAGGCTACGTTGATGGCACGTGCCCCGTAGCCTACGACGAGTTGTGACCGCCGCATTAGGGCACACAATGTGGCATCTTTTTTGTTGACAAGTGTGATGTAAAAAAAAAAATTAATATTGTTCCGCTATCATTTATTCAAAGTTGTGATAATCGGCATGTGAACTTCAAAAAAATGACATTTTTGCATTCAATCATTACTCACTGATGATTCTTCATAAAAATCGGTCACAAGTCATGGTTGATAATAAAATTACCTATACACGGACATAATTAGATTTGTCCAATTCCTCCTGGTTCAAAAATTATTGATACCTGAAAATTAGGGGGAACTGATACTTTTTGTGTTGTTTAGTTTTAAGGGCAAGAACTGTACGTACAGGAGAAAGATGAAAATTGTCCGATTGTCTGGTAGGATAGGAATGAACTTCATTGTTTTTTTAAAACATGTTAGTAAAAATACTCGGTAATTCCCCTTTTTGAAGATGGTACATAAATATCCCTACAAAATAGTGGTACAGGTCTGTTACTTTCAATAACTTGTTTGAAAAAAAAAAATAATAATGGATTTGAATGTGCATGCAAGGAAATCTGCTGAAGAAATAGTCCTAACAGCTCTTGGAAGAATTTCCCATGATTAATATTCCATTGCTTAGATATGGTAATAATAATGTAGAATATAATCATTTCAAAATATTTTGAGGAAAATAACTTTTTAATTTGTAGATAACTCCAACATTTCTAGAAAGCAATTTACACAAATAATCAATGTGGACTTTCCATGTTAGGGTACAGTCGATATAAAGGCCTATAGGAATTTTGTTGAGTCTATTTGTTTCAATTCGCTACCATTCATTAAAACATTACCAAGTAAAGTACTTAGAGAATTACTAAAAACCATGTTACTCAGTAGTGCCTGCAAAAAATCAAATGAAAAGGGTATACACTAACAAAATAATGCTAGAAGGATGACTCTATACCAAGGCGTATATCATGAAACCCATTATTAAATATTAGTCCGTTATGAATCTTTTACTGGAAATAAAGAGAAGTTGTAAATGTAAACTTACAATTTTCCGAACTCGCAACGTTTCACCAGCTGCTGCTGGCTTCATCAGGCGAATGAGACTTCAAAACGTCTTTCCAAGCGACTTGGCACCAAAATCAGTCTACCGTATCGTCACTTGGTTCCAACCCAAGGAAATTATTAAATGTTCATGCTTCTTACAAGACAATTTCAAAATGATGGCACAATTTTTTTTATAACACTCTGTATAATTAAATGTATTTTATTTCAACTTCTACCATAAACGTATTGCAGCCCTCTACATTATTAAACGAATCTTGATAACAAAATAAATTAGAACCTTGATGTTAGATGGGCGCACAGTATCATTTCGTTTTGTTTTGTTTTGTTTTTTTCATTTTCATTTGTTTTCATATTTCTCATATCAATTTACAGATATGACCAAAATAAAATGCATACATTATATAATAATTTAACTTAGAAAAACATGATGGGACCTACATGAATTATGAATAGAAATACATTTAGAACGATGCAGGTCATAATATTCAGCCGAGTTGGTTGGTTGGTTTTATTTCCGTTAAATAAAAATCATATACAATTACATACAAAATATAAATATATATCAAGATTAAAATACGGCTGGTAGCCCATTTCAGCTGCAACTAATAATGTTGCTGCTGGTCTTCCACGGGGCCAGTAAACAAGAAATACCTGAGATGGGGAGTGTAATTGACTTTCATTTCATTTCATTTTTTACTGTTGGTAACAAGATACATTTGGGTATAAAACCTTGTAAAGCCTTGCGGCTCAATTGGGTACAATTTACATTAAAATTATTAAGATAATTACACAAGGACAATCATGGAAAATGCAAAAGACATTGCAAAAACAACAACAACAACAACAAACAAACAAAATATTCACAAACTATCTACAATATAAATTTATAATCATGATGTATAGTCAGACTGATTCATATGGCAAGAATAAATTGAGGAATAAATTATGTAATAATGCCAAAATTAGCCAATACACTGCATGGATTGTGATTAAGCTACTGATCAGAGGTTGATCCGAATAATATAAGGAAATGCACAACAAGATAGTATAATGTGAAGATTTGATAAATATATGAAATGATATACAATTTCCATTTCACACATACATGTATTTACAGAATGACTGAATAGTACAAAATTGATATTGATATATTTCGTAAGATGTTACATGTATTTTGAACGTATAAATGTAAATTACCTCATAATGCATTCATACATTTTATATAACACGTCCATTAGACGTCTCATGCGTCGCGGCACGATCGAGTATGTGTATATCTCAGAATTTTCCGTCGCATCGCGACAAAAGAAGAAGAAAAACAAAATGGAGACGTCTCCGAATGTACTAGTCGTCTCCGTGAAGTGAGATACCACCTTTATTAAATTCGTGTCATTTGATTGGAAGATTGTTGGTCAAAAGTAATGATAATTATAGTTACTTATAATTCACCCACTTAACAAATGCGGCATCAAACGTGCATTTTGGTTCCATGACTTATAGTGTGGTTTTTGGTATTATCTTTGTACCATCTCAAATAATTTGATTACAATACTTGTTTTTAAAGCTATATATATATGCAGAATAAAATTATTACTGAACTGATGTGAATTCAAAATTGTCAATAATAATATGACATGTTCAGTGAGCCAGGCACTTTGAATGTTTTTTGCACATTATGCATGGCGCTTTACATTAATGCTTTTCATCATCATTATCATCATCATCATCACCATCACCATCATCATCATAACCTTGGACTGGATATGAAGTATCGTGTATCTTGTAATTTCCAAACCCATAGAGCATCAATCAATATGTTGCCTCTCTCTTCGTTCAACACCATGATGATGTTCCAAACTATTCCTGCCGTCACTATCACCAGTGATCTGCCTTGTTTCATACTGAGCAACAGGCTGGCGACGCTGTGCCTAAGAAAAAAAAGAAAGATGTGAAACAACAATAATGTTCGTTTATATAAAATTATACCCGTTCGTGAAATAGTTATTAAGGTTTCAAAGTGATATCTTACGGAGGGATTTACGTAGGTAAATATCCAGTGCGTATATAGTTAAATAGATATCTATAGATTTCTCCAATCTTCTCAAATGTTATTTATAATCCCGAATATGTAAATTGTTGTCGATAATGATTATCATAATCAACGTTACATGTCAACTAACCGGAGCAGATTGCCAGATGGAAGCGACCACCGTACCGTCAAACTGCACGTAGCCTACGGATGACGAACGGACATAAACGCACAACAATCGGACATGGGACAGAACTTGCTATCCGTTTCTCCAAAAAAAAAGAAATAAAAAAAATAACAATAAATATTTTGTACATACATACCTAACTATGAAAGTCCACCAAAAGGATGCCAAAAATCGACATCCATTTCGGAATTAGCGCGATAATCGCGGTATAAGCATTTAAAAAAGCCATGTGCATGCGTCAGCGGCATAATAGGCCTAATAACAGAATTTGAATTGTTTATAAATCACACTTAATTAACATACTCATCCTACAAGTCTTGCCTTCACGAATGTTGCCAATGACGTAATCGGTATGAGATGAAGACCATTGTCTTCACGAAGATGTTGGCTTTGTTTTTATTTGCTTGTGTGTACTCTCTGCATGTTTCTATCATGAAGTTGGACAGCATCCCTTGGTATTCCTCATTCATGGCCGTGCTTCCGACTTTACGTTGGTCTCTGCATGTCGCCTTGGCATTGACTTTGATATCCTGGAGCTTGAGATTGAGTTCAATGGGATCCATGTATGACATGTCCGCCCCGCAGACCTTAAAAATCAACAAACAAATTGCATAAATAATTACAAATATGCTGATATAGTTTGAGCGGAATAGTAATTTCGTACACAGCTTTTCTAGAATCAGGAAGCAATAGTAATGGTTAACTTTCAATACAAGATAAGAAACATTCTGTTTAAACATCCTTAAATTTCATAATTATTGACCTCTAGTTATAGATGAGATGTAGTATAACGGATAATAATTATGGGGTATCAAGCACAATGTATAGGGTTTGAGTCGCTGTCACTCCACACAAAAATCACATAATTTCTGTTGTAATAATGAGTTTTATAAATACCTTTTTGATTTCCTTCATGAAGTACGACTTAGCACGCTCTAAAGCGACTAGATGATGAGCCTTGGCCGTGGTCTATATAAGAAACATAAAATCACAGACATTTCCGAAACCAAGCTAAAATAAGTGAAAAAAATCAATTGTTTCACTATACTGTAGTTAAAATCATGAGTTCAAAGTCTTTGAATTATAGTTTATACGATAATTTTAACTTATCGGTAAACTTTCTTATTATGTCACTTATAGGAAGATACATATCAATAATATAATTTACAAACCTGCCCCATAAAAACTCAACTCATGAAAGAAATATGTCCAACAAACAAATTTTGTGGACATGGTAAAACATTGTTTTATTTCTCAATTGGATGGTAAAAGTTATCGGTTTTCCAAAATAAATCATGTAAATATAATTATATATAATACTGAGGGGCTAAAATGACAGTCACCCTGCTTACTTGAAGCAATGTTGTTGCCGATGGAATTCCTTCGTCTTGAAACGCCTCCACGTATGACTGCAGGTGGGGAAATAAATATAATCAAGATCCTACATTACCTCACTCACAAATTTTATTAAAGTACTTTTGAATTATTTAATTATGTTGAATACTATCGATACTGTAAATGAAATATACATGTATTTCGTACTGTCGCAGAACAGGTGTATGAAAACATTATAAATAATGATAAAAATGATAATGAAATGATAATATTATTATATCATTAATAATATCAGGCATGTACCCTCTCTTTTCTTCGTCTTCTTCTTCTTCTTTTTTTTTTTTTTTTTTTTTTGGGCGGGGGACCATTTGAACACGCCATTATACATGTATACCAAATATTATGAGATTTGTTCTTTGTTTTTAGTGTTTTAATGTTTACTGTGATAATATTCCTTCAGCAAATGATTCGTGATGTTTTGGCGACCTGTTTTAATATTTTTAACGATCTATCATTTTAGTATTTTATAAAATAACTATTATTTGTTATAAAACGTTTTGATCTTGATTCATTGTCAGAAAGTTCTTTATTTTATCTCATTTAACTTTGTCATGGAAAAAAAAATGTACTTCTGAATTTACGAATGCAGAAGAAGAAATGTATGCTACTTTTCAGAATTTCATACACTAGTATCATAAATAGTGGTATTTCATTTCGCGGAGACGGGTTTGCGAGGGACTTGGTACTTATTTGAGACGGTTTTGAAACAGTTTTGTCAGGGAGACGTCTTTGAGACGTCTCTTGAGTCCCTAATCCGTTTCCGCGACGGAATAAAAGTATCGAACACGTCTCCGGTACTATTTTTTTTCATCGCGGAAACGGATTTTGGACTATTATGAGATCCCTCAAAACTCATGAAACGTCGCAAGGACTCCGCGACAAGTTTCAAAACAGTCTCTAAACTGTTTCATAACCGTCTCAAAGTAGTCCAAAATCCGTCTCCGCGAAATGAGATACCAACGTAAGTTATAACTTACCTTTATGTAGGATACTAGTTCTCCACATGTTATTTCCCGGCCATCAATTTTCTTTATTACGGGGCTATCAGATATGGAAGATACGGACTCCACGAACCTCTTTACGTGGACTTTAAATTCTGGATCCACGTCTGGGTAATGGGTGGTAAGTAAATAAAAACGAAATAGATGAATGAATAAATAAATAAATAAAATATTTTAAAAAGACAATATCTAACGACCCATGCATGCTTATGAAGTAAGGTTTTATAATTACATCAGTCACAGATGTATCGCGCGGTTTCATAAATTATATATTTTATCGTTTATTCAAAATGGATATTCTGCACATTATCTTGAAATTTGAAACCGTTAAAAATATTTACACAAAACTGTTATTGATGCCACAAACAAGTCAATACTGTCCCAGCTGCATACAACATGAATAGAAAGTTTAATTATTTCGCTTCACTATGAAAATGTCTAAATTTACAACAACGAAAATTATAATATACTATAATCCCATTGTTTATAGACACACGAATGAATCAGAGTATTGGTTTATTATGCAAGATAATTATCACGCTATATAGCCGAGTCACACCAGTATAAACCGACTCCAAACCGACAGCTTGCCATTCGTTATTGTAGTATTCTGTTCGGTTTGGTATCGGTTCGGTATCACTTTCAATGAAGGTGATTCCCCACTCCCATGTTCGAGCATTGCGCGAAAAATAAAGAAGTGGTGTAATATGCAAGCTTTTGGATCTGTGCATGCACATATTTTTCGGTAGCAATATTCTGGGACTCTGATGGGGAAACATCTGTCTATCAATATCAAAGGATGAAATGGACATGAACAAGGACATGAAATGCATCCACTACGTTTCTCTATGCACTATACATCTGCATAACGGATAAAGAAAAAGGCTCTCGTTTTTTATACGTTTTCTGATCTGGTCATGTGTGACAGTGGCATTTTCAAGTCAGGAAGGTGAGAAAGGAACTTACCAGACATCGTCCGAGCTGATCCAGTGGCCACCTTTGATCCAGGATATGGGAGAAGACAGCAATGAAGATAATCAAAGCATTCTTTGATTCCTTCCCTCACGTCCCTGAGATCACTGTGCTGCCGATCAGATACCTGAATCGGTGATTTGGATTTTGGTTAAGTTCATCTTGTAAAAATTGAACAATAACTGAGAAAATATAAAAGTTCATCAGACCCAGAATCGTCGCGACGCCTCGTGGTGTAGGCCTATACAGGGTGTATCAATAAAAACGGGACAGTTTTGACAAGTCTGTCAAAATTTCGTTTCAAATTATGATGTCTATATTTTGATGTTAATAGCTGCTTTGAAGTCTTATCTTTCAAATGCCATTTAAAATAATAAGTTTCGTTCATGCTTGAGAGCGCACACAGAACGTTTTTGTCGGGGGCTCCAAAAAAGGCTTGCGCATAAAATGGAAGAAAATGAGAAATATGATCATCAGACTTTTTGCTAATCAGCAGACTTACTCTTAACTCTTTCATTATCTTTGCCATTATTTTCGATATAATGCTATCGAAATTCATTCACAAAGCTACTTATTTAATTGAATTAATTTTGTTTTTCACATGTTAACATGTTATCTTTTGGCATTGAATATTCCTTCAAACTAAAAAAAAAAAAAAAAAAAATGTTGCCAACCCAAGAAAGGGGATTTGGTTGGTTGGTTGATTATTGATTGAATGATTGCTTTGTTTGATCGTTTGTTTGATTGATTGTTTGATCGATGGATTGATTTATTAATTGATCGATTGATTGAATGAAAGATTAGATTGACCATTTTGAATGATTGATCGTTTGATTAATTGTTTTAATTGAATGATTGATCGATTACTTTTTGATTGATTGTTCAAATGATTCATCGTTTCTTTGAATGATTGGTCGATTACTTTTTGATTGATTGTTCAAATGATTGATTAAATCGTTGGAAGAATCATAGGAAATCGACTCAAAAGACGAATTTAATCATTGATCGGTAAAAAGTAACAATCAATCCGAATGGGAGTACTTGATTCAGAATAATAATTCAGAATAAATAATACCCTTTGAATTTAGCGAAGTCTTCTTTTTTTCCCCACTCAAGCATGAACGAAACAAATATACAAAGCAATCAATCAATCAATCAAATAATTAAACAATCACTAAACAACCAACCAAATCCCCTTTGTTTTGGGTTGACAAAAAACAAAAAACAAAAAAAAAGTTTAATAAAGGAATATTTATTTTAAAATGAAATGAAAATGAAAACAAAAGCAAAACAATTAAAGTAAATAAATAGCTTTGTAAATGAATTTCAAACCATAATTCGAAAAAAGTGGCAAAGATAAAGAAAAAAATTAGAAGAAGACTGCGCTGATTAGCAAGAAGTCTGACTGTGATCGCATTTCTCAATTTTTCCATTTTGTGCGCAAGCCGTTTTTTGAGACCCCGACAAAAATGTTCTGTGTGTGCTCAGGCATGAACGAAACTTATTTTTTTTAATTGCATTTGAAAGATAAGACTTCAGAGCATGTATTAACATAAAAATATAGACATCATAATTTGAAACATAATTTTGACAGACTTTTCAAAACTGTCCCGTTTTTATTGATACGCACTGTATATACATGTATATACGGTACAGTGGTTCTGACTCTCCTCTGCACTCGACCAAGTTGAGGTAATGGGTAACTTTTACTGGTAGGAGTATTCATGGAAGCGAATCACGCGAAAGCCAGTCTGAGGTAGTTATGATAATTATGTTATGATACTAGGTATGAATTGATGCAAAAGATAATATGTGCTTCACAATTGTCATCATAAAATCACGTGCATTCGATTATTACCACACAACATCTAGAGTTGGTTAAGAAATGTATTGTGCAGTTGCGGACGCAGACCGGAGTCACACAATGAACTTACCAGGCCCATGCGTAAACATGATAGAGCCGCTTTTGTCCCCAGACAATTGGGCCCCCGAAATGCATTCAATTCGATTTTCTTGGATCCGCGCCTGTTGTGTCATTAAATAAGAATTATTTAATTCTAAGGAGACCCTGAATACATCTTTAAAAAATATTTAACAAATTTATTGGTTTATAATTATAATTTTAAGGTAACATATATGCAAATCATAAATCTGATAATTGTCACCTCTCAACTTACAGCAAGTTTTCCTTGAAGAAACGTTTTGCCCCCAATTAACCCATAGGGTTTTTCTTTTGGATAAGGCCAATCTCGAACCAGGAACATGAGCGACTGCAAATAAAACAGTGATAAAATCAATTATTTTAGAGATAAGATCACTCAATTTTATATGTGAGATTCAAATTGGCAAATTGGTTAAAAAGGTCATTTTACCTGTCATGATAAGAATTTGCGACTAGTTTTCGACTCTGAGTCTTTGGAGTCGCGGGAAAATCGAACATTTTCGTTTTTTTTAATTAGATTTTTCAAGATGCCGCTGACCCGTCACGAGAGTCTATAGTCTCGATGACGTCTCCCCTAGTTAAATACTACCTAACTATCAAGAATTTTTCCCTTGGGTAAATTTTCCCAAAACACTTGCACTTAAAGCCTAAGATTTATTTAAATTTTTAATCAAAAGGAATTTACATTTAAATCATCTTCTTCGTTGGAGGGACGGGAGAAATCAACAGCACGAATCTCAAATATTAACTCAGCTGTTTATCATATTTCTTTTCCTTCTCTAAGATTAAATTACCTGAAATGGTTTGTCAGTTGTGACAGTCTGTGCTTGGGCAGCTTGTTTACCGTATTCGGCAAATAACTGGAGATATTGAAGATCGTTCTCTTGTATGTTCTGACTTAAGTTGAACACCTGTTTTTATGTGAGAAATCATTTTGTTAGCTTGATGTAAATCCTTTTTTAATTGTTCGTATGTTAAAAAAAAACCTATTGGCTTATACCACTGTTCACAGTGAGTTTATTATAAAATAATAATAATAATAATAATAATAATAATTTTAAAAAACACACACACACACACAACGTACATATATATAAAAATTAATTTGTTTCCGGAATAGGGTACATGCAGGTAATATGGGCCAGCAGGCAATATGGGCCACCTGAAGCAAATCATGTCGTGACCGTCGACCGGTGACCGCTGACCGGTGTGAGCCCCATAATGTTGTTCATTTGAGCTGTATACCAAAATACATCGTCGTGAGAGCATCTGATGCCGATATTTCTCTGAGAAAATTGCTGAAAACCAACAAGGTAGATAAAACTTACGGCATTTTTTTACTTTGATGTAAAATTTGATATTTCACAGAATGTGATGGTGAAAGAGTGTTTGAGGGGTAACCTCAATTTTTTTTTTATATATTTAGTAAGCTTATAGTTTCATTTTGATCACACTAGCGTGTACAGGTCAATTTGCTTTAGTGAAGGGCTGCAATGTGGCATTGAATGCTTGCCTGACACAGCAAAATTAGTGCAGGTAATATGGGACATCCAAAATGGCGGAAATGATTCTGGTACTTAGTATTGAGATGAGGCATCAATCTCTTTGCCAAGATTTTTTTGGGTATATTAACAGTATATAATTAATATAATAACTTATTGTAGGCCTATATTGACTTGTATAATGAAAATAATATTTAAATAATATTAAAAAAAAAAGAAATAATATACAAAATACATAACAATGAAATATATAGTAAAGGATTTACTGAAGGGTCTTATAATTTCAAATTATATCTTAACGTTAATGATTTTCAACATTTTAAGCAAATTCCAGATATGGTAGAGTCATTGTAGTTTTTTAAAAATACAGTGATCGCAGTAACGACTTATGTGGCCCATATTACCTGCATCATGCAGGTTAATATGGCACTTTGGTAATGACGTCAACATTTGAATATTACAGACAGGGGGGGTTGGTGATAATTGTTTTTTTCACAATAAAAGTTAAAAAGTTAGAGCAGTAGTTATTGATTCATATAAACAAAGAATTAGACTGATGTGCCATTTCGTAATTTTTATGCAATTTGCGGACAAATGAGCTTAGGGGGCCCATATTACCTGCGATGTACCTACTGACCACCCCCCCCCCCACCGCCTTTTCATGTGGGCAACCATGTTTGCTTTGTTTCGGATTCTTAGAGATACCCGGCCCTCAGGTATTCAGGGATGCAAACAGGGTTTTAGGATTTTGAGCCCCTTATCACGGGATGATTGGGGAAGAAGCCACAAAAATGACCTCCTTTTCACAGTTTTTTTTAGCCATATTTGGGACCTTCTTTCAGAATGGTCCCGGAAAGAATTTACTACCCGAATTAAAAATGTTCTAGTTGGAATATATTAAATGCTTTCGTTGGATTTTTTTCCTTCGACTGAGCCCCTAAAATATACCCCTTTCTTGGAAAACTGGAAACATGCGTGTATGACTTGGTTTACCCATATAAGTGTGTGTGTGGCTGTGTGGTGGGGGGAGGGTGGAGTGATATTTGGCATAATTAATTACGCCAACCCCCCCCCCCATAAAACTGATAAAGTTATATACATAATTATCGCTATATTATGGATAAGAATTCTTTTCTCCCAATCAACGAGATAACCATATCCCAGAATTTGGGCAGATTGATGTAGAAGGAAATTTAACATCAGAACAAGGGGGCTATTTAATATCATTTCATATAATCATCTTCTGAAACAGTATTGATGAAATAATGTTGTGATACCATTAAACTTGGCTAACATAGCGTATAAATGAAATTAAAAAAAAATCGACAAAATAAAGTCACCTAATGTTTGTTACTTCTTATCTGATATTATATATTATATTATTTTGAAATTTACCTAGTACAACTCTCTACTTATGTTTTCGATTTTAAGTACAAATTATTTATTATATTTATTTATTGTTATTATTATTATATATTATATTATCATTATTGTATTTTATTTATTTTATTTATTAATTCATTATTTTTTTTTGTCTTTGATGTTGAAATTTGACGCAGTCAGGAACCAGTTTTGATAGGCCATCTTGGGACCCTACCTCTGAGTTTGCTCGCATGCCCAGCTATGACAACAATATTGATCATTAAATGCCCGAGCTGTCTATTGTTTGAAATACGAATAATACATTTTGCTTTTAATACAACAATCATTGGACATATAAATTTGAAAACCTATTTGTGAGGCGTGACTAACCCAGGGTTGAGCTAATGAGGTACGGCCAGTGCACAAGACAGCCGATGTTTTCCTTTGTAGACGATATCAGAATCGAAGGTTCCTTTGTCGTATCCAGGTAATTGACTGCTATCTATTATATTTACCAAAAACAGTAATAGTCAAATATAAATGAATAGGAATATCAAAAGAACTTGACAAAGAAGCAAGCCATGTTACTAATTAATTTAATATTGAACATCCTTGCAGTATTAAGGGTTTATATTTGCCCAACCCATACCCAGGGAGCAAACCCATATTTGCAAGGAGCTGACATGTCGAGATTATAAAAATAGTCCTTCTAGGATGGTTGTATGGACCGCTAGACCAACATTCGCTAGGGACGGACCTACTCTTCAGATCAGGCTGCAGAGGCGTCCCTACAAGGTTGGGGCGTCCCCAAAAATAGCCGCACCACTTTTACAAAATAGCCATTTCTCGAACAAAAAAATGTTTGAAGCGAGGAGTGTCCAAAATACATGAATTTGGTATCAAATTAAAGTAATAAAATTTCCTACGATTTACGGGGTACTATTTTCAATAAGAATCGATGTTCAGTAAAGGTTAAAGTTTTAAGCGTTAAACTTGATTTTTCTCATTTTTTCAAAAAATAAATGTTTTGTATCATATTGTTTGTGTATTCTCGCATGTATTAATCATTGCAAGAACCTGAAACGCGAAAACTTTTTTAAGGTAATGACTTATGTGCCCCAATGTTGTACAGAGAGTATGTAGGAAAGAATAAATAGTAATTACTCTTTTCCAATAAAAGATATAACGCTATAAAATCTACAACATGCAGTGATATATCGCGAAAAACGACTTAGGTTTGCCCCATTAATGTGGAATAGCCAGTACATACAACGTGTAATACCCTACATTCACAGGCGGCGGCATGTGTATTGCACAGGCTAGATGCTAAGCAACTATTACAGGATCTGCAAGTTTCCCATATAAAGGTTTATAAAGAAGCCGCTATTGTTAAAGAATGGATATTCTCAACACAATTTGTGGTGAGGAGGGGAGGTGCATGGGGAGCGGGGTTCCTGACATCAGGAACCAATTTTGGGGGTCGGGGCAGATTTAATATTGTAAATCTTATTTTTAATCAAATTAATGAAATTGTGCTTGTAATGCAATATAATATCGGTTGTTATCTTGGGCGAATGGAAAAGGGCTGATTTGCTAAGTCTACAGTTACATTTGTTGGGTTTTATTTTTTGCTAAAGGTTACACTGTAATATACTTAAGGTCCTGCCACATGATTATCCAACACTCATATGAACGTAGGCCTACATGTATATAAAAGTGAGTATAACATAATCCTATTAACACAATAGACAAACAAAGTTAATGTGAGTAAACAATAAACAAGACGGTACAGATAATTCACATCCAACGAATAAAATAAAAATAAAATATTATAATTAACCTGCATTACTGCAATTATGAGTCAAGTACATGAATTTAGCAATCGGGATGTTGAGGATCAAATTTGAAAATAGGGAGGGGCACAGGGGAAAAGGGCCGGGCACTTTTTCTGAAATGGTTGGTACCTTCAGCCAGTGGCGTAAAGAGCGGAGTATTAAAATTGGAAATAGACTGGGAACCAGAACCAGAAATTTGTCAAGAACATTTTGGGGCTTTAGTCCATACCAGTGGTGGATCCAGGATTTCATTACAGGGGCCTTTTTTGTGGACTTCGACCATCAAAGAGGTCATCTTGAATCAGCCATAGGGGTAAGGTTAGGGGCTCAATCGGCCCGCCTGTCCATTTTCCTTCTTTTTTTTTCTGGGGGGGGGGGGTCGCGCCCACTGGGCTCCCCATGGATCCGCGACTGTATACCCCCCCCCTATCCGAGCCCTCTCAGGACGACACTGTTGATTTCAATTGTCGACAACACACTGAAATATATTTGTCTCTAGCATAACAGCAGGCGGAAGTTTGTTTGATTCAACCATGATGCTTGTGACCTCTTAATACGAGGTTGAGGAAAATGTGGGGTTTGAAAATACATAAAAAAGTGCTCTTTTTAGATTTTTACAATTTCACAAGGTTTTGTTTAGAAAAAAGGAGCACTATTAATTGAGAAAAAGGGGGCACTATATATTACTATTGAAAGAGGTACATTTGTCATGTTTGTGATGCCTGAAAAAATTGGGTGCACTGAACAACCTGCCCCTCCCCAGTTTCGCTTGTAGGCACCCTACTTCAGCTGGCCTATCGAAACAATCCGAAGAATATTGGTTTGGGTCTATACAACCATCCCATATAAGCTATTCACGAAAACCAGCGATTTATCTTACCATTGTATACCAAACAGAGTATTTTATATTTCCAAATAATCTCCTTTTCAGGAAATCCCGTTTTTTTCACGAAAAAATTATTATTATTATTATTATTATTATTATTATTATTATTATTGTTATTATTATTATTACTATTATTAAGCTTCAGCCACATTATTTTGCTCTGGTTTGAAGTCTTATTTTTTACTCCAAAATCTGTTTGATCACAGCCTGTAAGAAAAACTTCTATATACCCGGGGGGCAAAACCCATATTTTTAGAGTTAGCTGCATCGGCGAGATCTAAAAAGTAGTCCTATGTAATATGATTCTATGTAC
>CALNVZ010002100.1:11148922-11194635 GCA_940671915.1 Paracentrotus lividus
AGTTTCTGAAATTTACGTGGTATATCGATCAAATATAATGGATATTCCTGCTTTTGGAAGCTGTTATTCGACTTTTGCTAACCAATCACGTTGTTTTGATATTAACCAACATGTAAATTTGAGGAACCAAAAAATAGGCCATTTTAATTAATGTCAGGTATGCAGTAATTTTATGCCCACTAAAAATCATGCAATAACATTTTGTTGAGTTATTTTTATTAACCTTTGGACATGTTTTCAATGACCCTATAGGCACACTATATTTAAAAATTCATGCTTCAGTGAGCACGTGAGACTTAGAAACGCTATTTTTTCTGTGTGGAAAATAAAATTCAAATTTTTACTTTGATTGAACAGCATAATTGTTTTTGGAGTACATCTTGATTTTTATTTATTTCACAATAATTTTCCGAATGGTTTCACCGCCTCAGTGGGACACACAAAATGCAAGAGGGAAAATCTTGCAAATGAGAATGAGTTTTTAGCGCTCCATACGGCCTCTTCAGTTGACCTTATCGCATTACGGTAATTTGGGCATTCGCTCATCATAGTTACGAGATCAGTATAAGCTATTATATGTGCCAAATTTCGGTAAAAAATAAACCTGCGCAATCAAATGGACAGAAATTAACAATGAAAATATGCCCAGGATATCATTCTTCATAAGTTGCTGTAAATAAAGTCAATGGTAGGAGGAAATCAAATACCTGACAAATGTGAAATTCGGCCTCATTTTCATTGATGACTATTGATTCATCCACTAGGAGTTATTCGGTTGAAAACATTGACACACCAACTCTAGATGGTCAACCAAGAAACTATGGTCTCATTCAATTGCATATCCGGCTAAGTCACTGAACCTGACGAAGTCGTCCAGACTTGCCTTCTCATTTGCATGATTTCTTCTGGTGTTATTCTTGTGCCCACTGACGCGGAGTTAGAAAATGAAAAAATTGGGATTTTTTGTGTTAGAAAATAAAATCAGAATGTAACTCCCCCTCAAAACGACCCGCGTGCTGTTAAATCAAAGCAAAAATTTAGGCAATTCTTATTTCCATGCATGAAAAAAAGGCGTTTCTAGGTGCTCACTCTCACTTTGAAAGTATGAATTTTAAAAAAAAAGTTGGCATAGGATCATTGACACATGGCCCAAAGATTATAAACATAACCCAAAAAAGTATATGATTGAGATGATTTCAGTGCCATTAAATAAAATTAAATGCAATACCCTGTCATATTCAAGAAGGGAACTATTTTTGGTCTGGTTTTATGTGTTCATTCAACCGTGAATTGTCCTAGTAAATGCTTGGAAAATACACTTCCAAAACAGGAAAATCCCAATTCATATTTCATCGAAACTTCTTTATACCCACGTAAAATTTCACAAAAATGCAGTTTTTTGCAAGTCTTTTAACCAAAGCTGCTCACTCGACCAGTGTTTGAAAATTGGACCATGAACTGCATGTTTATGCGGCCGGTCACAACTCGCCCGTACCTTCGACGTTGCAACTCCCTACGATGGATTTCCGTAGAAATTCATGCTGCAACTTGCAGGTAACCTGTAGGCACAATGCTATTGTACGACGCATGCAGGAATTTTTTACAATACCCTTACTACATCAGGAAACGCTAAGCAATCGCAAGTTGAACCACAGACCTTGTGCGCTGCGTTTGCCCTCCGTGCATTATTGCACATGCGACGCAGCTACCGTTAGGCCACGTGGCCCCGTAGCCTTAGACGCAGTTGGTGACCGCCGCATGTAGGGCACACAATCTGTGGCATCTTTTTTTGTTGGACAAGATCGGTGATTAAAAAAAAAAATTAATATTTGCTTCCGCATCAAATTTATCAATAGTTCTGTGATAATCGGCATGTGAACTTCCCAAAAAAATGACATTTTTGCATTCAAATCATTACTTCCCTCACTGATGATTCTCATAAAAAAAATCGGTCACAAGTCAATGGTTGATAATAAAAATTAACCTATACACGACGGACATAATTTAGATTTGTCCAATTCCTCCTGGGTTCAAAAAATTTATTTGATACCTGAAAAAATAGCGCGGAACTATACTTTTGTCAGTTGTTTAGTTTTAAGGGCCAAGAGAACTGACCCGTAACAGGGAGAGAAGAAAGATGAAAATTGTCCGATTGTCTGGTAGACTTAGGATAGGTAATGAACTTCATTGTTTTTCTTTTTTTTTAAAAACAATGTTAGTGAAATTACTCGGCGGTTAATTTCCCCTTCTTTTTGAAGATGGTACATAAATATCCCTACAAATAGTGACAGGTCTGTTACTTTCAATAACTTGTTGTGTGAAAAAAAAAAAATAACTTATATGGAATTGGAAAGGTGCAAGCCAAAGGAAATCTGCTGAAGAAATAGTCCAACAGCTCTTGGCAAGGAATTTCCCATGATTAATATTCCATGCTTAGATATGGGTAATAATTAATGTTAGAATATAAATCATTTTCAAAATATTTTGAGAAAATAACTTTTAATTTGCTAGATATAAGATAACTCCAAAAAACACATTTCTAGAAAGCAAATTTACACAATAATCAATGTGGACTTTCCCATGCTGTAGGTGCGTAAACAGTGTCATCGATATAAAGGCATATAGAATTTGTTGAGTCTATTCTGTTTCAATTCCGCTATCATTCAAATTTAAAAATTACCAAGCTAAGGAGTTACTTAGAGAATTACTAAAAAAACCATGTTACTCAGTAGTGCCTGCAAAAAATCAAATGAAAAGTTCATACACTAAACAAAATAATGCTAGAAGATGACTCATACAGACTTTATACCATAGCCTCGCGATTATATCATGAACCCATTATTAAATATTAGTCCGTTACATGAATCTTTACTGCTCGAAAATAAAGAGAAAGGTTGTTAAATGTAAACTTACAATTTTCCGCAACTATCGCAACGTATTCACCAGCTGCTGCTGGCTTCATCAGGCGAATGAAAGACTTCCAAAACGTCTTTCCAAAGGACCTTGGCACCATAAATCATATTCTACCGTATCTGCACTTTGGTTCCAACCCAAGGAAATTATTAAATCGTCCATGCTTCTTACAAGACAATTCCAAAATGATGGCCACAATTTTGTTTATCAAACACTCTGTATAAGTTAAATGTATTTTATTCAACTTCTACCATAAAAACGTATCTGCACCCTCTACATTTATTAAACGAATCTTGATTAAACAAAATAAATTAGAACCTTGATATGTTTTAGATGGGCGCACAGTATTCATTTCGCTTTTTTTTTGTTTTGTTTTTTTTCATTTCATTTGTTTTCATATTTCTTCATTATCAATTTATAAACAGATATGACCAAAAATAAAATGCATACATTATATAATAATTTAACTTAGAAAAACATGCATGGGACCTACATGAAATTATAATAGAAATACATTTAGAACGATGCAGGTATAATATTCAGCCGAGTTGGTTGGTTTGGTTTTAATTTCGTTTAAATAAAAATCATATACAATTACATACAAATATAAATATATATCAAGATTAAAATACGGCTGGTTAGGCCCATTTCAGCTGCAACTAATATATGTTCGCTGCTGGTCTTTCCACGGGGCCATTAAACAAGAAATACCTGACCGATCGGGCGGACGTGTAACTTGACTTTTCATTCATTTCATTTTTACTTTTAGCGGTAACAAGATACATTTGGCGCGTATAAAACTTGTTAAAGCCTTGCGGCCTCAATGGTACAATTACATTAAAATATTAAGATATTAACACAAGGACAAGCATGGAAAAATGCAAAAGACAAACCAAAAGACATTGCAAAAAACAACAACAAACAACAACAGAACAAACAAAATATCGTTCACAAATACTTCTACAATATAAATTTATAATCATTGATGTATAGTCAGAACTATTTTCATATGGCAAAATAAAAATTGAGGAAAATAAATTATGTAATAATCCCCAAAATTAGCCCAATACACTAGCATGCGGATTGTGCATAAAGCTTACACTGATCAGAGCGTTGATCTCCCGAATAAATAAGGAAATAGCACAACAAGATAGTATATGTGAAGATTTGATAAATATATGAATATGATTATACAATTCCATCTCACACATACATGTATTTACAGAAATGACCGCTGAATATACAAAATTGATATTTGATATAATTTCGTAAATGTTACATGATTTTGAACGTTATAGAATGTATAAATTACTCATAATGCATTCAGTACATTTTATTATAACATCTCCATAACGTCCAGCGTCGCGGCACGAATCGAGTAATTGTGTATATCTCTAGGAATTTTTACACGGTCGTCAATCGTGAGCATAGATAGAAAAGCAAGAAAAATCAAAGATGGAGGGACAGTCTGTGCCGAATAAGTACTAGTTCGTCTCAACAGTTGGCCGTGATAGTTGAAGATACCACCCTTTCATTAAATCCCAGCTTAGTCATCTTGATTGGAAGATTGTGGTCCCAAAAGTAATGATAATTATAGTTACTTTATAATTCACACCACTTAACAAAATGCGGCCATCAAACGTGCATTTTGGTTCCATGACTTATAGGTGTGGTCTTTGGTGTTATTATCTTTGTCACATCTCAATAATTTATACAATACTGTTTAAGTATATATATATGCAGAAATATAAAATTGATTACTGGAACTGATTGTTGAATTCAAAAATTGTTCAATTAATAATATGACATGTTCAGTGAAGCCAGCCACTTTGAATGTTTTTTGCCACATTATGCATGGCGCATACCATTAATGCTTTTCATCATCATTATCATCATCATCAATCACCAATCAACCATCAATCATCCATAACCATTGGACCTGGATATGAAGTATAATCGTGTATCTTGTAATTTCCAAACCCATAGAAGCATCCCAATCAATATGTTGCCTCTCTCTATCGTTCAACACCAGGATGATGTTCCAAACTATCCTGCCTTCTCACTATCACCAGTGATCTGCCTTGTTTCATACTGAGCAACAGGTGGCGACGTACGCTGTGTGCCTAAGAAAAAAAAAGAAAGAAGATGTGAAACAACAATAATGTTCGTTTTATATTAAAATTTATTACCCGTTCGTGAAATAGTTACTAGTATTAAGGTTTCAAAGTGATATCTTAGGAGGATTTACGCGTAGTAAAATATCCAGTGGTATTATATATGTTAAATAGATATCTATAGATTTCTCCAATCTTCTCAAATGTTATTTTATAATTCCCGGTAAGTAAAATGTTGTCGATAATGATTTATCATAATCAACCCGTTACATGTCAAACTAACCGGAGCAGATGCCAGATGGAAGCGACCACCTACCGTTCAAACTGCCACGTAGCATCCCTACGGATGACTAACGGACAAAATAACGCACAACAATCGGACATGCCCGGACAGAACTTGCTATCCGTTCGTCCAAAAAAAAAAAGAAAATAAAAAATAACAATAAATATTTTGTACATACATACCTAACCTAACTATGAAAGTCCACCCAAAAAGGATGCCAAAATCGACATCCCATTTCGAATTAGGCGCGGATAATCCCGGCAGTTATAGCATTTAAAAAAGCCATGTGCATGCGGTCAGCGGCATACAAATAGCCTAATAACAGAATTTGAATTGTTTATAAATCCACACTTTAATAACATACTCATCCTACAAGTCTTGCCTTCACGAATGTTCCAATGACGTAATCGGTATGAGATGAAGACCATTGTCTTCACGAAGAGCTTGGCCTTTGTTTTTTATTTGCTTGTGTGTACTCTCTGCATGCTTTCTATCATAAGTTGGACAAGCATCCCTTGGTTTCCTCATCATGGCCGATGCTTCCGACTTTACGTTTGGATCTCTGCACATGTCGCCTTAGGCATTGACTTTGATTATTCCTGGAAGCTTGCAGATTGAGTTTCAATTGGGATTCCATGGATGACATGTCCGCCCCGCAGACCTTAAAAATCAACAAAAACAAATTGCATAAATAATTACAAATATATGCTGATCATAAGTTTGAGCGGAATAGTAATTTCGTTACACAGCTTTTCTAGCAATCAGGAAGCCCGAGCAATTAGTAATGGTTTAACTTCCAATTACAAGATAAGAAACATTCTGTTTAAACATCTTAAATTTCTAATTAATTGACCTCTAGTTATAGATGAGATGTAGTATAACGGATAATAATTATGGGTCATCAAGCACAATGTATAGGGTTTGAGTCGCTGTCACTCCCACACAAAAATCACATAATTCTGTTGTAATAATGAGTTTTATAAATACCTTTTTGATTTCCTTCAGAAGTACACTTAGCACGCCTAAACGCGACTAGATGATGAAGCCTTGGCCGTGGTCTATAATTAAGAAACATAAAAATCACAGACATTTCCGTAAACCAGCTAAAATAAGTGAAAAAAAATCAATTGTCTTCACTATACTGAGAAGCTTAAAATCATGAGGTTCAAAGTCTTTGAATTATAGTTCATAATACGATATTTTAACTTATCGGTAAACTTTCTTATTATGTCACTTATAGGAAATACATATCAATAATATTAATTTACAAACCTGCCCAAAAAACTCAACTCATAAAGAAATATGTCCAAACAAACAAATTTGTGGACATCGCGTAAAACATTGTTTTATTCTCAATTGGATGGTAAAAATTAAATCGGTTTTTCCAAAATAAATCATCTTTCAAATATAATTATATATCAATACTGAGGCGCATAAAATGACAGTCAACCTGCTTACTGAAGCAATGTTGTTTGCCGATTGGAATTCCTTCGTCTTTGAAAACGCAATCCACGTATGAACTGCAGGTGGGAAATCAAATTATAATCCAAGATCCTACATTACCTCACTCACAAAATTTATTAAACTACTTTTGAATTATTTAAATTATGTTGAATACTATCGCGATACTGAACATGAAAATATACATGTATTTCGCTACTGTCGCAGAACAGGTGTATGAAATATAAATAAAATGATAAAAATATAATGGAAATGATAATATATTTATATCATTAATAATATCAGCACATCTGTTTACCCTCTCTTTTCTTCGTCTTCTTCTTCTTCTTTTTTTTTTTTTTTTTTTTTTGGGGCGGGGACCATCTTGAAACGCCATTTTATACATTCTATACCAAATAATTATGAGATTTGTTCTTTGTTTTTTTAGTGTTTTAAGTTTACTGTGATAATATTCCTTCCAGCAAATGATTGTGATGTTTTTGTGCGACCTTGTTTTAATTATTTTTAACGATCTATCAATACTTTAGCTATTTTATAAAATAACTATTATTTGTTATAAAAACGTTTTGATCATATGATTCATTGTCAGAAGTTCTTATTTTATCTCATTTAACTTTGTCATGGGAAAAAAAAAATCTTACTTCTGAATTTACGAAAATGCAGAAGAAGAAATGTATTGCTACCTTTTCCAGAATTTCATACTACTATCTATTTGTTATCATAAATAGTGGTTATTTCATTTCGCGGAGACGGGTTTGCGAGCGGACTTGGCTACTTATTTGAGGGACGGTTTTTTTTTGGACAACAGTTTTGTACAGGGAGACGTCTTTGAGGACGTCTCTTGCAGTCCCTAATCCGTTTCGCGACGAATAAAAGTATCGAACACGTCTCCGGTACTATTTTTTTCATCGCGCAAACGGATTTTTGACTTATTATGAGATACCCTCAAAACTCATGAAACGTCGCAAGCGACTCGCGACAAGTTTCAAAACAGTCTCTAAACTGTTTCATAACCGTCTCAAAGTAGTCCAAAATCCGTCTCCGCCGAAATTGCATGATACCAACGTTAAGTTATAACTTACCTATGTAGGATACTAGTTCTCCACATGTTATTTCCCCGGCCATCAATTTTCTTTATTTACGCGGGCCTATCAGATAATGGAAGAACGGACTCCACGAACTTCTTTACGTGACTTAAATCTGGATCCACGTCTGGGTAATGGTGGTAAGTAAATAAAAACGAATAGGATGAATTGAATTAAATAAATAAATAAAATATTAAAAAGACCCAATATCAACGACCCAGCCATGCTTAATGAAGTAAGGTTTTATAATTACATCAGTCACAGTGTATCGCGCGGTTTCAATAAATTATATATTTTATCGTTTTATTCAAAATGGAGTATTCTGCAAACGATTATCTTGAAATTTGAAACCGTTAAAAAATATTTACACCAAAACTGTTATTGTTGATGCACACAAACAAGTCAATACTGTCCCAGCTGCAAACAACATGAATAGAAAGTTTAATTATTTCGCTTCACATGAAATGTCTAAATTTACAACAACGAAAATTATAATATACTAAATCCCAATTGTTTATAAGACACACGAATGAATCAGAGTATTCGGTTTATTATGCAAGGATAATTATCACGCTATATAGCCGAGTCACACCAGTATAAACCGACTCCAAACCGACAGCTTGCCATTCGTTATTGTAGTATTCTGCTTCGTTTGCGTATCGGTCGTATCACTTCAATTGAAGGTGATTCCCCACTCCCATGTCTCGAGCATTGCGCGAAAAATAAAGAAGTGGTGTAATAATGCAAGCTTATTGGAATCTGTGCCATGCACAATTATTTTTCCTAGGTAGCAAATTCTGGACTCTGATGGGGAAAACATCTTCTATCAATATCAACAGGATGAAATGGACATGAACAAGGACATGAAATGCATCCACTACGTTCTCTATGCACGTAATACATCGCATAACGGATAAAGAAAAAGGCTCTCGTTTTTTATACGTTTTCTGATCTGGTCAGCTGTGGACAGGCATTTTTCAAGTCAGGAAGGTGAGAAAGAACTTACCAGACATCGTCCGAGCTGATCCAGTGGCCACCTTTGATCCAGGATATAGAGAAGACAGCAATGAAGCATAATCAAAGCATTCTTCATTGCATTCCTTCCCTCACGTCCCTGGAGATCACTGTGCTGCCGATCAGATACCTGCATCGGTGATTTGAATTGTTGGTTAAGTTCATCTTTAAAATTTGAACAAATAACTGAGCAAAATATAAAAGTTCATCAGACCCAGAATCGTTCGCGACGCCTCGTGGTGTAGGCCTATACAGGGTGTTATCAATAAAAACGGGACAGTTTTGACAGTCTGTCAAATTTCTGTTTTCAAATTATGCATGTCTATAATTTTGATGTTAATAGCTGCTTGAACGCAAGTCTTATCTTTCAAATGCCATTTAAAATAATAATTTTCGTTCATGCTTGAGAGCGCAACACAAACTTTTGTCGAGCGGGCTTCCAAAAAAGGCTTGCGCATAAAATGGAAGGAAAATGAGAAATATGATCATCAGACTTTTTGCTAATCAAGCAGACTTACTCTTAACTCTTTCATATCTTTGCCATTTATTTCGATATTAATGCTATCGAAATTCATTCACAAAAGCTACTTATTTAATTGAATTAATTTGTTTTTTCACATGTTATAACATAGTTATCTTTTGGCATGAATATTCCTTCAAACTAAAAAAAAAAAAAAAAAAATTTGTCCAAAACCCAAAAAGGGATTGTTGGTTGGTTGATTATTTAGAATTGAATGCGATGCTTTGTTTGATCGTTTGTTTGATTGACTTGTTTGATCGAAATGGATTGATATAATGATCGATTGATTGAATGAAAGATTAGATTGGACCATTTTGAATATTGATCGTTTGATTAATGTTTTAATTGAATAGATTCATCGATTACTTTTGATTGCATTGCTTCAAATATTCATCTTTTCTTTTGAATGATTGGTCGATTACTTTTTGATTGATTGTTCAATGATTGATTAAATCGTTGGGAAAGAATCATAGGAATCGCACTCAAAAGACAATTTAATTCATTGATCGGCAAAAAGTAAACAATCAATCCGAATGGAGTACTTGAATTCAGAATAATAATTCAGAATAAATAAACACCCTTTGATATTTAGCGAAAGTTCTTCTTTTTTTCCCCACTAAGCATGAACGAAACAAAAATATACAAAGCAACTCAATCAATCAATCAAATAATTAAACCAATCACTAAACAACCAACCAAATCCCCTTTGTTTGGGTTGACAAAAACAAAAAACAAAAAAAAAAGTTTAATAAAGGAATATTATTTTAAAATGAAATGAAAAATGAAAACAAAAGCAAAACAATTAAAGTAAATAAAATAGCTTTGTAAATGAATTCAAACCATAATTCCGAAAAAAAGTGGCCAAAGATAAAGAAAAAATTAGAAGAATACTGCGCTGAATTAGCAAGAAGTCTGACTTGATCGCATTTCTCAATTTTTAACCATTTGGCGCAAGCCGTTTTTTGAGACCCCGACAAAAAATGTTCTGTGTTTCTCAGGCATGAACAAACTTATTTTTTTTAATTGCATTTGAAAGATAAGACTCCAACATGTATTAACATTAAAAATATAGACATCATAATTTGAACATAAATTACAGACTTTTCAAAACTGTCCCGTTTTTATTGATAACGCACTGTAATATACATGTATATACCGCGTACATTGCGTCTGACTCTCCTCTTGGCACTCAACCAAGTTGAGTAATGGGTAACTTTTACTGCTAGAGTATTCAGGGAGCGAATCTACGCGCAAAGCCAGTCTGAAGGTATATGATAATTATGTTATGATACTAGGTATGAATGATGCAAAAAGATAATATGTGCTTCACAATTGTCATCATAAAATCCAGTGCATTCGATTATTACCAACACAACATCTAGAGTGGTTAAGAAATGTATTGTGCAGTTGCGGACGCAGACCGGAGTCAAAACACAGATGAACCTTACCAGGCCATGCGAAACATGATAGAGCCGCTTGTCCCCAGACAATTGGGCCCACCGAAATGCATTCAATTTCGATTTTCTTGGATCCCCGCCTGTGTGTCATTAAATTAAGAATATATTTAATTCTTAAAGAGACCCCTGAATTACATCTTTAAAAAATATTTTAACAAATTTATTGCGTTTATAATTATAATTTATAAGGTAACATATAGCAAATCATAAATCTATAATTGTCACCCTCTCAACTTACAGCAAGTTTTCCTTAAGAAACGTTTTGCCCCCAATTAACATAGGGTTTTCTTTTGGATAAAGGCCAATCTCGAACCAGGAACATGAGCGACTGCCAAAATAAAACAGTTGATAAAATAATTATTTTATGAGATAAAGATCACTCAATTTATATGTGAGATTCAAAATTGGCAAATTTGGTTAAAAAGGTCATTACCTGTCAATGATAAGAATTTGCGACTAGTTTCGACCTGAAGTCTTTGGTAAGTCGCGGGAAATCGAACATTCGTTTTTTTTTAATTTAATTTTTCAAGATGCCGCTGAACCGCACGAGAGTCTATAGTTCTCGATGACGTCTCCCCCTAGTTAAATACTACCTAACTTTATCAAAAGAATTTTTCCCTTGCGGTAAATTTTTCCCAAAACACTCTTGCAACTTAAAGCCTAAGATTTATTTAAATTTAAATCAAAAGGAAATTTTACATTAAACAATCTTCTTCGTTGGAGGACGGAGAAATCAACAGCACCCCGAATCTCACAATATTAACTCAGCTGTTATCTTATTTCTTTCCTTCTCTAAGCATTAAATTACCTGAAATGGTTTGTCAGTTGTGACAGTCTGTGCCTTGGGCAGCTTGTTTTACCGTTATCGCTGCATATAACATGGAGATATTGAAGATCGTTCTCTTGCATGTTCTGACTTAAGTGAACACCTGTTTTAGTGAGAAATCATTTTGTTAGCTTGAGCTAAATCCTTTTTTAATTTTCGTATGTTAAAAAAAAAACCTATTGGCTTATACCACTGTTCACAGTGAGTTTATTATAAAATAATAATAAATAAATTAATAATAATAATAATTTTAAAAAAACACACACACACACACAACTACATATATATAAAAAATTAATTTGTTTCACGAATAGGGTACCATGCAGGGTAAATGGGCCAGCAGGCCCAATATGGGCCACCTGAAGCAAATCATGGTCGTGACGGTCGACACGGTGACTCGCTGACCGGTGTGAAGCCCCATAAATGTTGTTCATTTGAGCTGTTATACCAAAATACAATCGTCGTGAGAGCATCTGATTGCCGATATTTCTCGTGAGAAAATTCTGAAAACCAACAAGGTAGATAAAACTTACGGCAATTTTTACTTTATGTAAAATTTGATATTTCCACAGAAATGTGATGGTGAAAGAGTGTATTGAGGGTAACCTCAATTTTTTTTTTATATATTTAGTAAGCTTATAGTTTCATTTTTGATTCCACACTACGTGGTACAGCGTCAATTTGCTTTAGTGAAGGGCTGCAATGATGGCATTGAATGCATTGCCTGGACACAGCAAAATTAGTGCACGGTTAATATGGCGACATCCAAAATGGCGAAATGATTCTCGCGTACTTAGTATTGAGATGAGCATCAATCTCTTTGCCAGGATTTTTTGGGTATATTAAAGTATATAATTTAATATAATAACTTTTGTAGGCCTATATGACTTGGTATAATGAAAATGAATATTTAAATAATATTAAAAAAAAAAGAAATTAATATACAAATACATAACAATGAAATATATTAGTAAAGGATTTACTGAGGGTCTTATAATTTCAAATTATATCTAACAGTTAATGATTTTCAACATATTTAAGCAAATTCCAGATATGCGTTAGAGTCATATGTAGTTTTTAAAACATACATTAAATACATGTGCCCATATTACCTGCCCACATTGCAGTTAATATGGCACTTTGGTAATACGTCAACATTTGAATATTACATGACAGGGGGCGCTTGTGATAATTGTTTTACTTCACAATAAAAAGTTAGAGCAGTATTATTGATTCATATAAACAAAGATTAGACTGATGTGCCATTTCGTAATATTTATGCAATTTAGCAAAATGAGCTTAGGCGGGGCCCATATTTACACTGCCATGTACCTACATGACCACCCCCCCCCCCCACCACCGCCTTTCATGTGGGAACCATGTTTGCTTTGTTTCGGATTCTTAGAGATACCCGGCCCTCAGGTATTCAGGCGATGCAAAGGGTTTTAGGATTCTTTGACGCCCCTATCACGATATTGGGGAAGAAGCCACAAAAATGACCTCCTTTTCACAGTTTTTTTTACGCCATATTGGGACCTTCATTTCAGAATGGTCCCGGAAAAGATTTTACTACCCCGAATTAAAAAATGTTCTAGTTGAATATATTAAATGCTTTCGTTGGATTTTTTCCTTCGAACTGACACCCTAAAATATAACCCCTTTTCTTGAAAGAACTGGAAACATGCGTGTATGCTATGGTTTACCAACTATATAAGTCGTGCTGTGTGGTTCTGTGGGGGGGGGAGTGGAATATTTGCATAATTAATTACGCCAACACCCCCCCCCCATAAAAACGGATAAAGTAATAACATAATTATCGCTGATATTTAATGGATAAGAATTGCTTTTCCTCCCAATCAACGAGCATTATTCCAGAATTTGGGCAAGATGATGTAGAAGGAAATTTAACATCAGAACAAGGGGGCTATTTAATATCATTTCATATAATCATCTTCTGAAACAGTTATTGATGAAATTAAGTTGAGATGTACCATTAAACATTGGCTAACATAAGCGCTATAAATGAAATTAAAAAAAAATCGACAAAATAAAGTCACCTAATGTTTGCTAACTTCTTGATCTTGATATTATATATATATATTATTGAAATTTACCACTAGCTAAACTCTCTACTTATGTTCGATTTTAAGTACAAATTATTTATTATATTTATATTATTGTATTATTATTATTAATTATATTATCATTATGTATTTTATTTATTTTATTTATTAATTCATTATTTTTTTTTGTCTTTGATTGGCTGAAATTTGACCAGCAGGAAACCAGTTTGATAGGCCATCTTGGGACCCTCCCTCTGAGTGCTCGCAGCCCAGCCTATCCAACAATACTTGATCATTTAAATGCCCGAGCTGTCTTATAGTTTGAAATACAATAATACATTTTGCTTTTAATACAAACAATCATGGACCATATAAATTTGAAAACCTTTTGTTGAGGCGCTGACTAACCAGGGTGAGCTATGAGGACGGCCAGTGCAAAAGACAGCCGATGTTTTCCTTGTAGACGAAATCAAGAAATCGAAGGTTCCTTTGTCGTATCCAGGTAATATGACTGCTATCTATTATATTTACCAAAAAACAGTAATAGTCAAATATTAAATGAATGAGGAATATCAAAAGAACTTACAAAGAAAGCAGCCCATGGTATACTAATTAAATTTAAAATTGATTAGAACATCCTGCAGTATTAGGTTTATATTTTGCCCAACCCATACCCAGGGAGCAAAACCCATATTTTGCAAGGAGCTGACATGTCGAGATATAAAAATAGTCCTATCTAGGATGGTTTATGCGACCCTAACCAACATCGCTAGGGCGGACCTACCTTCAAGATCAGCTGCAGGAGGCGTCCCTACAAGGTGGGGCGTCCCCCCAAAAATAGCCGCACCATTTTACAAAAATAGCCATTTCTGCAACAAAAAAATGTTTGAAGCGAGAGTGTCAAAATACATGAATTTGGTATCAAATTAAAGATAATAAAATTTCCTACGATTTCGGCGGTACTATTTTCAATAAAGAATCGATTGTTCAGTAAAGGCTTAAAATTTTAAGCGTTAAACTTGATTTTTCTCATTTTTTCAAAAAATAAATTTGTATTCTATTGTTTGTTATTCTCGCTGTATTAATCATGCAAGAACCTGAAACGCAAACTTTTTAAGAAGATGTGCCCCAATGTATTACAAGAGTAGTAGGAAAGAAAAAGTAATACTCTTTTCCAATAATAAAGAATATAACGCTATAAAATTACAACATGCCAATATACGGAAAAACGACGTTTTTGCCCCATTAATGTGGAAAGCCCATACATACAACGTGTACATACCCTAATTCCAGGCGGCGCATGTGTATTGCACGGCATGATCTAACAACTATTACAGGATCTATGCAAGTTTCCCATAAAGTTTAATAAAGAACCCTATGTTAAAAGAATGATATTCTCAACACAATTTGTTGTGAAGGGGAGGGATGGGGCGGGGGTGTCTATGAACACAGGACCAATTTTGGGGGCGGCAGATTTAATATTGTAAATCTTATTTTTAATCAAATTAATAAATTGTGCTTGTATGCAATATAATATCGGTTGTTATTTGGCGCGAATGGAAAAGGGCTGATTGCAGTCACAGTTTAACATTTGTTGGGTTTTATTTGCTAAAGGTTACACTGATAAATACATTAAAGGGTCCTGCCACAATGATTATCCAAACACTCTACCTAATGAAACAGTAGGCCTACATTATATAAAAGTGAGTATAACCAATAATCCTTATAACACAATAGACAAACAAAGTTAATGTGAATAAAACAATAAACAAGACGGTACAGCATAATTCAACATCCAACGAATTAAAATAAAAATAAAAATATTATAATTAACCCGCATCTACTGAATTATGAGTCCAAGTACAATAATTTAGCAATCGGGATGTATTGAGGATCAAATTTGAAAATAGGGAGGGGCACACAGGGAAAAAGGCCGGGGCACTTATTTCTGAAATGGTTGGTACCTTTCAGCCGTGGCCGTAAGAGCGGAGTATAAAATTGGAAATTAGACTGGGAACCAGAAACCAGAAATTTGTTCCAAGAACATTTTGGGCTTTAGTCCATACCAGTGGTGGTCCAGGATTTCATTACAGGGAGGGCCTTTTTTGTGACTTCGACCATCAAAGAGGTTCATCTTGAATTCAGCCATAGGGTAAGGTTAGCGCGTCGGAGCTCAATCGGCCCACCCGCCTGTCCATTTTCCTTCTTTTTTTTTCTGGAGGGGGGGTCGCGCCCACTGGGCTCCCCATGATCCGCGACTGCTATACCCCCCCCCTATCCGACCCTCTCAGCGACGGACCAACTGTGATTTCAATTTCGACAAACACACTGAAATATATTTGTCTCTAGGCATAACAGGCAGTGGCGGAAGTTTGTTGATTCAACCATGATGCCTTGTGACCTCTTAATCACGGAGTTTGAAGGCAAAAATGTGGGTTTGAAAATACATAAAAAAGGCTCTTTTTAGATTTTACAATTTCCACAAGGTTTGTTTAAAAAAAAGGAGCACTATTAATTGAGAAAAGGGTACCCGGCACTATATATTACTATTGAAAGAGGTACATTTGTCATGTTTGTGATGCCTGAAAAAATTGGGTGCACTGAACAACCTAGCCCCTCCCAGTTTCGCTTGTAGGCACCCTACTCAGCTGGCCTATCGAAAACAATTCCGAAGGAATATGTTTGGGTCATATACAAACCATCCAATAGCTATTCCACGAAACCAGCGATTTATCGTTACCATTGTATACCAAACAGAGTATTTATATTTCCAAATAATCTCCTTTTCAGGAAAATCCCGTTTTTTTCACGAAAAAATTATTATTATATTATTATTATTATTATTAAACTTATATATATGTTATATTATTATACTATTATAAGCTTCAGCCACATTATTTTCTCTGGTTTGAAGTCTTAATTTTTACTCCAAAATCTGTTTGATCACAGCCCTGCTAAGAAAAACTTCCAATAGCCCGGGGGGCAAAACCCTATTTTTAGAGTAGCTGCATCGGCCGAGATCTAAAAAGTAGTCCATGTAATAGGATTCGTAACTGTACCCATAGCAACACCGGCAGGAAGCGACATGGACTACTCGGTGAGGCTAAAGTGACACGAGGGTCTCTACAGGCGGGGCGCACCAAATAGCCGCCCTTTTACAAAACAATAGTATTATTTAAAGAAAAATGACTAGGAAATAATTCTCTAAAACTCAGATGAGTGGGTTCTCATATGAAAAGTAAATTAAAATTCCTTACAACCAATGCTAACTTTTAGTGAGAATTGAAATTAAATAAATTCAGTTTTGTACTGTAAAACGCGTCAGTTTTTGAATTTTTCAAAAATAATTTTTACACATTTTTTAATTGCAAATGTATCAAAAGTATTTTAAAAGAGCTGAGAGTTGTTACTTTCTGAAAAAATTGTTCCATTGGTATGTCCTTATGATCTTTAAAAAGATTGGTGGTAAAAATTCTTTCTGCTTCAAAGCTATTAAACGCTATACCTATGATCCGTAATATACGAAAAATCCAAAATTTCTCCCAATTATAGCGAAAACCCGTTATACACGTGTTATACCGTACATACTGTACACGTATACTGTATTGTGACTGACATAGGACTTATCTTTCAGATTTAATGAACTTTTGGGAGCATTGATAAAGTTTTCCAATGCGATTGATAAAAACACTTACCAAATTGGTTCTGGTGTAAATATAAGAAATGGAGCACATGTGCGTTAAATGGGGAGGCAGGTTTTATTTATTATTAATAGTTTTCATATTATTTTTAATGAGAATACATTGTTCTAATATCCAAAGTTTATTATGCTTTTTTTTACCCGAGACGAATATGGTACATACTAAAATGATTGGAATGAGTGTTCAATAAAATTATCAAAGGAGGTATACTGGGGGTGGGGGTCTGACAGTTTCACCAGAACCCAAAACATTTAGTGGAAAATTAAAACGGGAATATTTGTACTTTTACCCCCCCCCCCCCTCCAACCCCAGAAAAAGAAGGCAGAAAATTAAAATCATGAACGGTGTGACGACAAAATTAATTTAAATATTTTTACCACCACATGATTCTTATTTATTTATTATATTTATTTATTTATTATTATTCCATTCATCTTATCATTTGTTTATTCATTCAATTCATTCATCCATCCATTAATTCCTTATGTCAATTTATTATTTATTTATTCATTCATTCATTCATTCTTTATATATATTCATTCATTTATTCCACGTCTCTATTTATACAGGTTGACATCTGAAAAACGAATATTGTTCTTCAAGTGCAATTCTATATAGTAAGAAGAAAGTAAATCATTGCACGTTATGGTCAGTGATGTATACATCAAAATATATAATAAATATAAATATCATATAATGAATGAAAAGCGCCCTCGTATAAAATAAAAACAACAACAACAACAACAACATACAAATAAGATAAATCTATAAAGTTAATACCAAATACTCCTCTTTGTGAAAATTGATGACTCACCCCTATGTATAAGACCGAAGGATGAATTTCCTTTTCACAACACAACACACCCTCCCCACCCTGAGAGCAATTTTAAATCCTGTTACCTAAAAAATGTGTGGCGTACGTTTTTACATCAGCTCGTGTGTCCTAACAAAATTCCATTGGGTGTCGAACTTGATAAATCTGAAATTCAAGATTTTAGGCAACTTCCCCCTCTCAAGAAATCTGAATCGTGCCCAATTCTATAAGGAATTTAAATATTAACACCATTATGGGAAATTGAATCACTGTAAAACTCCTTATTAAAAGGTCATGGCGGCAGTTTCTGGGATTAAATACCTTTTACAATAAAAACACATTTTCAAAAAATGTTAATAAAATATAAGCCTTTTTTGTCTTTTTATATCGCTTTTACGACATATTAGATTTTAAAGCTCATTGAAAATATGTTCCCTATATATTTCACTGACGGGAGATTAGAGTCATTAAATTTTTTTCGCCTCAAAATTTAACTTCATATTTATTCCGATATAATCGTTTCAAAATTTGAAATTTATCTACGGGTAAAAACAAAAAATGATTACAACTGCCCACAATCTTAACTGGATACTGACCCGCAATTTAGAAGCATGTCGTTTCAGTCATGCTGACAGGTTAGTGTCATTTATTTATTGTTATTTTATCTATTTTTATTTTTATTATTATTTTTTATTTATCATTTATTTATTTTTTTATAATTATTTATCTATTATATTTATTTTTTTTTATTATATTTATTTATTAATTTATTTATTATTTTATTTATTTATTCTATTTTTTTGGGGGGGGAGTGCGACTGTTGGACCATGGCGTGACAACCAAGGAGTAGCAAAATAAATGAATTTTAATTTTAATCAATTTTGTAATCTAACCAGTAAAATTGGAGGGGAATTATGTCTTTCAGCATTCTTTGTCACTACTAGATGACAAAAAAACAAAAAAAAAAAAGCAAGAAAAGAAAATAGATGAACTCACCAAGGCTCTTGGCATTCAGGCCATTATACGCCACTCATAAAAACAACTATGCCCACCGACCCGCCCATTCATTACTCCATAAACCTAACCAAAATTTATCAATTTCCGTGTTTATACCAGAGTTAGTCAAATATGCGTGGAACAAGTATAAGAGTCTCCATATTCATATAAAAAGGCTGTCAGCGGCGAAGTTGTGCGGTCTAGCCTAGGATACTATCTAATAATATATCTAATATTAATATAAAATTACTCTTTAAAGTGGCTAATGAATATCTATATATTTCCCCATGCCTGCCTAAAAAGCATCAATGGTTATTTATATAATATTACTCTCTCCATTCGATACAAACCATTCTGGGAGGGCGGGGGGGCCAACGTTAAGGTGTTGCCCCGCCCCCCCCCCCACTCAGGAGTCAAGCATACACGATGCTTGTCCCGATTCTCGCGAAAGGGATATATTTTTTGGGGCTCATGGTCGTTTGAAGTCCCGAATATATTGAAATAGGTCTTTTCGACTTTTCCAGAACGTGACCTATTTATAATTGCTGATATTTCAATGTCTTTGAGGGAAAATCCTGAAATATGGGCCCTGAATATGGTCAAAAATGTGTGAAAAGGGAAGATTTTCCCTGCTCCCCCTCCAAAAGCCTGTAATAGGGGGGTAAATTTTGATGCAAGCTTCCCTCAAAAAGCCTCTAATAAGGGGTAATTTTGACACAGTTTCCCGACTGATAGGTACTCTTAAAAATCTGAACGGAATATATAGTTGATCTCCTGAGGGGTAGGGGGGCGGGGTTACCCCTGATAGGCGACAAT
Source organism: Paracentrotus lividus (assembly GCA_940671915.1). Lineage (NCBI taxonomy): Eukaryota > Metazoa > Echinodermata > Echinoidea > Camarodonta > Echinidae > Paracentrotus > Paracentrotus lividus. The sequence continues at coordinate 11,168,986 of CALNVZ010002100.1, forward strand.
TAAATTTTGAGTTCAGTCTTTGACTGTCAGTCATTTTACAAATTAACAATCTTTATCTGATCTGATTTGTGGACAGGGGCATGGGGTAGCATAAAATAAAATCGTCCTTCGGCCTTCCAATTATTTTGTCATCATTATTCAAATAAGAGTATTTTAATTTACTCTATTATGTATACCATACTTAAGTACGTTGTTTATACTACAGTGCAATTACTTGCTTTAACCGATATAGACAGGGCCCTTGAAGAGTAATATTCCTCATTAAAAGCGGCCACCTTTATAAAGAAGATGATGAAATGCAATAAATAATAAATTGAATGAAAAAAAAAGAGCCATGGGGAATAACCATTCACTTTGGTCCGGACATCCCACAAAATTATTTTTCTGTTCCCTTTCCCCCCAGGAGGGAGGTGGGGATTAAGCACCAAATTCCCGATTTTAGGGATTTCCCCTAATTTTCTTGGTTAGGAGCGACCTATGAGCCCCCGCCCCCTGGTTAAACCTTGCTGATAATGGACCCCATTTCATTGATTTGTGCCGTGACTCTGATTGAATTTTGTACGATGTACATGCATTTTACAAGATATCGTGCACAAGGTCAAATGATTACCAATTGTATTCTTTATTAAAAAAAAATTAAAACCTGCCGCCCCCACACATGGGTTCCATTTTCTAAATACAGAACATCAGATGTTTGTCGGGTTTATTTAAATCTCTTTAAAAACTTTATTGTGCTCCCAAAAAATTCATTAAATCTGTAAAAGAATGGTAATTTAAGCCCACGGTCCTATCCACAAGTTCGTACACAACATTTGTATTATGTTATGTACCGGTCTATAACACGGTATATATGCGGGTTTTCAAACTAAAACTAGACGAAATTTTGCAATTTTGTTTGCTACTATTACATTCAATGTTTTTTAACGTATTTCAACTTTTTTATAGAAAATAAGGTTTGCTCAAATTCCTTTTTAACAGATGATAGGACATACCAATGGGCAATATTTCCAGAAAGTACAACTTTCAGCATTATCATAGAAATTTTAATACGATAGATTGAAAAATATATTAAAAAATTCATTTTTGGAAAAAAATGCAAAAAATTATGTTTTTAAGTACAAAAGCTGAAATTTATTCAATTTCATTCTCATATAAGTTAGCATTGTTGTAAAGGAAATTATAATACTCATTTGCATACTGGACCAACTCATTGAAATTAGATAATTATTTTAGTCATTTTCTATTAAACATTACTATTTCTTTCATGTAAAACGAGGCGGGACTATTTTGGGCGCCCTCCGCCCTGTAGAGAGCCGTCGTGTCACTTTCCGACCGGTAGCACCCCCCTGAGCGGTCGTTGCTATGGTACATAGAACATATTCAGATAGGGATACTTTTTTAGATCTTCGCCTAAGTCAGGGTCCATCACCTCTTGCCCCCTGGGTAATATTAAAAAAGAGCACATCCAATCAGGTCAACATATTGGGGGAGGGGGCAGAGGGACCTGGGAGCGATTTTGAACCGTGGGGGGGGGAGGCGGGGGTGGGGTGGGAGGTGCTTAGCCAAAATGGAGGGGGGGGGCTGACACAAGGCTAAAAATCACAAAATCTATGGCCATTCTTCGCGTTTTGTACACGTTTACCTACAAAAGTGGGGGTGCAGCCCCCAGCCCCACCCCTGGCTCCGCGGCCCTTTGCCGCCCCAAAATTCGTCCCGTGTTCATGACCCCCCCATTCCATTCCCCTTCACAAAAGATTGGCGGAGAAGTCCATTATTTATTAACCTTTATGGAAACTTGCATATTCATGTAATAATTGTTAGATCATGCCGTGCAATACACATGCGCGCACTGCAATAGGGTATTACAAGTGTATGTAAGGGTTTACCACATAAATGGGGCAAAAACGTCGTTTTTCCGTATACTGCGGAGGTCACTTTATAGCGTTATATCTTTTTATTGGAAAAAGGTAATACTTTTTCTTTTTCACATACTCTTGTCAATACATTGGGGCACATTTCTGAAAAGTTTCGCGCTTTAGGTCTTGACATGATTATTACACGAGGTAAAACAATAAATAGATAAAAAATTATTTTTTGAAAAAAATTAGAAAAATCAAGTATAACGCTTAAAATTTTACTTTTACTGAACATGATTCTTATTGAAAATAGTACCAAAGCGTAGGAAATATTATTATCTTTAATTTGATACCAAATTCAATGTATTTGAAACTCTGCTTCAAACATTTTTTGTTCAGAATGCTAATTTTTGTAAAAGGGGCGGCTATTTTGGACGCCCCCACCTGTAGGGACCCTCCTGCAGCTGATCTGAAGAGTAGTCCGCCCTAGCGATTTTGGTTAGGGTCCATACAACCATCCTAGATAGGACTACTTTTTATATCTCGACATGTCAGGTCCACCCTACTTGCTCCCTGGGTACCATCTTACTTCAGAATACGAGTGGTCTTGAATCTAGAAAGAGTGCAATAATTCCAGAGTCAAGAAAAACAAAAGACTGATTCCAATCCATGTATTTGGTTCGATGTTTTGTCGATTTCGATTTGAACCTGGTGTGACTGCAGTATTATCCAGAGTGTGAACACATTGTCTAACAGTGTGAACAAAGTGTCCCTTGTAGTGTGAAAAGTGTTCCCTATAGTGTAAACATTGTCCCACAGTGTGAACGCAATGTCCCGCACGGTAAACCCAATGTCATACAGTGCGAACAAAGTCCCTATAGTGTGAAAATGTGTTCCCTGGTGTGAACAGTGTCCAAAAGTGTGAACACAGTGTCCAATTCTGTGAACAAAGTGCTCCCTGCCAGAAAAAAACACAGGGTCAATCACAGTGTGTCCATCAGTGCAAATACTGTGAAAATGGGCTAAATCCACACAGTCGACTCTGTCCTTCACAATGTGACGACTGAGTGGATTTGGCCCATTCAATGTCAGTATCCAGTAAGTACAGCACAACGCGACCGCACTATGTCACATTGTGTTCACATTGTGTTCACACTGTGAGACAATGTGTTTAATGTTCTATAGTGTCAGTAAACATATAAACATAGTCAGAGTATAATGTGTGAACACAGTTTTCTCTCCTTTGCTGTTAACTCAATAAGTGATATCAAACTAAAAATGTAGATGATTTTACATTATAATGGGAGTAAATTCACAACATGAAACTTAACATCACAATGCAATCATTCTGTAGGAAACCACACCAAACATTTTCGCATAGTTATAGGCCTACACTGTGTTTCTAATCTTCCAGGATACCTTTCTTTCTCTCATTCTCATTTTTGTTTTTGTTTTGTTTGTTTGTTTTTTAATTACCTCTTCACACCTGTCTATTAATGAATATCCAGTGTCTGTGTTCGACTCCATTGTTTTCCTCAAGATGAATACTTTGTTCCAGGCCCATATCCCTGTTGTTTCCCTCTCGCTACCTCCTCTCCATGCAAAGCCAGCAATCTCATCTCCGTCTTTACCGAGCCAGTTGCCCAAGTCGTCTTCGCGTTCACACTTAAAAAGTATGGTTTACATAATTGTCATGATTATATTATACTGCATTGTTTCTCAAGAAAATGAGTTAACCCCACCAAAAAAAGGTAGAGAAATGAAGAGAGACAAATGGGTTGATAATTCCTGGGTCCAATCAGACATCGGTTAATAGAAAATATCATTTACTTTATTTATTTATTTTAAATTATTATTAAAATACCTTTATGGATATATTTAGAGCTGCGAGCTATGCTGTAGCCCTAGCATTTTAAGTTTTAGTTCCAGAATTAATTTGTACATGCAAATGAGTTGGGGGAAACCCCAGTGTATCCACTTGCACACCCCAATATTGGGAGGAGAGACTTACAGTGATTCAGTTCGCTTTTTCCAGGTGACATCAAAACAGAATAATAATAATAATACGGTACCTATATATAAATATATATACAGTGGTGGCCAAAATTATTACAACACCAAGTAAATTTAAATGATTTTAGTTGTTTTCATTCAGTTGACCATTTAAATACCTTTAAAATGCCTGGAATGTCTACAAAAATCATTATTACACTTTTAAAACTAAATAACATAGTCATGCGTTTGGAACTCGCCCCCAAATCGCCCTTTCTGTGATACGCAACCAATTGTAAAATCTAAACAATCTTACCCATGTCAGGAGGTTAAAAACGTTAAAAATATCAAGTCTATCCCTACAAAAGTATACATTTTCTGAAAGGAAATTTCATGAGAATGTCAAAAATGTCATTCACAATACGACAGGGTGAAGTAGTAACATGTTCTGTGGGAAGTTTTATAATTATTTGTGAGGGGCTCCAAATTTTTAATTTAGAGCCCCATTTAAGTCCCCTTTTCCTCTGAACCTTAATATTCCAAAATATTTGAACTGCTAATGAAATTTCCGTCTAAAGAATATACATTTACAAGGAGTGTCCAGGCGCGGATCCAGGGGGGGGGGTGGGCTAAAGGTGCTGCGCAACCCCGTACAATGGGAAATCAATACATATGTACATAGACATTTTAACGCACCCCCTAAAAATCTAATAACCTTTTTTTTTTTTTTTTTTTTTTTTTTTTTTTTTTTTTTTTTTTTTTTTTTTTTTGCTTGTCAGTTGTTCGGTAGCGGAACGCTGACCTGACCCTACTCTTATAGTAGTAGTGGAATATTTTAACGAGCAATAATTTAAGGATAAATTGGATACGGGTACCTTCAAGCCATATAGAAACCCAAACAACAGCCCCCTCTACGTCCACATGGGCCCAACAACCACCCCACCATAACAAAGCAAATACCCATAGCCAGTCGGCAAGCGGATATCCACACTGTCCTCAAACGAAGCCATCTTCATGGCGCAGCTCCAGTATAACAAAGCGCCATAGTCGGGTTATGACACCCCTGAGATACAAGCAAACCAAGGGAAGTGGGGGGGAAAAGAAGCAAAAAAGAAAGAATAGGAAATAGAAACATCACTTGTCAAACCCACCATACAATGCTGCTGTAAACCAACGTTGCCGGTATGGTTTTTGAAAACTATCAGCAAGCATTTCCCAAAGGACACAACTCAACCAAATATTTAATAAGAACACAGTTAAGGTGGCAAGCTGACAAAGACCAAGGCATTGGATGCCATAATAAATCCCAACAACCAAAAGTCATTTATAAGGCAATCCAAGTCACGCGGACACCAAACAAACCCAAACCATGTAAACTGTCGGCAAAAAAAATCACTGCGAGGGAAATGCAATTGAGAGCCCTGGTCTTCACTTACACAGAAATAGAAGAGAAATCTACTGGTTCTGCAGGCTGGTACCTTCGATCGTTTACCGAAACCATACAAAAATCAATTTAAACAACGGAAGTCAAAGGAGGCAATCCCAAATATTGCAATAACCTAAACGAAAAAAATTAAATTACACACTAAAATGGACTTCGAAAAAAAGTCAAAACCTAAACCAAGAAAAACGTGCCAGCTGCAGACCTTTGCCCTTGAGGAAAATGTTCTCCATCATCACTCAACAAAAACCACTTACACAAAAGAACCGAACTAGTAATCAAATGCAGACACCACCAAATCGACCAGAGAGTAAAACCACCACCGTGAAACGAGTCACCGCACCGCCACAACAACATAGTCCACTCCGCCTGACGTTTCGCCCAAGGAGAGGGTTGAACCTCAGGTTAGCGGAAAGCACTAAAGGTTAATTATGTATATATATATATATATATATAATAATATATTATATATATATATATAATAGTAATATAGTGGTAGAAAATATGGACGTTGCGGATTGGGTTAGGTGAGTACCACGTGACTACCTGCTTCAATTTGTTATATTGTACATAGGGTAGATGTAGGCAATAGCGGACAGTAGGAAATATCGGACGGTCACACAGTCCAGCCCTAGCTGCCAACAATAAGAATCAATAGTGAAATATCCGGCCATCTATGCGCAGGTGGTCTGTCGGAAAGGTGAATGCCTGTATTCGACAACAAAAAGTGAGAAAGAAATCTCCGAGAAAACTACCAAAATCTGTCAAGGTAGGAAAATTTGCAGCCTGAAAAATGGCCTGATGTAAAAATTGACATTTTAGAGAATGTGATGATATAAAAATAGAAATGGGGCATGACCTCTATTTCATGCATTATGGACATGTGTGGAGGGTGGGCCAAACGTGTATGGAGTGTTTGCACTCTACAAAGCCTGTGTATTGGGGTGCCAGTTTGTTGAAAAGTACTAGTCAGTCATTTTTTTGTGTAGGGAATACCGGACACCACATTGACGGTTGTTTGTTTTACTTCCGGGTTGAGTTGCTAAGCATGTAGATCAAATAGTATTGCATATATAATGTATTATATTTATTTATTAAATTTTTTGACAATTTTGAAATGTCTATTTCTCTTTATTATTATTGTGATATGTCATGATCTACATGAGATATAAAGTTATTCTGAGTGTTTTGAAATTTTGTAGTAAAATGCATATAATCTTCTAACAATGAATAATGTTATAAAAAATCAATACAAACATGTTAAGTTAAGGGTTTACATTCAAATCAGTGCTTCCAGACAGATCTTTATACCAAAAAAAAAGGGTAAAAACATACTGTCCGGTATTTCCTACACTGTAGGGAATGCCGGACAATTTACCATGACGTCATTATTTGCATATAACTGCCTCAACAAATATTTGATTACCACAATTTTTTTGGAAAATAAAGTTGAATGATGTAGCTAAGCAATGGGAATCTTTTTCTTTTGTGATTTTATTGTTTTCATGTCCTAATTAAGCAAATGAGCTTAAGTGGCCGGTATTCCCTACATCTACCCTATGTACAATATAACTTTCGGTTTTTGAAGGGTAAAGCCCGTGTTAAATGAATGGGGAAAGTATCGATTCTATCGATAACAGTAAAATTGTACTCACAAAAGTTAATAACAATGGGTACGCGGAGCAACAATATACGTCACAATAGCTTAATTACCCCCCCCCCCAAAAAAAAAAAAAAAAAAAAAAAAAAAAAAAAAAAAAAAAAAAAAAAAAAAAAAAAAAAAAAAAAAAATGGCAAACATAAAATCATATTAGGCAAGGTCAAAGTTATAGGGGTCTATTTTACTATAATAAATAGTGAACGCTCCATCTTGCAACATTACTGGACTATATGAACTTCAAATACTGCGGCCTCGGAGAAACAAATCTGCACTCGGGATAATTTAGTATTTGTCGTACTTATAATCCAGTATATTGCGCGATAGATTGTACACTATTGTACACTATTTATGTAATATATATATATATATATATATATATATATATATATATATATATATATATATATAAAATCTACTCAAGGGGGGCGAATAAGATGAAGACAATGGTAAACAAGATAAGAGAGTAACTTACGGCTTGTTCCAAATATTTGACGAAGAAGTTGAGAACGAACGACTTTCCCTTGCGGAATGCTCCTGCTACCGAGATGATGCAGACTTTCTTGTCTTTAACTTTATCGTCCAGGAGAAGTTTCTCCACTGCTTTTGATGCCAATTCAAACGAACCTGTCTTCTCGTTCTTCTTGACAATCTGAACCGCTTTTCCTGGGCTTTTTCCCCAAATACAACCAGCCATGGTGTGACTCTGCTCAACACTAAAAATGTCACATAATAATTTTAAAGATTTTTAAGGTTTATGTCTACTTCGAGATATTTGTTATGTAGCATTCAATTGGTTTCATATTTTGGAGAGTCGAAAGCTGGGTTTAAATGGGCATGAATCCTATTGCAGATTTTTTTCTTCTTTTTTTAAAGTATAAACTGGCATTCTTAGCATTTTTGGAAAATCCATCTGTTACAAAAATTACGGATTTCCAGCACTTTGAACGTGTCATATGCATTAGAGATAGTGGATTGAATTGAATTGAATGGAATTTATTCATTAACAACAACAACAACAACAACAACAACAACAACAACAACAGCTTCACACAATGGTGAATACAGGTACAGAATACATTGGCATGGATACAATAATTATAATACAAAGTGTTGCTGATATAAAATAGGTAGATGTAAAAGAATATAGTTGTTAATAGGAACCAGAAGGTAGCACCGATAGCACCGCATGTGCTAGTCGAGCATGGCCCCCCAGTATAAGTATTTTTTGGGCAAAAACAAACAAAACTATTGTGTACAAATTAATCTAAAACTACTTCTCGAAAGTTTATAGACTAGAATGAATCATTAGATGCATTATATTAATAATAACAAAATCAAGTCAAAACAAAATTACATAAGCTTAATTTAGCAGCAAATAACTCGACAGGAGATTACGAAATGAATTTATGCTTTTTTTTCTCTGTTATATAATCTGGTAAGCCATTCCATAACTTTGTTCCCACAAATGATATCGAGAATTGGCCCTGTGTTGTTCTACACTTAGGCATACACAATTTATTTTTTTCTTTCCCTCTTGTGGAATAATTGTGCTCTATTACTTAGCAATAATCAGTTAAAGAATGAGGTAGCTTACGATTTAACAAATCATATACAAATGTTAAGACAGCTAGATCATGTAAGTTATAGACGTTTAGGATGTTTAGTTTTGTGAACAAAGGTTTGGAATTTGTCACCCATGGGCTGAAAGTTATTGCTCGTATTGCCATTTTTTAAAGTATAAAATAGGCAGTTCAAATTATTTTTATAAGTTCTTCCCCATACTTCAATGCCATATGAAATATGTGGCTGTATCAAAGCTTTGTATAGTAAAATTAAGATGTTCTGTGGAACAAAGTGTCGAAGTCTGAATAAGATGCCTACTTTTTTTACAAATACATGCATTAATCTTTTGAATATGCGGTTTCCATGTCAGATGATTGTCAATTTGTAATCCTACAAAAAAAGATGCTACATTTACCTCACACAATTTTGAATTACCCATTTCAAGAGCTCCTTTTACATTCACAGATTCATACACAGTAGGTCCCAGAAAAAAAAAGTAAACCAAACTTTGAGAGCCTCTTATTATTTTTTTATAGCTTATGTGACCATTATATTTATTTCGTAATAAAGAGTAACTCCTTTTCTATTCAATGATACCAAACTTATACCTATGTAGCGAAATGCAAGGGCTGCTTTTACTCAAACTTGCATGGTATATACTGGACAATTTCTACGATTTGTTAAAGCCCAAGTGCTCAGTCATCCTTCAATTTCTCAATAATAGTGACATGAAATGGGACATTCAAAGAAGAATAATGCGAACGCGAATCGGGGAAGGGGCTTTAACTTGTTTGTTAAGGGGGACCGTCATGATGTAATCATACACATATACATATAATTATGAGTATCTATTAGTATATATTTTCAAATTCATACAGTTATTATGCGAGCGCGAAGCGCGAGCTGAAATTTTTCTCAATAGTGACATAAGATAGGACATCAGCGTAGAATAATGCGAACGCCGAATCGGGGAAGGGGCTTTACTGGGTTGGCGGGTTGAGGCGGGGGGGAATAAATAATACATTATTATTATGCCTGTGAGTACCAGTATATGAATATCGTCGAATTTATAGGGCTGTCATACGAGCGGGAAGCGCGAGCTTAAAATTTTCTCAATAATATTGAACTGAAACATATCGCGAAATTGCTGGAGGGTTAGGAGGCTTTAATTAACTGCATGGTGTTTAAAAGCGGGCCATCATGACGTAATGCCAACAAACACAAATCTAAATATGGGCGAATTCCAGTTAGGGCCATATTGTGCGAGCGCGAAGCGCGAGCTGAAAATGTTCTCAATGAGAGTGACCTGATGAAACATGATATAACGAGCCTCATGGGAGCGTGAAACGGGGAAGGAATTGGTGTTTAAAACTTACAATCGTGAGGTAATACCTATGTACATGTATAAAACATGAACAGGCCCGTAACTAAGGGGGGGGGGGGGTTCGGGTAGTTGAACTGAACCCCCCCCCCGCTGGCTAGTAGAGTTCCGCCTTCCAAAAAAATAGCTAATATATGGTACTCTTCTTGAGGGCTGAAGGGGGAACAATTTTGAACACCTCTAGCATAGACTAAAGTAATAATAGAAATATCAAAATATAAAACCCCTGAAAATTGAAACAAAATTACTTTACATGTGTAAGTTAACAGATATTCTTAATTGGGGTAGGTTGTTACATCGACATGAGGTAGGTTGTTGTAACAACCTACCCCATGGGTGATTTTACACATAAAATCAATTGCAGCAAAGCCATTAGGCAGAATTACAGGGCATGGCTCAGGGGTATATTAGTGACATAGCCTACATGTACTATATTCACAATACCAGACTATCATAATGTGCCTTCAGTAATGTTGTAAGAACTATTACAAATTTTAATTTTTGTTAAAAATTCACTTGGAACTGTAAAAAATGGTTTTTGTTGATTTACTTTTCAATAAAACAACGGAGAAACCTCACGACCGGCAGTTCATCACAGCTAAGTGTAGGCTGTATATAGATGCCAGTTAGCACGAACTCTCTTGTTCCAACTTAGCACACTGAGAACTGTAACAACTGACCCGTGTAACTTCCATACCCGGTCTCCCCTACACACCACCCCCCCCCCACCGAAATTATTAGGGGGATGCACCCCCCTCCATCCCCCCACCCCCCACAATCGACAGCAGCGGAATTTAATATTTATTGGAAGATTAAGAAGTCGCTGCTGATAACACTTGTTTCGAAATAACTTCTTCATGGAATGAGGACGGAGTGGATATAATTGCGGAAACATTATTATTTAGTCAGGGGTGATAACGGCCCGTTTTTATAAGCGAAACTTATTCTTTACGGAAGAACTCGCCGCTGATACTTTTTCGAAATAACTTCTTCACGAAAGAAAGACGGGGCGGATATAATTGCGGTATATATAGCTTTAAAAAAAAAATTTTTTTTAAAGGTTTATAAGATGTTTGTAAGTGGTAAATATTTAATCAAGAATGGATCTTTTAATAGAAATTTTGAATTTGGACAAAACAATTTCAAAATGCACCAATCCTCCCTCAGCGAAATTTATAGGTCTGGTAATGAGACATAATATCGATTCTTGCATGAAAATGAACTGGTCCCAGGCGCGTATCCAGGATTTGGCACCCCGGGGGTCCGATGTGATTTTGACACCCCCCAGTGGTGGATCGAGAAAGGTTCATCATTTTTTTTTTCTTCCGTTACACCGGACGAGGCAAAAGGTACACTGATTTTTTTTCTTCACACTGCAAAAACGCTCGTGTTAAATATGCAACACCATGCGGGTGTTAAATTTGTGGTGTTAGATTTCGGAATTAGATTGCTATCTCTCTAACACCACTTGGTGTCAAGACAAATTCTGAAAAAGCACTTTGTTGAAATTTTTGCAGGTAAAAGTAATATCATTTGATACATTTCAATTATAGATATCATAAACACAAATATAGCAGCAAAATTAGCTTTAGTTTATGAAGTTAACTGAATACTTTTTAACACCAAAAGCTGGTGTTATTTAACACCGGCCTTGGAATCTATATGCGACCACACCGATTGGTGTTAAATTAACACCAACAAGAATCCGCGCTATCTATTCATCAGGGGGATGACGTTTTGTATTATTACGTAATATCCCCCAGATGAATAGCATTCTATATGGATTTACGCCAGAAATCAACACCCACTGGTATCAAATTCAAAATTAAAACCATGAAAAGTGTCAAATTAACACCAGAATGTGGTGTTGAAATAACACCCAATAGTTTTTAATACCATGTATTTCTAAAACAAACTGGTGTTCATATACACCAGTGGGTGTTGTCGGATATAGATTCGGGCCGGTGTTAGATTTAACACCCGTGGTGTTTAATTTAACACCCCAGTTTTTGCAGTGCAGTTACGCTAGCGGATTGATAAGCGGGGGGGGGGGGGGTAGGTTTAAGAGGTGTCTCGGGTTGCTCCCGTCCATGCGGCTCAAATGATGTATTTTTTTTCAGTTTTTTTTTTTTTTTTTTTTTTTCTCAATAACATTTTCTCCGTTTTAGCGCCTCTATTATCAATTTGGCGCCCCCTAAGGTCAATTGGCGCCCCTTTAGATCATTTTGGTGCCTTTTCGGGCGCCCACCGGGGGCCCGGCCAATAAAGCCCCCCCCCCCCCCCAACAAAATACGCGCACGAGTCCCAATAAGCCTATGAGCCACGCCTTTTGAGAAGGAATTCTGTGTACGTATACGTTTTTGGAAAAACGAGCCTCATTTCATTTTCGGACTTACGAACCTTATTTCATTTTCGGAGTAACGAACCTTTGTCTTTTTTCGGAATAACGAACCTTCGGAATAACGAACCTCATTCTATTTTCGGAATAACGAACATCACTCCTCCCCCCCCCCCCCCCAGCGGACTATCGGACCCCCGGACTATCTGATCCGCGGACTATAGGACCCGCGGACTATCGGACCCGCGGACTATAGGACCCGCGGACTATCGGACCCGCGGACTATCGGATCCGCGGACTATCGGGATGACCCCAGCATTTCAATAGTCCAAGAAATATATTGTCCCTTATGGATGGACTTAGGAGGGCTGGCCACACACAAAGAATGAATAAACAGAAAGCCAAGATTGCTTATGATAAAACTTCATGAAACAATTTGTTTTTGATCAAAGTTGTTTAGAACTCTAGTGTTCAGTCATCCATGACAGTAGGCTACAGGTATGATTTTGGTTTCACTGTATAGAATACGAGTTGCTCTTTGTAAAAATAATAATAATAATAATAATAATGACACATAAATAATAACATTTTAATACGAGGTTCTCAAAGTTGGGTTTACTTTTTGGGGGACACACACTGTATAGCCTAATGATCATGATGTAATGGTCGGGAATCCCCGTTACGTAATCGGGAATCCCAGCCCGGAAGTCGAAAGCCAGAAAATCGTTTTGGGATTCCCCGGGTTTTAATTCTGTCAAAACACGCCTGTAAAATGGCTTATGTGTGTATACGTAAAAGGTCATTGGGAAAACGCTGGATATTATTGAGATCTTTAACATTTTCATGAGTCACGTTCTTCGCATATAGTGCATAATGCAGAGTGTAAATCTCGGAGACTTCAATGTATTTTATCTACGCCCTATTTTTGGCTCTGAATGTCCCGTTTGTTACCGCGCAAACTAGCTTGGAATTGCCCTTATAATTGGATACATAAATCAAACATAATCATATTAACATAATTCTGTTATAATAATTCAAGGATATAACTTATATCCATGAATTATTATAACAGAATTATGTTAATATGATTATATTTGATTTATGTATCCAATTATAAGGGCAATTCCAAGCTAGTTTGCGCGGTAACAAACGGGATATTCAGAGCCAAAAATATGGCTTGTTTGAAAAATCTTGAATGAAATCTCAATCCTTAGGAATATTCTCGAAGGTACTAACAATCTTCGACAAAAACATTAAAACATAGTTGAAATAACTCAATTCATAATTAATTTATGATCATTTATTCGTCGGTAACAAACGGGACTAGAAAAAAAATGGGGTTTTCAAATTTTGACTTTGTTCACATATAACTCTGAATTTAAAAAGTAGATCTAAACTTGTATAGTCTTATCCTCTTAAACATGACTTGTAATAAACATTGTAAGGACATATTTTAACGTTATTACAACTTTGAGTTTTCTGGCAAGTTCAAGTTTTCAAAAATATGTCGGGTAACACACGGGACAAATATTCCCTGTAATTTTTTTCATTAAACAAGTGGTGTAGACAAGGTGTAGGGACATCTTTTGCTAAAAAATCTCTCTGATAAAACAAAAGAAACATAAAACATGTTTCATTTCTAAAGGTGGGAGGGTGAGTAATAAAAATGCATGATTTTACATCAGTTCAAGTAACTTTTGTGAGACTATTTCTGAGACCTGAATATTTAAAGTCAAAATATGCAAAGCTGTTTGCTAAGTTCGTAATATTTTCACCAGAGTTAGCCAAGAAAATAGAAACAGAAAATACATACTTTTTGGTTGTACTCCAATGACAAACCTCTTTTTGAAATGGTTGAATATAGAATTTTTAATGCATTTTATTATTTTTTCATGAATATTACTGAGCCTTGAGACGTTTTTGTGACCTTGAAATTACTTTTTGACCTCATTTGCATTAAGTTCATTTCATACACTGAAAAGATAACTTTGTCACAAGGCCAGATTAATTCGTCAATCGGGGTAAAATAATTTGTTTTGCGATATAACTGTGAAATGACAAACTCATGGTAGTATACATAACAAATTGATCGAGCACTATTACAAAGTTTCAACTGGTGTTAACAAAAACAAACTTGCGCATGACTGATTTATTTGCGTGACGACTCTTCGCAACCGTAATTGACAAATCCTCTTCGCAGTCAATGTAGAAATGACGATTTTAAGTCGGCCATAACGAATTATAATACAAATTATTTGCTGAAAAACAAATCAATTTGTTGACGCAAAATGCATGACAAATTTAGCTCCTGAAAACAGTTTGGGAAACCCCGCACATAATCAGCGTCTTCGAATCACTCGCCGGTCGCCGTGATTTAGCTGCGAGGCAAGGCTTGAGTAGATCGAAAAAGGTAAACTTTTATACTAAAAAAATAAATTAAATGATTAATTAATGAATTTGATTGTAGTATATTACTGTGGAGATAACTTTTGTATGAAATTCTATAATAGTGAAGTGTTTTTCACCGAAATATTAGTAAATTGAGTATGCATACCTGCATGTACACGGCTACCTCGAGCGAAGTTCGTGCAGGGCCCACTCCACTACACCACTCTACTCCCGTCTCCCACCTACCCGAAAGTACCGCATATATATGACAAATTAACGTCAAAATGCAGTACAAATTGATGAATGAAAAAACAAATTGAAAAATGAGAATGAGGAATTAAAATGTTGCAATGACAAACTTTGAAAAAGGTTTGTCAAATTAGACCACTTTTCATGACAAATTAAAATTCGTCATGTTATGGTGCATGACAAATCTATAATGACATATCTTTGGCATGACAAATTTATTAATTTGTTAAATTAAACCACATTAAAGGAGAATGAAACCCTAGGATTCAGTTGAATTGTATAAAACAAAAAAAATCAAAGAAACAGATTAAAGAAAGTTTGAGAACAATTGAATAAATAATAAGAAAGTTATGTGCATTTGAATGTTGTGATCACTAACGCTATGGAGATCCTCACACTGGCAACAGGCCCAAGATGTGTGATGTCACACATGAACAACTCTCCCATATGACATACAAAAAAATATAAAAAAATCTTCCTTTTCCTCATTCTAATGGTAGTACAGACTCTTCACACATGATTATATTTTGTGAACTTGTATTACATGTCCTGCCATGAAAAGACTCTCAGATCTTTTAACGGAATTAATAAAAAAACGACAATTTGAGTGAAATATGTACAAAAGTAATGGGGAAGTTGTTCACGTATGACATCACACATCTTGGGCCCGTTGCCAATGTGAGGATCCCCATAGCAGTAGTGATCACAGCATTCAAATGCTCATAACTTTCTTATTATTCATTCATTTTTTCTCAAATTTTCATTGATCAGCTTCTTTGATTTTCCTGTTTTTGTACAATTTAATGAATTCCTAGGGTTTCCTTCCCCTTTAATGACAAATTTATATTTGTCAATTGACAAAGTTATCTTTTCAGTGTACCCTTTATGGTGATATATATGACACATCATACCTATACCTTTACAAACCCACTGACACACTTGATACAAAAATGGTCAAAAAGTCGAAAAATCACCACCTTGGGAACAAATAGCGTGGACTTGCCATATTATAAGTGATACAGTCATGTATCATTGCTTTTGTTTTAGTATTTCTTTATAATATTGACAAAATATCTTATTCATGTGATGTTTGAATTTTTTTCAATTTCAATGTGGCTACTCTTATTTTGACACGATATTCATGGATCAATATAGGGAATGGTTGATATAGGAGTCGTTTCCGCCTAACAGTTAGATTGCATACTATAGTATCCACGTACATGCAGTGATAAGAGTTTTCATCATGCAGCACGGAGAGAGTAAAATGAAGTGTAGCAATTTATATTAAGCATATAAATTATTAGACCGAAGGATTCAGTCACTATTTTGGGATTGCATTGGTTCAATGGGATATGGGACAAATTCCTTTAATATTCAATTAATATCCCAAGAACGGTGGAATATTTCTGCCTAATAAATTATGAGAGATTTAGAAAGGGTGAGATCAAGATATAATGAATATTACTCACCTGTTGTTCCTTTGCTGAAGTAAAAGACACTATTAATACTGAACGATGACCAAGAGCTTGATAATGTGGAAGGTTTTAATTGAAGTTGTTAGAACCTGTAATGAACAATCGAGTTAGCGTGATGTGTCAACGATACAGATACAGATGAAATACGATGCACTGATCCAGGTCTCTTTATATATACATGTCCAGTTCTGAACGTCTTCCGCCAATTGAGTGGGGAATCCCCAATATGCCCAGTCATCCCTGTAATCCCAGTCTAGGCGGGAATGGCTGAGTTGACTCAAGTTTCACAATATTAATAGTCGTTCACAGGCGCGGATACAGGGGGGGGGCCCGACGGGCCCGGGCCCCCCCCCTAGCAAAAAAAAAAAAAAAAAAAAAAAAGGAAGAAAAAAAAAGAAGGAAAAAAAAAATCGAAGTAAAAATCGATGAGCGGACCGAATGACCCCCAACCTACCCCTATAGCTGATAACAGATGACCTCTTTGTTGGACGAAGGCAAAAAAAAAAATTAATACTACCCCCCCCCCCCCCCCCCCCCCCCCGCTTATCGCTCCGCCAGCGTGACGTGAAAAAATTGAGTGTACCTTTTTGTTCGGTCGGTGTAACGGAAAAAATTTGGGTGTGCCAAAATTTCAAATTCAAATTGTGGGCCCCCTGTTATGAAATCCTGGATCCGCCACTGGTTCATTATAAATAGTCGGGGATTCCCAATCCTAAAGATGGTAATCCCCGCGACTCTACTCGGACACGCTTCAGATATATTTTCCCCGTCACCCCAAATCCGTCTCAACCGTTCCAAACAAGTTGATTCGTCATGGCAAGTGAGTTACCAACAATACCCTTTAAAATGCATTCTATTATTCTTTATTCATTCAATGGAAATATTATTGTTCTTTGAGATGGTTCATTCTAAATGAAGACGTCCCTTATGATTAGCTATTCATTTTGCATTATGTTTAGGATTAGTATACCAGTAATTGTTAATACAAAAAGCCAGAGATATGCTTAATTCTTTGTCAATGATGTATTACTGAGAAAATGAATCATTTTGGACATAAGTCTACAAAGAACCTATAGAAAAATTACACAAGTACAACAAATTATTCATAATACGTTATGTTTACTCATGACTGCTTTTAATAAGGTCAAAAGTTTAGCACATATAGGATACACTTGCTTTTAAATAATCATACCAATGATGAGAAAAAAGGGATGAACCAGGGTCGTCTTAACAAAACTCAAGCTATTTTTACAGACTGAAACATGAATTTTAAAAAAAAGAGAAAAAAAAGGGAAAATATTATTTAAAAAAGTAATAATAAATACATGTTTTAAAAGGCTACTTCCTCACTTCCGCTCCCTCTTAAAGGTAGCACAGTTTTTCTTAAAGAAAATTATTTTTTGTGTTATGTAATCTGACATAGCAACACCCTTCTGTCTATTATTGGACAATATATTGAATGATGGTAGATCTATTAGTTGAAAAGCTCATCAGAGCAGAATCGTCATGAACACTCACTCGCTAATGAAGACAACCAACTCAAAAAGGATTCTAAAATTAATAATAAAAATTGCTTCAATAACAGATTTGCTTCATTAGCTGGGCAGGGGAGCATACATATAATATAGTTGAAATCATAATGACGTTCGGGCTGAAGTTAGAAATGCAAGGTTAGTTTCTGTATTCGATGATGGCTAAAGACAACACCAGATGAGATATCGGAAGGTATCAATTTGTTCCAGATCATTAGTCGACATAAATTGAAATATTGTGTCAAAGTTATCTCACTGATAATTTATCTCTGGGTTTGAGTTTATGGAGTACAAAAAGGCATAGTACAGAAATTAATATCTACTCAATTCCAGAATAGTCTTTCTAAAAGAAGATTTGCATTTTTAAAGAGGGATACTTAACTTCAGAGATTTTTTTTCATAAAACAACAGTTGAAACTCTATTTGTAGTTGTATAGCATGTATACAAATGCAAATTGCAAATAGCGAATCACTGCTCATATTCCAAAGAAAAAGCCTATTCAAAAGTGTGAAGAAACTGTCATATTTAATATTTAAGTATTTGCCTTTTGCACAATAGCTGATCCAAAATTTAAAGTACAGTCATTTGGATGATATGTGTACGTGGTAATTTTCGAGTGGAGGTCACACGTATTAATCATGAGAAATGTTGCTTAACTTTATGAAACCTGTTCATTTTTAATGCTGCTCTTCCTTCTCCCCCTTGTATCAAGGGAGTATATCCTGATTTAAACAATAAATGTTACCATGGTAACAGGATGACATAGCACATTGCAATACTTCATGATGTGCATATGGTAAGAGGAATGTTGGTGACGAGGGGTAACAGGGGTGTTTGGGACCTTGATGTCAGATTGGACCTGTTTCACATCACTTAATTGGTTAAGTTTCATGATGTGATGACGTGAAGATTAGACATTTTTTTACTTGATCTGGATGCTCTGACCTGGCATAGATTTAAAAAAAAAAAAAAAAATTCAAATTTATCTGTTTTTTTCTCACCTCTATTTCTCACCATTCATATGCATCACCTATCAATAAGATTACTGATGATGTTGCCGTTAGCTCATAAAAATAAGCCAGAATCAGTTTAAGCCAGTTTCTTTTAAAATGTGACCCTTTTACCAAGGTCAAGATTATAGCTTTTAATCTTCATCTACTCTTGTTTTTAAAGAGAGAGAGAATTTCTGAATGGGGCATTCTTTTTCAATTTCGGTTTCATATGAAAGAATTTTTGTATTTTATTTACGCATCAAGACAATATGGATTTTGTGCAATATCTAAGCACTATAAAACTGTGCTTTGAGACAATTAAGAAATGAAGGCATCTATAACGATACATCAAACATTTTTGTTTGGGGATGTCTTCAACATAATCTGAGTTGATGTTCTTGAAATTATTTTGACATTTGCATGTTAGCTGGATAATTTTTGTGGTTCGCCCTCACCAGGGGTGGTGAAAGTTACTCTACTTGGGCGCAGAAGGGGTCTTCATTTAGTTTTCAAATGACCTCATTCTAACCCCTAATTATAGAGCTAGATTTATATCAAAAGTCATCTTTTTGGTATCCGCATGTCATAAAGTCATACCCTTATTTTGTTTTTCACATTTTTCAAATACCTAGAACTTGACTCTATTACTATATTAATAAAGCAGACACAGATATGAGAGTTGCATTCCATTCGATAGACACATTTTGGAAACCCACAAACAATATCTAAAGTCAAAATTTGGTTCTCAATTTCAACCTGTTGATGTATAAGATATTTGATCAAATAATTACTTGAATTTGCATTAAACATTTAACCAGATAATTATACATGTACCCATTCCCCCCCCCCGGTTTAATTTTTATCTTTGCATCTTACCAATATCATTAATGCAAGATCTATTCTGAAGAAAAAAATCCTCTCATAATTCAATATAAGTTGAATTGAAGGGCTATTCACACCATTTTTTACAAACATTTTACAAACTTTTACATCTTCATGAAAAGCTTTACATAAGTTCCTCAAATAACATTTCTTTACAGCAGGAAGGTGTGTAGCAGAATGTTTGTGTCAACACTCATTTCTAAATTTGGAATAAAAAGTGGCCATTGAAAATGAAGGGGGTTGACCTTCCTTATTTCTTTTGTGATGACAAAATAAAAATCTACTCAGAAAAATATTTTGCCCAAGGGAAATAATTTCTTGATAAATAGTTATTTGGTAGGTCACACATGTTTTGCAAATTTTCAATCATATTTTCTAAGAAGGTTTTAAGAATAATTGAAAGAGTAGATTAGTTAGCATGCCCTTTCTTTAGAATTTGGAAAACAATTCTGAATGTACTTAAGATGACTAATCATTCCATATGAATGGGATATTCCGAAAAGTAAATATTAAAGATTGTTGTTTTGAAAAGCAGGATCTTTAGCATGTGGACTCCGATTCCATTCTACCCCTTTCATACTTTCTTTGAAGTAGGTAAATGTTTGTAATAAGGACAAAGAGCGAACTTTGGCCAAGCATGTCAAGAAAATGATGCTAATTCCTCTATAAGCTAGGTTCATGGCAAAACTATGTTCTTAATAAAAAACTACATCTTTCATTTTGATGGATAAAGTTCATCCCATAGTGGTTGGATGGAATGATCATCTCTGCATCCTGGAGCTAAGATCTTCCGGTTTTAGGGTCAAATCGGGAGTCATTTCTGATCCTCTCTCTATATCTCTTTGTTCAGTCTTCTACTTTTTATTAACCCATAGATAGTGGTCACAATTTTGTATATTTGTGTTGTTTCTGTACATTTGATGTCAGTTTCATAAAAAATGGTTAATGTTCTGTTTTTTTTTATCATTTCTCTTTTTCTCTGTAAGTTCCTTACTTTCTAAATTCTGATATAGCGTGGTCACTTCCTTCACCTTTTTCCCCCTTTCATTATGAATGAAAAAGTTTGTACTTAGAAAACTACTCAACTATATTATGTCCTCTCTTTGCCAAATTAATCAACTTAAAGTCAACCTCATCTTTAAAAAAAATGATTCATCATGTCTTTTAGAGTTATAACCTACATGATATGATTATTTAAAAAAATGTTGTAACTCTCATTTACAGTTGTTGTGATGAAAATGAGCAAGCTTATTGAGCAAGCTGTGCAGAAACAACAAAGTTTGCTGTTTTGTTGCCATTTGTGTACAAAGTCCTATGGAAATATCATAAGCGGCAAAATTTGCTGCTTTTAAAAGGGTTACAAAATGGCAAAAATAGCTATAAAAGAGGAAAAAGAGCTAGAAAATGGCAAGCGGCAGAAGCGTGCTTGCTTACTATGGAGCACTTTAAACAGAGCCTGCCCCACCCCACTCCTCCCTCAAGACAATACCTAGCTTTAACCTCATCCGCGTTTTCATTCATCATATATCAAATGGATGCGGTCTAAAAACCTTATTCTGCGGACATTGGGGATATATTCACCTGATTAATTCAAAATGTCTTCACGGAAATATACTAATCACAAAGGATCACTTGGCACAGTTCTCAAGTTAAATATGACTGCATAAACTCGTAAATCATAAACCATCAATAAAGAAATGAAGGAGAAAATGTCATTTCAAAGACATGCTAATAAGCACGATTGATTAAAAGTTACGGTTGATATTTTCTCTGTAGCCTCATCATGGACAGAATGCTCCAAAGTTGATGATCATAATCCTAACCCTAGCCCTAACCCTACTCTTAATCATAATTCACATCCAAATCCTAATCCAGCTGTACCTGGTTTCCGAATGAGGCAACCAAAAAAAAAATAATAAAATCGTAACTTTTTATCGTAGCCTATAAGTTTTTTTTGTACAAGGGGGGGGGGGGGGGGGGGGGGGGGGGGGGGAAGAAAGAAGAAGAAGAAGAAAAAAAAAGAAAAAAGACACGTATACGGTAAAGTGAGGTAAGATTATAGCCTTCGGGAACTATGATGAGCCAGCCTTTGTGTCTCGGAATTAATAAATAAAGCTGTTTTGCACCTTCAATTTCAAGACATGAGCTAGGAATGTGTACAAATAAGTCGTTTATTTTGTTAATTTACACTTTTTTTTTCCTTTTTTTTTGTTGTTGCAATATCCCATTATAATAAATATTTAATGGTTGTTTTCCCCCTTGGGATCTACATAAAAATTAAAAATGCTTATTATTAATGGAAGATAAATTATATAATTATTATAGTGGACTCACGTGTAAAAGGGTTTGAGCTGAACGTAAAATAAAAAATATATATCAAGTTTTCAAAATGGCGTGTACGGGGTATGGTAAGATGTGATTTTTTGGTAGGGTAAGTTGAGCTATGCCATAGCTCATAAATTCTGACTTAGAAGACTCTTAGAAATCCTTTTATATATATATATATATATATATATATTTTTTTTTTTTTTGGTATATAAGACTATTATTTTTTTTTTGTTTTTCTTTTTGGTTTTTTGTTTTATTTTGTTCCTGAATACAAAGAAGAAAAGAAAACCTTATTAACTTGAATTTTTTTTAAATTTCATTATTTTATTTATCATAATTTGCACAATACGATAATTTTGTATCGGATCAACTTACCCCAGGCACTGGCTCATCTCACCTCATGAATAGGGTAGTAAGTTGAATCACTTGACAACTTTTTTTTTGCGGGAAACTATAGACAAATTTAAAATTGCTTACTAGGCCTACTTCATGACTGAGTATAGGGGACAATGGAGAACAGTATTTGTATTTCACAGTTCACAGTTCACAAGTTCAAGTTCAAAATTACATTTTTATTTTTAAAAATTACTTAAAACGTGAGCCATAACAGTAGGCCGATACAGCATGTACAGTGTGTTCCTAAAAAAAAGGTAACCGAAGCTCAAAGTTCAGTCATTTGGAAGGTATATGGTTTATTCTTGTAATTTTGTTTACTACAATACTAAGTAACACATCAGCTTCAATATGAGACATTGTTTACGTTTAAACTGTCATGGGTCACAAAGTAAGGGTCCTTTGAAGGTAATAGGTACATTTTTTCCAAGTTTTCGTAGGGTACGAACCCAACTTTTTCTAAGTTTTTCTAAGTTTTTGGTTTCATCGTTTTAGCGTTGTTGTTGTTGTTGTTGTTGTTTATTTTTTTTATTTTGTTTTTTTGTTTTTTTTTACAAAGTTTCAATGAAATGCAATCTCGTTTGTCAAAGGACCTATCTCACTGGCAATGAGATGTGTTCTTGATTATCCTAGACGTCTTTGCGCGGTTAAGTATCCACGACGTCGCAGAGATGTTGTCGGAACTTACTTGCTAACGATTAAAAGAAATCGAACGGGTTAATAAGTGTTTACTTGCTCGCCTCTTAAAGAAGTCTAAAAAGATTGAACATGTTTGACTTTTGTTCGATTTTCCCACGACGTCCTTAACCCTAAAGACACTGTGTAGCCAAGCTTGAGTCTTTATAATTTAAACACTATGTAATTTTAAAAAAATCATTAAAATTAATTAGTGTAAGAAAATGTAGTAAAATTATATATCAAATGAAAGATTATACTCTAAATTTTCTTTTTACAGGCCCGTAACTAGGATTTTTACGGGGGGGTTCGACATCTGAAAAAGTGGACCTTTTTCAAGGATTTTTTTTTCGAGCGCGAAGCGCGAGCAGAAAATTTTGAGTTAAACTTTGAGTATAATATGCATTATCATGATTATAGACCATATGTAGGAGCTAAAAACTGGGGTTAATTGTGCATTATATAGTCTCTACTTATAGTATCCGCGAGCGCGAAGCGCGAGCTGAAAATTTTAAGAATCTTAATGGCTTTTCTTTTTTATTGTTCATTGAGTAATGAATATACAGTGTGTCCCACAAAAAAATGCTAATAGCACTTTAGATAGGTATAATATTAAAATTACATAATTATATTGTTTAAATCTTTACACCCGTAAACTACACTTCGTTTTCTACTACTGGATGAAATTTTATGAGATATGGTCCAAGAATCACAAAGATATGAGCATTTTGTCATTACACATCACGAAACCTCTCCATCCAAGTTTATATTGAGTAGTACCGGATGTGTCGAATAAAAGAAAACCCAAGTTTGATCATTGATAATTTGAAAAATATTTCAGTAGTAATTATGAAATTTATATCACTGTAAAGTGCAACTCATTACCATTTTAATGATACCGCTCTCAGCTCACCATTATCAGGCATCGCTGAACCCCATTGTTCTGAAAAAGTCTTGCAAAATTGTGAGTGCTCACTTTCATGCACCTTGAGATGCATTATTCAAAGGTGCCTCAATGGAAACCCGACCTTGATCATCAATGAGCGTGAAAGTGAAAATCTCACAATTTTGCAAGACATTATTTAAAACAATGGGGTTCAGTGATACGTGATATTGGTGAGCTGGGAGAGGTATCATTAAAATGGTAATGAGTTGCACTTTACAGTGATATAAATTTCATAATCACTACTGAATTTTTTTTCAAAGTATTAATGATCAAACTTGGGTTTGTTTTTACTCGACACTTCCAATACTACTCAATACAAACTTGGATGGAGAGGTTTCATGATGTGTAATGACAAAATGCTCATATCTTTGAGATTCTTGGACCATATCTCATAAAATTTCATCCAGTTGTAGAAAACGACTTGCAGGTTACGGGTGTAAAGATACAAAGTATATCATTTTGTACTTTTAATATTATATCCATCTAAAGTGCCATTAGCATTTTTTGTGGGACACACTGTATATGAATGCGAGCGCGAAGCGTGAGCTCAAAATTTTGAAAACAAAATTGGAGTTAATTGTGCAATATAGAGCCTATTTAGTATCCGCGAGCTGAAAATTTTGAGCTAAAAATCGTGCCTTATAGACTCTTTCTAGGATCCATATTAAAGATACATTATAATCTTGGCTCATTAATAATCTTTGCTATGAATATTTTGTGGGCTGCAAGCACCTAGGCCTCCCCCAATCTAGCCCAAACACAATTGCAACAATTCATTTGACAAGGTTTTTTCTCCAACAGAGAGCACTGGGTCCAACCCTTTTTTTTAATACTTATTGTTTATTAATTTTACAGTTCGATGTCGCATAGTGACCGAGCAGGAAAATTTGGGGTTTTAAAAGACATTATGAAGTAAAGAAAGGAGCACTTTTTAGTATTACGTGATACTTTTTAAGAAATATTATTTTCCATTGGACTTTTAAAGAGTATGAAAGGCTTCTTTTTAGTATAAAAAGGGACACTTTTTAGATTGCATGAAAAAAAGGGGGCACTATGCCCCCTGCTCCCCCCTCCCCCGGTTCCACGGCCTCTGTTAGACCCTAATATCCTCAAGCGCGAAGCGCGAGTAGAAAACTTTGAGCTCAAAATTGTAGTTTATGGTGCATTATAGACCCTATTTAGTATCCGCGAGCGCGAAGCGCGAGCCGAAAATTAGGGTTTTTTTTAAAGACCTATGGAGTAACAAGGGGCCCTTTTTAGTATTAAAAGTGCCTCTTTTATTAAACATAAATTGTCCACGGGACTTTTCAAAACTCTGAAAGGCTTCTTTTTAGTATAAAGATGACACTTTCTTTTTAGCCTCGAAAAGGGACACTTTTTTGTACAGAATAAGGGCACTTTATAGGGTGGATGAAAAAGTTGGGGTCACTGTGCCCCTGCCCGCCCCACCCGCGGTTCCACCGCCTCTGCCACTAAGAATTATTTCTGTTTTATCATTTCCTAACATTGAAGATAGAAATACAAAAATAGAACACAAATGGAAACGAAAACATTCCTG
>CALNVZ010002100.1:11200590-11234956 GCA_940671915.1 Paracentrotus lividus
AGAGAGAGATTACATACTAGGAACTCAAATTTTCAAAGGCTTCGGCTCGCTCCGAGCTCCGTTGACAGATCACACACAAAAATAGTTTGTTTAGAAATGGCGGCCAATTAATAATTAGTCTTTCTTCAGGTATAGCTACCGCCGTAAATATGATTGATGGCAATATTCCTGACAAGCTGTAGACTAAAGTCACTAGACCTGTCCTGTGACAATAATCATTACAAATTAATGTGCTTTTCTTTAATATGTTTACAATTATCTTGGAGAAACGAGAAAATTATGTCATTCAATATACTGAAACGTAGGGGAAAGTGAGGTGTAAGATCAGCCTTTTTTTTTTTTTTTTTCATTTTGGCTCCTGACTACAGGCCTATACCGAAGTTCACAATGTCAGTCATTTCAAAAGTATATGGTTTATTCTTGTAATTTGTTTACTATATACTAAATAACTGATCAGCTTAATTTGAGATATTGCTTACGTCCCAAATAGTCAAGGGTCACAGAGTTAGGGTCCTTTGAAGGTGATAGGTACAAAACCCATTTTCCAAGTTTTTTCGTTTTGTAGGGTAGGGAAGGTGGGGCATAACGGAACACGTAACTTCAAGTGGCTTCTGGACGTCACAGATAGGAGCAAGACTATAAAATGATATTTCCTTGACGAGTTCTTATTGAAGTTTGATAAACAATCGATCAATAATCTCATCTCTTTCATACGTTCGGCAAAATGAAGCTGAAAAAATATCGGAAAAGGTCGTTTTGCCCCACTAGTGGGCAAAATTGACTTCGTGCATATTTTGTTGGGGCAAAATGGTACTCTATTATGGGGTACCGTTTGCCCCGTAAGAAATAATCAACTCCTGGGCAACTGATTTGTCAAAATTTGTTCAAGTTTGGCAAAATAAATGTACTTTTTGGAATCTCAAGAAAGGGATGCGAGCACACCAAATTCTCCCAGGGTCAGCCAAATTATGGTTCCTTTTTGCCCCACACCATTGGGTTCCATTTTGCCCCATATCAATACTAGTTGTAACTTAAGAGGAAGAGGGCGCTATCACTCTACGCAAATCAAACGCTGCCATAGACATTTTGTATTTTGCACAGTTTTTTCACTTTGTTTTCTTGATTATGGCGAGCAACTACCTTTTCAAAGAAATGATCAAGTTGATAATTACGTTAAGAGTCTTTTTTTTTCAAAAATCGGAATAACTTACTGCAAAGGGGAAAAAAAGTCCTGTCACTTGTGTCAATTCGAAATCCTAATCAGATCAAATTCCTGACAATATAGCAAATTTTGCTCTCAAAATAGCTCATACGCCACATAATTATCTTCCTGGATAACGCATAATTATATAACAGCTTAATGATCAAGCCGTTTTTAAAAAGCTTGAATTCTCACCTTTCCGAGATGGTAAATTCATTTCGATTGGTTAAAAAAAAGTCCTGTCACTTTGAACATTGTCACAAACGAATCTTTACTCGATGGTCAATATTTCCGCATATCACACGCATATCGCATGTGGACGGCGTCTTCGCAAGATGTGACAAGATCACTATTTATATCAATAATCGTTAGGAACATCAATCTATGTGAAATAAAGATTCTGATTACAACTTTAGCACAATGGTGTTATAGGCTTGCCAAATGATTATTTTCCCCAATCTGGTCTGAAGCATCTACCTACGGAAAACTATGATAAAAGCTTCAATTATTTATTTCATGTCCATGAGAAATTAGCTCGAACGGATCGACTGACCAGACCATTTTACCACAGGGAAGTTTTCTTGAGCGAGTTTTTGTACGCTAAGTAATAATTGCATGCAGTTGTCAATCGGTCGCTTCCCCGCCGTTATAGCGCGGGTTTTGTTGACATTAATGTAGAGCCGTATAATTTCTGCGCCGCTCAGTTGTATTTCCACTAAATCATGAATGTAATGTTGCGTTTCCCCTCCTCAAATAATGGACGCGTCTTTATGTTAAGATTTAATGTCATACGTTAGGTTTACATTTCACGTGGAGTAGAATTGATATGAAGCAGAAATACCCTACATCAGAGGCGGTACAAATTTTTGAATGGCACCCCCTCTGCGTAGGTATTGATTTTTCTTTGATGAAACTTCAGTGGTAAATTGGTGCAGCAATGCCTCATTTACTGCAAATACATTTTATAGAAGAGAAATACTTTTGATGTCAAGCTATGAGAAAGTTCCGTTTTGCCACTAGGGTCCGTTATGCCCCACTTCCCCTACCCAGTTATTGGGTGTCCGGACAGGTTGGGTGTCCGGACACTGAATTTTTACCAGCTATTTAAAGGGTTTACAAGCAAAAGTCTTTGTAGTTTTTTAGCACAAAATGTTAGAAAATATTGTGGAGAACAAATATTGATGATGATAAGAGGAATTTAGCATATATTTTGGCTTACTCCTGAGACCAAAAACCAGGCTGAATTTTTGTTAAGTGTCCGGAACACCCAACCCCCCCCCCGCTCATCCTTACGAACCTTACTTTTATAAGTTTTGGTTTCATCGTGGTGTTTTTTTTTTTCACACAAAGTTTCAAAGAAATGCAATCTCATTTGCCAAAAGACCATTTCACTGGCAATGAGATGGGTCACAATTATGAGCTCTCAGTTGAGTCGTGAGATGTCGTGGTGAAGTCTCCTGAGACTTAACCCTAATAACACTGGCGACCGCCAGATGTACCACCGGTGGTACATGGCAGGTTCACAGCATTGTTACCATGGTTAGAACGATTTTTTCATAAAGTTAGGTGGTATTGAGAGTGAAACTATGTCTGTGGGGAGATATATCACCCCTCAGAGGCAGCCTACAAGCCCAAATATGTCAACAAACTTGAAAGAATCACAGAGGGTACTTTGTTATGAAGTTCATGGTCGCCATATTGGATTTTTTTTCTCAATGGATGAGAGCGGTGCAATACTGAGAGCGTGCAATACAAGATCCCTGTTAAATGTTCATATTTTTTAAGTAAATGATTGGAATAAATCATTTCAGAATGTTATTTTATTAGTTTAGAACATTCTAAGTATAAAAATATGTCTGCAAGTAAGATTTCCAGTGAAAATGATGACTATTCAGTCACAACCTCATATATGGACATCAGTCTGATGAAAATAGAGCGATGATACAAACTTCACCGATGAAGAAGCTATTTCTGACCCCCTGAACAACCTGGACCAAGGTAAGTTTCTACAAAAGTCCTCATATTTTGAACCATTGTTCCATTTATAAAAAAAAAATTATGTGAATATCCTGTGATTTCATAGAAACTAGCATTGCATTTTCCTTAGCAACCGTTGCCATGGGAATTTGGATTAAAATGGCTGCCATTTGTATACAAACTTGATATCTCAGCTCAATGCAAGAGCATCCCAATTCAATAATTTTACATAGGCTGATACTGATTTACAATGTCCATGTACAACTACTAGAGTCTATATTTTTATAAATGTCATTTACATACATATATATATATGTTTTATCATTATGTAACATATATCATTACATTATTACACTATAATTCAGTGGTCATCAATCTCTGAACTCAACTCGAGGCAGGGCCCGTGCCGTGGGAGAGGAAGAGGAGCTGCTCGACGAAGGGGTGGAAGGACTGCCAATTACACGGAGGGTGAGACAATGTATAATCTCTATGTACATTATAAAATAAATATGAGGTGCATTTCATATCAAAGTTATTGACTTCAATTAATTTTTTAGTCATATATGTGTATATACTTCTTCGCATGCACAATCACTGCGTTTTATTTATTCATAAAACTTATGCAAGACAGCTAGAATGAAAACAAAATGTATGATTACTTTGAAAATGGAAAGAAATACATAATAGAGTGTATATCATCTTCTACTATCCTCAGAAAACATGAATGTAGTCTAACTTGATGTTCTTTTTATTTATTTGCTCCTCTTCCTCTCCCACGGCCACGGGCCCTGCCTCGAGTTGAGTTCAGAGATTGATGACCACTGAATTATAGTGTAATAATGTAATGATATATGTTACATAATGATAAAACATATATATATATATGTATGTAAATGACATTTATAAAATATAGACTCTAGTAGTTGTACATGGACATTGTAAATCAGTATCAGCCTATGTAAAATTATTGAATTGGGATGCTCTTGCATTGAGCTGAGATATCAAGTGTGTATACAAATGGCAGCCATTTTTAATCCAAATTCCCCATGGCAACGGTTGCTAAGGAAAATGCAATGCTAGTTTCTATGAAATCACAGGATATTCACATAATTTTTTTTTTATAAAATGGAACAATGGTTCAAAATATGAGGACTTTGTGTAGAAACTTACCTTGGTCCAGGTTGTTCAGGGTCAGAAATAGCTTCTTCATCGGTGAAGTTTGTATCATCGCTCCTATTTTCATCAGACTGAGGTGTCCATATATGAGGTTGTGACTGAATAGTCATCATTTTCACTGGAAATCTTACTTGCAGACATATTTTTATACTTAGAATGTTTCTAAACTAATAAAATAACATTCTGAAATGATTTATTCCAATCATTTACTTAAAAATATGAACATTTAACAGGAATCTTGTATTGCACGCTCTCAGTATTGCACGCTCTCATCCATTGAGGAAAAAAAAATCCAATATGGCGACCATGAACTTCATAAAACAATGTACCCTCTGTGATTCTTTCAAGTTTGTTGACATATTTGGGCTTGTAGGCTGCCTCTGAGGGGTGATATATCACCCACAGACATAGTTTCACTCTCAATACCACCTAACTTTATGAAAAAATCGTTCTAACCATGGTAACATTGCTGTGAACCTGCCATGTACCACCGGTGGTACATCTGGCGGTCGCCAGTGTTATTAGGGTTAAGTCTCAGGAGACTTCACCACGACATCTCCACGACTCAACTGAAGAGACTCATAATTGTGAACCCATCTCATTGCCAGTGAAATAGGTCTTTTGGCAAATGAGATTGCATTTCTTTGAAACTTTGTGTGAAAAAAAAAACACCACGATGAAACCAAAAACTTATAAAAAGTAAGGTTCGTAGGATGAGGGGGGGGGGGGTTGGGTGTCCGGACACTTAACAAAAATTCAGCCTGGTTTTTGGTCTCAGGAGTAAGCCAAAAATATATGCTAAATTCCTCTTATCATCATCAATATTTGTTCTCCACAATATTTTCTAACATTTTGTGCTAAAAAACTACAAAGACTTTGCTTGTAAACCCTTTCAAATAGCTGGTAAAAATTCAGTGTCCGGACACCCAACCTGTCCGGACACCCAATAACTGGGTAGGGGAAGGTGGGGCATAACGGACCCTAGTGGCAAAACGGAACTTTCTCATAGCTTGACATCAAAAGTATTTCTTTCTATAAAATGTATTGCAGTAAATGAGCATTGCTGCACCAATTTACCACTGAAGTTTCATCGAAAAAAATCAATACCTACAGAGGGGGTGCCATTCAAAAATTTTACCCCTCTGATGTAGGGTATTTCTGCTTCATATCAATTCTACTCCACGTGAAATGTAAACCTAACGTATGACATTAAATCTTAACATAAAGACGCGTCCATTATTTGAGAGGGGAAACGCAACATTACATTCATGAGTTTAGTGGAAATACAACTGAGCGGCGCAGAAAATTATACGGCTCTACATTAATGTCAACAAAACCCGCGCTATAACGGCGGAAGCGACCGATTGACAACTGCATGCAATTATTACTTAGCGTACAAAAACTCGCCTAAGAAAACTTCCCTGTGGTAAAATGGTCTGGTCAGTCGATCCGTTCGAGCTAATTCTCATGGACATGAAATAAATAAATGAAGCTTTTATTCATAGTTTTCCTAGTGTAGATGCTTCAGACCAGATTGGGGAAAATACATTTTGGCAAGCCTATAACCACATTGTGCTAAAGTTGTAATCAGAATCTTTATTTCACATAGATTGATGTTCCTAACGATTATTGATATAAATAGTGATCTTGTCACATCTTGCGAAGACGCCGTCCACATGCGATATGCGTTGATATGCGGAAATATTGACCCATCGAGTAAAGAATTCGTTTGTGACAATGTTCAAAGTGACAGGACTTTTTTTTAACCAATCGAAATGAATTTACCATCTCTGAAAGGTGAGAATTCAAGCTTTTAAAAACGGCTTGATCATTAAGCTGTTATATAATTATGCGTTATCCAGGAAGATAATTATGTGGCGTATGAGCTATTTTGAGAGCAAAATTTGCTATATTGTACAGGAATTTGATCTGATTAGGATTTCGAATTGACACAAGTGACAGGACTTTTTTCCCCTTTGCAGTAAATCCTATTTTGAAAAAAAAAGACTCTTAACGTAATTATTAAGTTGATCATTTCTTTGAAAAGGTAGTTGCTCGCCATAATCAGAAAAACAAAGTGGAAAACTGTGCAAAATACAAAATGTCTATGGCAGCGTTTGATTTGCGTAGAGTGATAGCGCCCTCTTCCTCTTAAGTTTACAACTAGTATTGATATGGGGGCAAAATGGAACCCAATGGTGTGGGGCAAAAAGGACCATAATTTGGCTGACCCTGGGGAGAATTTGGTGTGCTCGCATCCCTTCTGGAGACTTCCAAAAGTACATTTATTTTGCCAACTTGAACAAATTTTGACAAATCAGTCCCCAGGAGTTGATTATTTCTTACGGGGCAAAACGGTACCCCATAATAGAGTACCATTTTGCCCCAACAAAATATGCACGAAGTCAATTTTGCCCCACTAGTGGGGCAAAACGGACCTTTTCCGATATTTTTTCAGCTTCATTTTGCCGGAAGTATGAAAGAGATGAGAATTATTGATCGATTGTTTATCAAACTTCAATAAGAACTCGTCAAGGAAATATCATTTTTATAGTCTTGCTCCTATCTGTGACGTCACAGAAGCCACTTGAAGTTACGTGTTCCGTTATGCCCCACCTTCCCCTACCCTACAAACGAAAAAACTTGGAAAAATGGGTTTTGTACCTATCACCTTCAAAGGACCCTAACTCTGTGACCCTTGACTATTTGGACGTAAGCAATATCTCAAATTAAAGCTGATCAGTTATTTAGTATATTAGTAAACAAATTACAAGAATAAACCATATACTTTTGAAATGACTGACATTTGGAACTTCGGTATAGGCCTGTAGTCAGGAGCCAAAATGAAAAAAAAAAAAAAAGGCTGATCTTACACCTCACTTTCCCCTACGTTTCAGTATATTGAATGACATAATTTCTCGTTTCTCCAAGATAATTGTAAACATATTAAAGAAAAGCACATTAATTTGTAATGATTATTGTCACAGGACAGGGGTCTAGTGACTTTAGTCTACGTCTTGTCAGGAATATTGCCATCAATCATATTTACGGCGGTAGCTATACCTTGAAGAAAGACTAATTATTAATTGGCCGCCATTTCTAAACAAACTATTTTGTGTGTGATCTGTCAACGGAGCTCGGAGCGAAGCCGAAGGCCTTTGAAAAATTTGACGTTCCTAGTATGTTTATTTTTCTAATTGAATTCCCAAATTGAGATTTAATTGTAAGTATGATATGAATTAGAATTGTTTGATTGATTGATGAATTAGTAACTTTAATCATTTAGTTTGTGCGCGTTGTTGAACCTTTTTTTATCATCTTGCCAACTTCTTGCCGACTTCAGCCTGAGAGTGAGACTTCAGCGAGCGAGGCTGTTTGAGTGTTTCTTAAAATTTTTCCCAGCAGCTCTGGGTTGGATAATTCGAGCGATTTGCTATACAAAAATTGATCGATACTGTTCGATACTGTTGATATTATCGCCAAATTTTAAGGGTCAAAGGTCAAATTGTCGGCAGCTCCACTTCCGTTAGGTAGAATGCGTGCGTAAGCGCCATTATGTAGATTTCTAACGTTAGATCTATACGACGGATTGATTTAGCTGAAAGTCATTGGCGTTATTGCTGTCAAATTTCACCCTTAGGGGAGTGCTGAGGTGCACTGGATTTCTTATGTGCGTCACACTTATGTTTTGGTTAGGCCGAAAGATAAACAATAAAATCGACTTTAATTTTTGGTCTTAAAGGCCCTCGCAAGTCGGAGATCGTGGGGAATACGCGTTTTTCTTGAGCTCCATTGACTCATACACAATCCAAAGTGAGGCTTACGCAAGGGTCGGACTAACTTTACTGGGGATTAACATTCGGACAGCACGAACATGACGAAGGTGACTGAATTCATTTAGTAAATAGGGTCCGTAGCTTCGGATTCTCCAGTCCTCACCAATTCTTAGTTTATAGACTCTCAACGGGTCTCTTCGTATTAATTCAAAGAGAAGACTTGTATAATGCTCCATTTAAAAAACAAAACATAAGATAGATTTACTTCGGACTTCTGGTTAGTTAGTCTAGCCATGAAGGATTAAGAGATCAGTGCTGCAGACATCCTGTCGCTGGTGATTACGCAACATGCCTCAGGCTCTGATTGGAATGTTATCATTTCATCCGAGATAAGGTGAATTCCCCATGTTTTATCAATTATACGTCCCTTTAATGAAAGATGTCTTATTTTTTTGACGTCCCCGGTATAAAGACAAATAAATGGTAGGAATCTAATTGCTCGATTAGCGCGCGTATTTAGTTTAGGCCTATTTAATATTCACGCGCGCGCTAGCTAGCTGCGCTATTTTTTATCAGTTATTCTCACGCGATGACTGAACTCATCGTATTCATTACAACACACACACCGCTCAATTTATGCCAGAAAATTGTAAAGATACAACGTGCGCAGCTTATAAGCTAGCCCATTGATCATAATTATCTCTTACTGATTTGGAGCCGGAAGCGGAGTTGTCGACAATATTGAGATGCATGTTGGGTAATCTAACGTACTGGCACTATATCAGGTCGCTCGAATTGTGCAACTCCCGCAGTTTAATGGCACAGCGAGCGATCTCGATCGAAACCCATGCCGCTGGTGAGATCGAGAGCGCCTAAGTCTGCGCGGTGCCCATGCCATGTCTGCGCACCCACATAAATACGTGAATTTTATAGAACAAAACCCCTAACTAATATCAACCTGCAATCTTAACCTCAACAATCCATTTTGATACAAAAAACTGCGAAAAAATTGATTAAAAATGGTTTGCAGCAAATTATATTTGCTACCATGAAAATTTCAACCATTCTCAAAAAGTGAAAGTCAAAAACTTGCATGCGCTTGATTTGCGTGCAAAATGAGTTAGTGCGCAGACATGGGCACTATTCAATTCTGCAATACAAAATGACAGCCCTTCGAAAAAATCGCAATTCTGGCCAACACCTACCCCCTTTCCCCCCCCCTCCCCCCGCTTATCACGCCGTGAGCATCACGTGAAAGGTATCTTTTCACTTCCCGTAGAAGAAGTCCATCTCTGGATCCGCGCCTGTACACTATAACCTTTCCTTTTTTACTTTCTCAAACAAATGCGGCATTACACTGGCCCATTAAACACATCAAGTCTTAGGCCTATATATAAACCGAATGAGTCAATAAAACAACATAATATTAGAATATAAATTCCCACTAATCTAGTAGTCTACAATTCAGGGGTTTAATTTTATCACTGACTTGCTTGGAGCTACTCAAACACAAGATTATCAGCCGAAATTTTGGCCTATGTCTACCCCATACAAAATGAAAAATAAATGTAATGCTCATTGATAAAAAAAAGAACGATTTAATATTTACTATGAACTTTAATTATGCTGCATAAATGTCTTTGGATACAGCCTGATAATTATGGATTTGATAAAAAATATTATCATAGTATGGAATGAAGCTAGTTGTGTGAGGACGTCGGTGAGGTCGTTTCTGTATACATGCGAAAACAAGCATTGTACATTAAAGCTGGTGTATAGTTTTGGGAGAAGGAAAATTTTAATTTTGGATTCACAGTTAGATAATATGAAAGATTGAATCTTATACTGTATAAGCCAATATTTTCGCGTCCAGATATTTTCGCGATTTTGGACTAGTTGGGGAAATTCGCGAGAGCAAAATTTCGCGATTTTGGTGATGATTTCCCTACTATAAATAGCCTTGTATTGAAGTGGAAATTTTCGCGAAGACCAACTCGCGAAATTCGCGAAAATAAAGTCACCGCGAAAATAACCACTTATACAGTAACTATAATAAAGAAAGTTATATTACTTAAACTATCTCTTTATAGTCTTTATTTCACAATAAAAGTATAAAACGTGGAAAGTCGGGGATCCGACTCATGTTACAAGCGTTGAGTCAACGTTCACGTCAATTTGGTATTGAAAGATGCATTTACTCCAAGCTTGGCATGCAAAAACAAATATCCTTGCACATTTAGTGGCAAAAGTAATGGCTGTGCTAAATCTACCCCTTACCATTTTTTTCAGAACAATAAATTTCCTTGAAAATACACATACATGTAGTTTCATAGCTAGCCTCCATGTGGCCATGATTCTTACAACACTCTTTGCTTCTCTGTGCCAACAGCCAAGATGACTGAGGCTACTTCCCCGAATCCATCATCTTGGTCGAGTTTCCTGGTTGGTATGTCTGCTGGTGCAGTAACTGTCGCTTCAGCTGCTCTACTCTGGCATTACAGGAACAGTCTAAGAACCAGCATCCCAAACAAAGATGGTGAGCATTTGATACTCTATTAGTGGTAAACTCACTTAAAATTCATCAAACTCACATTTTATCTGATGCTAATAAATGCACCTTGTGTATGTGCGCAATACTGAAATGATAAGCCAAAATTATTTGTATTCTTGTTATTGCTACTATTGACGAATGATACAATGTAGTATAGTAATTAAATGATTTTAATGTTGTCAGTATCTTCATCAACCATATCCATATGATAATGATAATAGTATTTTCATATTAATGACAGTGGAAAATTAGAAAATTTCACAGAAAGATCAATGACGCAAAATGAATAACGTCAGCTTTCATTTACCCTCCCAGGAACAAGAAGCAATCGTGTACCCACAGAGCCCCGTCCAGCCACCCCAGACAACTTCGCCATGGACACCCTGGAAGGGACTGCAGCATTCAGCACTCAACGATCCCTTTTCCTCACGGATGGAAACCCTGGCTTGACCTCCCAGCATGCTTTGATGGTGACGGACATGTCAGTGACGGCTGAAGCCATAGGAAGAGGAGGAGGTGGAGGTGGGGAAGGAGTAGGAGGGGGTGGTGGTGGAGGTGATGATGACAGGGGTGGGGCAGATCAGCTCTACAAACACGAGGACAACCAGAGCCTGCTTAATTTACTGTTTAATATCGCCGAAGACCAGGCAAAGAAAGGTGAGTGGTGCAGATACTTGATATCAGACGCGAATCCAGCATTTGCTTTGATAAAAGACTGTCAGGCCCAATTGTCTGAAGACAAAAGCGGTGCTTTGATGTTTTGGGCATGTGCCAATACAATCTTTTGAATTAGCTAAGGCTGGATCTGCTATTGAATATTTTTTGTTGATATGTGTAGAAATAGTGCCATAAAATTCCCTGAAATTAAACTTTTGTTTTCCTTCTCACCTTAATAGCTGGTAATTTATTAAGTTGTAACTTAATACATTCAGTATATTTTAGTGTTGATGTTTGTATCAGAGGTAATGCCATTCCCTCAAATGAAACTTATATTTGCAGTGTCAATTTAGAAATAAAGATTACCTAAATGCCAATTAAACTGCTATATACCCCACCTATAACATTAGTAAGTAATAGAGGGAAAAAATTGTTTTATAATGCTAAAATTTAGAGCCTAAGTGTTCTAGCTTAGATCATATTTTTAAAACAATGCTCGTTCATACTCTTACCTTGTTTTTAAACCTGTTTTACATTATAATTGTAAAATGTATTGATTACAGTTTGACATGATATAATTTTAACCTTTTCCTCTTTTTTAATCTCTGTGTGTAAAGAGGGATTCATCCATAGAGGGATCACATGCAATATGTGCCAAGCAAGTCCAATATGTGGAATAAGATACAAGGTAAGAAGGATAAAGGTTTTAAAATGTCATGCTGATTTTGAGATTTAATTATCTGTACAAAACATAAATTACTTGTGTATATTTATTGCACCCAGTACATTATCTCTTTGCCATAATTACTCAAGTTTAAAGGAAAGAAAGGTTAAAGTTGGGAAAAATATCCTTGAATGGTCTCTCAGAAAGATTTAGGATAGGTGTTTCTTTGGTCATTGATTTTGGTAGATGATTAATACTTCTCTATGAATGATATTTACAGGTTTGTTTGTTTGTTTTTTTTTTAATCTAGTTTTTGCACAGAAAGAGTAATGTAAAGAATGCAGTAGATAAGGTTCTATTTAAATAAAAAATAGTACTTGTAACTAACTATCGTCAGTAAAATACAAAAAGGAGATTATATGTCATGGGCATCTTTTTTTTTCAGTGTGCTAATTGTGTTGACTATGACATTTGTGAGCGATGTGAACCACATGACAGACATAGCAGACTACATACCTTCATCAAGGTGAAGATACCAATACCACCCCTGGCCAATCCTAGGACCGTGCTCTTCAAACCATTCTATCCAGGTAATATAAAGAGCTCAATTTCCAAACGGACTAAATCCACTTTTGGTGACACTTGAGTTATTTTATTTGACCCTTGTATTGGTTGATAAATATCATTGAAAAAAAGAAGGAAAAAAAAATGGGCTTAAATTTTAAGAGCAATTGTTGCAAAATGTAGGTTTTAATATCACTTTCCCATAGACTGCTGTACAAAATTTGACAGACAGATGCACTTTTTTTCAGAAATTAAAAAAAAAATGTATTTAGCCCACTTTTAAAATTAAACTCTTCATAGAATTAATCTCTTGATTCGTTCTCAAAAGTTTCATGTAGATTGTTTGCATTTATTAATTTGGACGGTTGATTTATGGTGAATCCCCTGGCCGATAGAAGGACCATTATCTTCAAATCACTCCATTCAGGTGGAAGTATGTTCTCAAAAGTTTGATGTAACTTTATTTCATCAATTTGTTCATCATACTTTTGACGGTTCATATATAGTTAAAGTTTAAACTGACGCTACCTCTGGTCAATCCCCGATTGACATTTTACCAAGTCGTTCATAAATGTGGAATGACTTTACTATTTACCGGAACATGTTCTTATGTGCTATTTACTAATCACATTCTCAATCATTAAGCATCGTTGGTATATGAAGTTGAAACACCATCCAGGACCATTATTGTCAAAACATTTTGTCTTGGTAATATCAGAGGTGGTCACATTCAGGAAATTTCCTGTATTCAGGGTATTTATTACTCAAAATTACCAGGGTTTTATGTATTTTCAGCCATATTTTGTCTTTTTCAAGATTTTTCCGGATTTTTTTTCTTCAGGTCCCCGAGTTGTTTTTAAGTTACGAACAACTTTACAAGTGAATTGAAATATGAAGACCCTAATTGGATGCTCAAATAATTTTTTATTTCAAAAGTTATGGTGGAAAAAGCAGATCAAGACTATGGTATATTACAATTAACAAACATTTTTAATGTCAACTATTTTTTTGTAAAGATATAGTAATTCATGGTCTGAACAGACTGGTATAGCGTAGTTAACCGATGTTTTGGCTCAGCGGATAGAGCGTCCGCCTCATAATCGGGAGGTTGTGGGTTCGATCCCCTGCCGCGTCATACCAAAAGACGTTCAAAATAGTAGTTGCTGCTTCCCTGTTTGGTGTTCAACAACGAAGGGGATAGAGCAACTTCCATCTGGCGCTGCTCAGCGGCTGCCGGGCCCACGAGAAAAGGCGCAAAACAAATATCCGTTTCGGACAATAAAATTTTGGAGCATTTTTTATTTTTATTATTACTTTTTTTTTCAAGGTGAGCAATAAACCATTTATGACAGTTTTGATTTATATATACATTCCGCAACATGTTGAAATTGTGTATTGTCTCTGAGTTTGAGACCCTGTTTGTTTTTCTGTTTTATTCCAGGAAAAGAAAAAGTGATAAAACGACTCTCATGGGATGACGTTAACAAACTAAAGAAAATTTCTCATTGTAAGTATTAAAGCATGTTTATTTATTTTAATGTAAAAGTGATATTACACTTTAATATTAATAATTTGTATTAAAAGTATTATCCAATTCTAATTCAATACAAACTTCAAAGTCAAATCCTAAGTCTATGTTTATTTGAATGTGTGGTAAAGATCTTTGAAAGATATATTTTAAGTAATAGTGTGTGTTCCGGGTTGTAATTTTGGAGAGATTAAAAGAAGTAATAAATTCATTAAATTCCCCTTTTCTCTTTATAACGGAGCAGCAATAAACTTATCCTAGATTATATATTTATCTCATAAACCATCGATCTCTCTTTTTATTCCTAGTTGATCAGTATGAGATAGAAGCCCTTCATGAGCAGTTTAGAGTTTTATGTAACAAAGAGCAGGGAATCACTAGAGAGGTGTATGATCAGTGCGTAGGACCCCTTGGTTTGGAGAAAAGCCTACTCCTAGAGAGATTATTTAAGGTTAGTCAACCTCCCAAACTTGCCCAACTTCCCAACTTACCAAAATGAACCAATATCAGAGATAATCATAGTATTATGTAACAAAGAGCAAGATATAACCAGGGAGGTGCATGATTAGTGCACAGGACCC
Organism: Paracentrotus lividus; assembly: GCA_940671915.1. NCBI lineage: Eukaryota > Metazoa > Echinodermata > Echinoidea > Camarodonta > Echinidae > Paracentrotus > Paracentrotus lividus. Next base: position 11,215,266 of record CALNVZ010002100.1, read on the forward strand.
CTTGGTTTGGAGAAAAGCCTACTAGAGAGATTATTCAAGGTTAGTCCACTTCCCAACTTGCTCAGGGCCATTAAAACGAACCAAGATAAATTGATGTGAGATATTCTGAGTATTATGTAATGTTCGAAGAGCAGAGAATTAACAGGAAGATATGATCAAGGTATACACAGCACTCATACAGCTTTGGCCTATTTCCCCTGATATTAGCCAGATGTAAAATTCCCTGAAAATACAATCAAAGCTACCAAGTCTCGCGCATTCTGTGTGACAATCATGCATTTAGGGCCTGTCTCACGACCGCACGCAGAACACCCACTTTCTCAAGCAAAAACAACAAAAAAATCAAAGTATAATAGATTTTTACCATTTTGGGGGCCTCCAAACCCTAAAAATCAGCAGTTTTGTCGCTTATCAAGCCGTGCGATGTTTGCATGCAGGAGATTGTTATATACAAGATAGCTTCCTATGTGCTACGTGTGTAGCGTGCGTGCGTGCCTCCTTTGTGTACAAATTACTACCGTGCGCGCGCAGCTATGGCAACACACTGCTTTCAAACAGGATGCAAATGAAAGACGCCAAGTCATGAAACTCTCAACAAATTTTTTTTAGGAGCTTGGCATTTCTGTACAATTATTTTAAATCTTAAACCGAGATGTTATTCTCTATAATTATATTTATTCTTCTTCAAACATGCCTGAAGCAGATGCAGTGAGATTTAATTTTTTTTTTTCTTTTTTTAGTATACAGTTACATGTATAAACCTTACAAGGACTCATCCTTACTAGCGTAAATATTCATATAATGAATGAAAGCGCCGTAAAATATAAAAATAACAAAAACAATAACAACAACATACTTGTCCATTTTACTGGGAACTACATCATCAAGATTGAGATTTTTCATGTGTACCCACTGGCCATGGAGCAAGTGTCTCTATATGGATTTCAGTTGTATGATATCTAATCTGTTTATGTAATTTATTATTTGCAGTACTATGACGCTAATGGTGATGGATACATTGACTTCACTGAGTTTACCTGTGGTCTATCAACACTGGTCAAAGGATCCTTTCAGGAGAAAGTCAAATGTAAGTCAAAGTTGAGGCTCTCCTTTACTCAAGGTTTGACTTATTTACAGGGTAAACTTTGTTTACTTTCAGTTGGATGTAGTGTGTTTAAATCTGTTTACTACAACTGATATTGTGTTGACTGTTGTAATTTGGAGCTGGAAAAATAGCATAAAATCTTTAAACTTGTCACGCATTTATAACCTAACACTTATTGATTTCCAGTCAAACGCGGCAATTACAAAAACAAAACAACAACAACAAAACACTATGATTATGTAACAATAAAAAGAAAATTTATTCCCTCTGATATGAAGAAGTAAATTTGACCCATTAGTTCTTTAGAAAATGCATATTTTGTATGAGTTCAAGTCCTTGTTCTGTAGCTAATCTTCTTTCCCTACCATTATGATGAATTTCTTCATATTAGATGCGTTTGAGGGTTATGACCTGGAAGGTATTGGGAGCATTAGTAGAGACAACTTGAGACAGATGTTCAAAGCCTACTTCTATGTCACTATTGAGCTTGTTAGAGATGTGGTCAAGGCATGTGAGGAAGAAATGGTAAGTCCTGGCCTAGTCTATTTTTTTTTACACATTTTTTTTACACAAGATTTACATATTGTTCCCTCAGTGTTCCCTTGGATACAGAGAAAAGTTATTTTGTTATACCCTACACTACCCCATTTACCCTAAACCTACACCTTATTGTAAGTTTGACCCTATCCCATCATGTATTCCTTAATCTAGCAATTTTTATAGAGAAAGTAAAAAATAGAAGCAGGGGATTCCAAGGAGTGCTGGTGCCTATTCCAGAATCACTTTCCTTTATAAACTTAACTACTACTGTATTCGCTGTTATTTTCGCGCGATTAATTTTTCGTGCTTAGAGGCCTCAAAACACATTTGCGGGTTTTAAAGTTTGCGCTTCATTTACGTACGAACGCAATTGAACCCATTCAAAGCATGCATAAGAAAGCATGCTCATATATTCAAATGTTTTTAAATTCATGCCTTACGATCTTTGCGCGAAATCTGTGAAAATTAATGTACTGCGAATATTTCCACTATTACAGTATGCATTAGTCTACATGTACTTTCAAGAAATAAAAGCATACTGTAATCGTGGAAATATTTGTGGTACATTAATTTTCGCAGATTTCGCGCGAGGATCGGCAAGCGTGAATTTAAAAAACCAGTGAATATAGGAGCATGCTTTTTTTATGCATGTATTGGGAGTGTTCATTTGCGTACTTACGAACATGCAGCACGAATTCAAGAACCTGTGAACATTCTTTTAGGCCACTCAGCACGAAAAATTAATCGCACAAAAATAACGGCGAATAGAGTACATATATTGGAGTTACCAAATATATATTGTGTTATTTATTCATCACTACTTTTCAAAATAGAACAGGTATTGATTAACAAGTATATTTTGTTTTCTTGATCAGAAGAAGTCTAGGAATGTTAGGCTGTAATGTTTTTATTATGTCTCTTGACCTGTTCATGAGAATCAATTAACTAATGAATTATGTAGATATAGATATGAATAAATATAGATCTATATAGATATGAAGAAATGTAAGTATAACAACAATTATAATATAACAAAGCAAACAGATATAATGTGATCAAGAATGACATGAGTATACTGAACAGAAATGCCTGTAGATGATTTTAGAAGTCAGTCTATTTTGGATTTCAACAAAAAACTGCAATGCTTGTACACCTTCATACAGGCTACTCCCATCGTAACGAAGTTCTGGGGACCAACCCAATTATGTTATGCTGAACACCTAGATGTCATGTGCAAATGATTGAAATTGGGCCTGAGAGAATTGCCTTTTTGTACCAAATCCTTGCATCTTTGACCATTCTAACAGAATTTAACTTTTCTTCCTCCTTGTTTTTTTTGTTTTTTTTTCAGATGGCTAACTTTGATGACAATCAGGGTCGTCCTGTCTCGTCTCTCTTTAGTGCACCTATCCCATCAGACACTGGGGCACAGCTCACGACCAATGGCAAGATCCCATTCCCTGGTAACCCAGGAAGCAAGTAGGTTTATTATCTTGTGTAGATTGTATCTGTGATTGTTTCCTTGAAATACGATTTCGATTGTTACATAATTATGAGCGTGGTTCATGCTCCTACAAATTTTATTGAAGTGGAATCAACCATCTCAATTTGATATGATTGGTCAAATATCAGACCTTTAGGGTGCAAAAAAAAAATTTAACAAAAATTGGACTTTGATCAGAGGTTAGATATCTTTTTCCATGAAAATATAAGGCTCTTTGTTAGTCTATGGTATGATTTATGGTAAATACTGCATAAGTGGTTATTTTTCATGGTGGTTTTATTTTCGCAAATTTCGCGAGTCCATCTTCGTGAAAATTTCCACTTCAACATAAGGCTATTTATAGTAATAAAAGCATTAAAAAATGTGAAATTATTGAATCACGAATTTCCTAATCTGGTGTAAAATCGCAAAAATATCTTTACTTTAAAAATATTGTCTTATACAGTATTAGACTTTGTGTATGCATCAGCTATTATGTGTTCATAATTGATTGATTGACAGGGAGGACATGTGGCCTGTCATGGAGGCTATGTCACAGGATGCCATTGAAGAGATGGTGGACAATGTCTTCGAGATGTCCAAGATAGATCCAGACCAGAGGTGAGTTTGATGTTCTTTCTTGACCAGCAGTTGGTAATAAAGTGACTGGTCAAGAAAATAATCTTACATATCTTCTTCTTCTCGTGTCCTTTCTCCTATTCTTCTGTTTCATTTGTAATTATACTTGATTAAATTTTAAAGATCATAGTATTCATTGCATATATATATATATATGTATTGGTTCTTAGGGGAATCTGAATTAGACTCTACCCATTAGGTATTGAACGCAGGCGATCCCATTAGGCGAAAGAGTAGTAAGGTCAGCTTGGGAGCAGGGGAAGGGGAGAAGAGGGCATTGTAGAAGGTGACTCAGAGGGCATTGTAGAAGGTGACTCATGGTCTCCTCCTCTCCACATTCGCATCCTGGCCTTCCTTCAAGTGTCGATGCCCCATTTGGCCATTAACATCTTGCAACGGCCGACTCCAGCCCGCAGGCGGTTCAAGCAGAGCCAGAACGGCCAGGGTTCACGGAATCCTGGTGGGAGGGATTCCTTAGGGCCGATGATGACATTGTGAGGCGCAGACTCAAGACAGGTTGACCAAAGGTCTAACCTACAGTTGTGGGGGCTCTGGTTGAGGGACACGGTAGTGTGAAGAAAACTATGCCTGGATCTCAAACGCTTTGTTGTTGGCAAGGCATTGAAGAGAGGGTGGAGTGGATCATTTTCTTGTTTATCTTACATATGATGTGAACATATCCAAGAAAATAATTGCATTTATTGGATAATTGACCTATATATGTAGTTAGATGTCTAATTTTTTTTTCAGAGGTGAGTTGGAATGTGTAGAGCAAATGGTGAAAAGAAAAAAGGTTGTGATACTTGTATGTTATTCATTGGCTGTTAGAGGAGTTGTGTGCTCCAAAACATTTTCTCTGCAATCCTTATTTTGAAATTATTTCATGTCAATGTTGTGTAATGAATGTAAATTAGATTAAACTTACATTCTTTGTTTATGTTTATCTTTTAATCCTCAGGATAACCCTCGATCAGTTCAAGAATCTAGCTATCATAGATAACAGCCTGGTGGCCTGGTTTGACTCGCTCGGACCAATTTTCTGATCTGGAGAAGTAAGTTTTCAGATAATTATTTTGCTTCATTTTGAGTTAGTTGCTCTGTTTTGCAACTTGTGTTCTGGTTCTAACACATTACTTTTAATCCATATCAGCTTTGTTGCTTAAATGTTGTATTTGTGCAATTTGTCATTATTTGATATATTTCATTGAATAAAGTTGATTATTGCCAGTATTGAACCTATATAGCAATACAATTAACTAGTGAAGTTCTGCAAATAGAATAATGATTTATATGGCAAAATAAACTGATGAATGAGGATTCTAGATAATTATAGCCGAAACAAGAAAGTAATATATTATTACATACAGTCAGCCTTGTCTAAGTCAAACTCTCATAGGTCGAATAATCACCTCAGTCAGAAGTCTTTTCAAGTCATCTTTTGTTTACATTCTGGTGTGTTTAATCCTTCATAAGTCAAACTGTTTTGAATTCAAAACTATTTCTGTAGTCCCAATAGATTTGACTTAGGCAAGGTTGACTGTAGTTCAATGTTATTTTTTATTTTATTTTGTAATAATGTGCTTGTAGGATTTTGTTTGTTTGATGCTCAGTGTTCTAATCATTTTTTTTTTTTTTTTCTGTTTATTTTTTTTTGTTTCAGCTTCTTCATCATTATCATCTTCATCCTCTATCTCTCTTTCTTCTTCATGGAGTTTCCAGTCTTTCAGTCATTGCATGCTTTTGCCAATGTTTGGCTTTCATGTATTTAAGAATGATTTTTATGAAGGGTATTCATCGTTGAGCAATTCCATATGGAAAATTTCCAATGAATCGCGAAGTGGATTAGTCTCGAGGAACAGTATGCCAAGAACTGAAACAAGAAATATGGGAAAAAGTTAAATGACTGCAGGATTGTTTTACAACAAATGTGGATGACCCCTGTGAGTACGTTCGAAAATCTATGGAATTATTGTGTTATTGTGTGGAAGATGGCACAAAATCTGTCTAAACATTTCAAAAAGTGATACTGGATTGGAGGACGTAGTTGGGTTTAACAGGAATAACAGGAGGATTCGTACCAGATTTTGGTAGATTAGCCATCTTGGTAGGTAGGTAGGTGTCGTGTTATATAGAGACATATCATCTTATTCAGTATACAGTCTGTTCTCATTAGATAATGAGTTTCATGGGACCGAACGAATTGCCTTGTTATAACAAATATCTTGTGATACTTAACACATAGACACAGGAGAACATTTTTAAAATTGGAACTGGTAGAACTGCCTCCTTATTACAAATTCTTATTAACTGCCCTAATTTTCGTCATAAAACTGTCGCACTTTAACAAGTCTGTACAACTTGTGAGAAATTACATGTAGGACCTATTTATATGACAAGCCTGACAAATACCCATGGCATATTACGAAAGGATTGTTCCATAATAAATTTAGCTATTTCCCATGGTATCACTCACTAAGTTGAAATATTGTCAACATCGGCCTGTATGCACTAGACTGTACAAGTATTCGCTATGAAGCTGATAACAAGTTAAAGATGAGTCAAAAGTTATTTGCAAGATGGGACTTTTGTCTCCTGTCTGGTGATAAATAGACTTTACAGACCCAACCCAGCCAATGCTATTCTAGAAATGACTTAAATTGTGGATTCTGTGGTCTGGAACATAATATATAAATCCTGATGTTTATGGTCAAACACATTATTGATCAAGGCCATGGATTTTGTAGATTTTTAATTACTGCACTTAAAAATAAATCCTTTGATTTGTTTTGAGCTCTTACAGAGTACAGTGTTGTCAGGCAAATCCTAATACTAATACACTGAAGTGTTTGATAACAAATTACTGCTTGTAAACAAGTAAGAAACAAGACCTTATTTTCCACAATTAATCTACAATTGTATGAAATGGAAGATTGGTTAAAAAATTTGCTTATAATGAAGACATTTGCATGGTGCTGAGGATTTGCCTGTGGCACTAAAAGAAAAGTTTTTTAATAATAATAATAATAATAATAATAATATATGATTTGTAATGCGCCAAATCCACTCTGTGGAGTGCTCAAGGCGCAATGGAAAAAGGAGGAGAGGGGAGAATGAAAAAATACATATAACACACATAAGTTCAATAAACGAAAGTAACGAGCTAGGAATAACAAGCGTTGAATAGGAGGGTTTTTAGGTTTTGTTTGAATGTTTCCACTGAACTACAATTACGTATGGACGGTGGAATCTGCTGGGCCTGCATGGGCGAACGCCCGATCGCCCCAAGCTTTAAAAGATTTGGGGATATCTAATGTACCAGTGTTTGAGGAGCGTAGTGATCGTGACGGGGTGTATTTACGAATTAAATTTTTTACTTTACTTCTACTGAAGAAAAATTGTGTGTGATTTTTTATTTTTTTTGTCTTCTGTAATCATGTATGTTTCTAGCAAACACAATGGATTCAGACTTAAAAATCACTTCAAATGACCATTTAACATTAAAAAAAAAATGTTAATCTATAATTCCACATTAGAAAATAATTGTTTGTGTTTGACAAGGAGTGAATTTTCTCTTTCCCTTAATCTTGTATTGTTTGCAGTTTGCTGTTACTTCATTTGTATCTCATGGGGAGAAATGTGAATATTTAAATGTGTGCAATGAAATAATCACACTCATTCAAATGTTGAACTTATTGAAATGTAAAGCATTCCAATAGATTTGCTAATAAAAGAGATATTTATCAAAAATTTTCCATATTCTTTTTTCAATTCTTGTGTAAAAACTACGTATTAAAAACTTATTATAAATATATTTCAATGCAAAAGGTTGGTGAGGTCCCTCAATGTGATGGAGCAGAATGTATAATCATGTGGAGAATGCAAATTACATAACTACAAAATTATCAAATTTTATTGCAAGAAAGCAATTAAATGGAATTACAGTTTGGGATATAACATATAGAAGCTTTTGCAGCGCGAAACATTTGGTAATCGCTAATAAATGGCCATTTTTTGCAGCATGCAATTATTGCACAAAAAAAAAACAAAAACAAAACAAACAAAACAAAACAAATAATAGTATATTAATAAATGTAATTTTTTGGTGTATTAATGGCATGGAGTTTGGGTGAATTTCAACCCCTTGCAACATTCACAAAAGTACAGTGCTTGCTAAACTTTCTGGTAATGCTGTATACTACCTCAATTAGGCTAAATTATAATAAACCTACCATCAAGACTAATGATTTGTAGATAGCTTTTAATACTGCATTGTTGTGAAAAGAATTTGATTTATAAGGTAATCTAACACTCTCAAAAGTATTCTGCAAAAGATGCCCATTATTGAAATGTACTGACATAATTGAATTTATTATCAATGTAAACCTGCTTGATTCCCCTGACAATTCCTATTATTTTAAATAATAGACTGTCCATTCAACCTGAATATGAGTGTTCATTTGTTTGTTGTTGTTGTTGTTGTGTGATGTTGTTGTAATGTTGTTGTTGTTGTTGTTGTTGTTTTTGTTTTTGTTTTTGTTTTTGTTTTTGTTTTTTTTTTGGGGGGGGTTCATTTGTTAATGCAATTATGATAACTTAAATACTAATAAAATGACATACTGTATAAGTGTTTTTTTTCGCGTACAGATATTTTCGCGGTTGGCGGGGCTCCCAACATTTTCGCGCGATGTTAAATTCGCGGTCGGCAAAATCTGGAATTAAAAGTAACTAGAACTATAATAATCCATCTTTTCATATCTAAAAAACAAGACATTATATTTATAAGAAGACAGTAAAATGGAATAAAGACTAATACCTGAATACCTTTGACCTACACACATGTACCAGTCATCCACGCATCAAGCTGTATCATTGTGTGTGCTATTAATAGCGCTGCATAAACAAATCTGCTCCGCGTGGCATGGAGTTCAAAACATTTTCTAACGTGGATAAATTTGCGGTACTGTTCAAAACCTTGCAATGTTAAATTCGCGGTCGCATCCCGATTCGCGAAATTCGCGAAAATAAAACCCCCGCGAAAGAAACCACTTATACAGTAGTTGGTCTAGAGAATGAACTTGCTTTTTGTTTAAAAAATATTGGTGCCCTTGGACATGATTTGCAGAACTTCTTTTTTTAAATTTATTTTGCATTACACAGTAGATGGTTGTTTAAACCATCAAAGAGTAAGGAAAGTGTTACATGAAAACTTTCTGATAATTGCTTGAATGACATTCTTTCACCACCTTCATAAAAATGTACCCAATTTTGGATTGAGGTATAAAAAAAAAAATTCTTTCATTTCATAGGCTGTTCTGTCTATCAAATTCTATGAGCTTCGCATATCCAAATTGTCAAAGTTTTTTCAAGAGTTTCTCAGAACCAGTTAACTAGGAATTAGAGTGAGACATGTATTGATTGTGTGGTTGTAATTAAACCTGCGCTGAAACCGAAATGGCTAGGTTAATGTACTATCTATCAGATGAAATTTTATCCACGTCTTTAATTAATCAGATTCAGCGTACTCTCATGAGACCTGAGACAGACGATTAGAAACGATATCTCTTTCAGAGCAGAAGATACTTGCCATGTACAATGGAGTTACATGATGGAATTTGGCTGGGAAAGGTCGAGGAGAGCTTAACCCTCTCATTGCCATGGTCACCTTTTGGCACCATAGAGCACTGGTGACAAGGGAAACTGATTTTATTGCTGTTTTGCAAGAGAGGATCCTCTCTAGTTGAGTTATATACCGTTGGAAAGCTGGAAACGATAGTTTTCGCGTCGATCCAAACACTATGGGTATTACTTGAGTTATCTTTTTGAAAATTTGGAATGAAGTGAGAGAATCCATTTTTTTGAAAAAGTGCCTGGAAACGAGAGGGTTAAGGGGACGTATCAAACATGGAATTATCAGAGATATTGCAGGTCACAAAAAAAATGTGCATGCACATTCGCGGGGGAAGTGTAAAAGTAGTTTACCAAAAATTTTGAAGGTAGATTCAGAGTGGCCACTTTTCAGCAAAAAAAATTTCCTTTATTCAGGAAATTTGTTACCCCAAATTTCCATGTTTTTATGCTATTTCAGCCTCTTTTAAGCTTGTTATCCAAATTTGCATGTTTTCAGGATTTTCAAATTTTAATGACTGGCATCTCTGGACACAACCAGCAAATGTGTGGCCGGCAGATATGATAGGTTGCAAATAAAATTGCATGCATGAAGAAACTTAAAAGCAGCTCAGTATACAGTGTGTCCCAGAAAGAACTGTACACTTTTGAAACGGCTACCAAATAAATATATGGTTCTTGGGGAGAAAGATTCATATGTAGAGAAAGCTCATATCCTCAACTATGATTTGACATCAAAAAGTCTGAAAATGATGCACGCTTCAATCGGCAATGCCCACTTTTGTAAAGGACACAAAAACGAGACTGCGCAGGAATTCGCTATGCATTTAACACCTGCTTATGGGCCGCCACGAGGGATAAAAGGCAATAATGGCGTGAATCGGCTAACAAAGACAAAAATAAACCAAAAGTTGGATATAAACATTAATACTATGCAAAAAATGCAATGGACAACCTTTCTGTTTTCATATTATAAATGTTTGTTTTTTGTCCGGTTTATTTTGTCTTTGATTCACGCCATTATTGCCTTTGATTCCTCGTGGGGGCCCATGAGCAGGTGGTAAATGCATAGGGAATTCCTGCGCAGCCTCGTTTTTGTGTCCTTTACAAAAGTGGGCATTGCCGATTGAAGTGTGCATCATTGTCAGACTTTTTGGTGTCAAATAATAGTTGAGGATTTGAGCTTTCTCTACATCTGAATCTTTCCCCTTAAGAACCATATATATTTCTTATTTTGTAACCATTTCAAAAAGGTGTAGTTCTTTCTGGGACACACTGTAGAAAGGTTAAAGGGCAACTGAAAAGAGAGTATCAAGTCAAGGGAAAGCCCGGTATTGGAGATTGACGGGTAGCCGTGTGATTGCAAGCTCCTGGGAGAGCCAAATTCAGTAATGCTGACAAATGTCCAAGGGCAATGGAGAGAGAATCTAAAGAAACATCAAGCATAGGGATATCATAGATATGACAGTTTGCAAATGAGATTGCATGCTTGAAGAAACTAAAATGCAGGTGAGTGGGCAAAGGTCAAAGGGCAATGGACAAAGAACCTAAAGGGACACATCAAGCTTAGGGATTTTGAGGATACGACAGGTAGCAAATGATATTGCATGCTCCAGGGTAATGGGATGGTTGCCTTTGATCATACAATTGCTTACTAGTGATGAGGAGGGAAAAAGATGTCTGCCAGGTAGGGTCTCTGTCAATGCAGATTTAGGTCAAGATATAAATAGCATTCAGCAGTATCTCATCAAATAGATTAGTGTCTAGATCAACATAGGTTGGGTTGGGGTTGTAGAGATGGCCATAAAATTAATATAGGCTGGATTTGCTCTTCTAGTTGAACTTACAGTACACTTAAACTATTTAGCAATAAAGGATTTGTCTTTCAGTACAAAATATAGTTTACGGTTCTGGGACATCTCCCCCGGAGGACAACTCCCCGGGGACAATTCCCAGAGGACAGCTCCCCCGGAGGACAACTCCCCCGGAGGACAACCCTAACCCTAACCCTAACCCTAACCCTATGTCCTCCGGGGGAGCTGTCCTCCGGGAATTGTCCCCGGGGGAGTTGTCCTCTGGGGGAGATGTCCTGATACGATAGTTTACATATAATATGAGGGTGCTATGTTTAAACATTTGAATAGCCAACTACATATTCAAAAATATTGTGCCCATTTGTAATTTGGGTTTATGAATTAAACTGAGTGGTCTACCATTGTCCATGACTGAATTTCAAACAATGAAGGTAGCAATGTGATTACTTAAGTATACATGGGTCACTTAGCTTCCATTAATATGAAAGAAATAAATGAAATGTTTGAACTTTTTAATAGGCTTATTTCCACATAGTTTTAGACGGTGTTCTTTTACAGTGATGGAGGGGTTAAACATGCTTTGCTATGAAGTAATGATGTCCATTAGCTTTAAGAGTTAATATGTTAGATAGCAACCTATATTAGTTAAAAGCCATCAGTTAGTCTTTACAAAAAAATCAGTCTTTATTTTTCAAGTTGCATTAAGAGCAGTTTTAATGTGGGACTTCAAAATTAAGGTAACCCCAATAACCATGTGAGAGAAGTAGGGATGAGGATAAACAATTCAGGTTTGATCATCGTCTTGGTTAGGTATAATGCGTTTTGTTTAGGTGCTACTAGGGTTCAGGGTTCACTATGCTACCGTGCCCAGTGCCAGATATGTGGCCAGTGTCCTACTGCCACCTTTTCATACATTGGTATTATCTGTCAGTGATGTCCTCTGCCATCTTTCCACTGTTCCTTGGATAATGTTGTTGTTGTTGTTGTTTCTTTTTTTTCAAAGATGGTTTCTTTCCTGATCACATGGCCAAAATAACCTAGCTTCTTCTCTTTGGTGCTCATTTGCAATACCAGTTCTGATCAAATCTTTTCTAGCACCCTCTTGTTAGGTCAAAGATGGGCAAGAGATGCTGGAGATTGTTGTATATAGTTGATTGGATGATAGAGAGAGAGAGAAAGAGACCGGGGAGAAGTTACAGAAAACAAAAAAGGGGGATAAATAGGGAAGAATTAAAAGAGAAAGGATTAGGTGAGTGTGACAGAGGCAAAGAGAGAGAGAGAGAGAGAGAGAGAGAAAGAGAGAGAAAGAAAGGTAGAGGGAGATTCATCCTGGAAAAGGTTGAAATGAAAAAAATAATTGAGTGGGAGACAGAGAAAAGAACCCCTAAGATATTTTAGACCAATTTTTCAATTTGAAAGAGAAGGGGGAGGGGGGGGGGGTGAGAGAGGTAAGGTTGAGATGAGGAGAAACTGACAATCAAAATTTAGGAGAGGGGAAGACAGGAAAGACAAGAAGAAGATGGTTAGGAAATGGGAGCTTTACTGAATGATTGATTTTACCTGGATGCTTTAGGAAAAAAAGAGATGAAGATAATAAGAGTGGCTTGCGGCAGACAAAAAACAACTCCCATTTCATGAACCTATGAAATAACCGTAACAGGGAAGGTGCACCTCCATCTAACAAGCTCTGACATATCTTACTCCAGTAAAGAAAATTATCTTTAAACCAGGATGAAAGGTAATGCAATCCAGTCTTCCAAGTTTGCCCCGAAGCAAAGAGGAGTACCCCCAATAAAGCACTTGCCATAAGTGGATTATTTCTCTCCATGCGTACAGCTGAGTTGTTGGTGTATACTAAGTAGTTCTGGCCCGCGGTAACATATCTCATTAAATGTATCTCTGCATTAACGTATGTTCGTCCTGGTGGTAGTATTTATGGGAGGAGTGGTTTGTGATCCTACACCAGGAGGTCCAGGCGAGCTCTCTGGTTCGAGGAGAAAGTTATAATTTTTTTTCCCTTCTTTCATTCCTTCTACATTTGCAGCCTCCCAATGAAGAAGATATACACTTGTGTTAGTTGGAACTTGTTATAAAGAGTTATGGTATATCAGGATTCCAGATATGACAAGGTACTTTTGCTGATCCTAGCTCTTTGTATTCTTTTGGCTTTCTTTACTCTGATATCAAATGATTCCTGATATAACAAGGTAATTTCCACATTCCCAAGAACCTTGTTATTACAAGTTTACACTATATGTTTATGCTGATAGTATTTATGGTTTAAGTTGGGGATCCAATACAAGGAAGGTGATAGGTGCTTTAATGAGTTCTATTGATATTGGACAGTTTGTCCTAATTGAATATCTCCTCTGTTCCTTTAATAATCACTCAGACAAGACTGGCTCCAAAGCAACCATTTACTTGTCATACATGATAATCAGTAGGTGTGGGCGTGGGCTTGTAATACAAAGTATCAATTGTTAATTTGAAACAACCATTCTGATTACGTTATTAAACTTTTAAAGATATTGATATTGATATTGATATTTATTTGTCTTTCTTCAGAAAAAGCACATGGACATTTTACAAGATCATAATGAAAATAATAAAATAATCCATACAGTAGAACAGTTCACATTTCATAACATATCATGGAGAGAAAGACGAGGGTGTGACCAGCGAGAAGCAACGCCTTGTAAATTGGTCCCTCACACAACAATTTAAAAGCTTAACTAATGGCAGATGGAGAGAGCAGAGGGATAACGAAAAACTAACTTACATGGACAGAAACTAAAAATGAATATATTACATGCAGAGGGCAGTAATATTAAAAAAAAAAAAGTTTAAAAAAGAGTTTTAAGCAAAAACTTCGTACAACAAGAATCACCTGATTGGTTACTTTCAGTTTGAAAATGATCCTTCCTAACTGTTTATGTTACTAAGCATAGATGTGGTTTGGAGTCAGTCTGGGAAAGTGTGAACGAGGTGTAAATAAGATGTTGACTGTTCGTTATCATACTGATGGTTGTTATGTTCAAGTGGTGTGATCGTCCTGAGGGGAGATGCAGGGTATGAATTAAGCTAGTCGTAAGGGAAGAAAATTATGAATACAATTTAGTCGCTCTCTATGCCTCTCTCTTTCTTACTTCCCTCTTAAACCTAGTGCCAATAAGGAACTTTGTTTCTGCAGGAATCACACCAGTGGATAAGTCAACAGAGAGACAAGACTGAATTATCATTATAAATCATTAATATTGATAGTACAAGCGAAAACCCACCAAACCAAGATCCTAAAGAACATCTAAATTATCCTCTCATATTAGGGTGAAAACCCCAAAGAACCACAACAGCTGGTCCAGCAAAATTTCCATGTCATATTCTGGATCTGGCTATATTAGAATCTCTTTATAACCAGTTTTCACTGGTTTTTAGAAGGTAACACTTCTAAGATCTATATGTGGGGATACTTGTAACTAAAGCTTGGACAGCGATGGTTGCGTATATGGTCAGATTAATTAAGGATTAAGTGCTGAATTTATTTCATGGTTCACTTTGTGCATCGTAGGCATAGTTTGCTTCTCCAATTTGTTGAATTTCTTGAAAAAAGCACACTTAAAGGCCTGTTTCACAGAAGGCGAGCGTTGTGGCGACAACCTATGCCTGCTTAGAACCTGCCAGAATCGTCAGAATCGTAGGTACCGTAGTCATATACGTATCTATGAACTCTGTCTACGATAGGCCTAGCGACAACGACTTGTTTCCACGCCAAAACAATAGACTAAACATAGCTTGTATCCGATGATACAATAACCTCAAACCTTCGCGCCCATCTCGAGGCTCGACTTCTCTTGTCGCAGGCTAAACCAAGCCAAAATATGAACTTGCGCACTGTGGCGATCCTTGCGACTGACACAAGCGATCAAGTGTTTTCTACCTGATGACGGCTTGTCGCCTTTAGGTTGGTGATAGTCCTCTCAGTCCGGCCCGCATTATAATTTGGGTCGTGAGTGATTTTTGAAAATTTCAAAAATTTGCGGTGACTGTACAGTATCTGAATGGAGGCCGATCCTGATTTTGGTGAATTCAGGTGGCGACAAAGGCCGTAGCAGCGCGGTAACATACACCTGGCCGCCGTTCCGCTCTGCTAAACATGTTCTGTCTGGCTGCAATCTACGATAGCACCTTGTCGCGACAAGAGAAGACAGGCTACGGTCATGGACGTCAACCTAACTGACGCTGGCTATTGTTAAACTTGTTGAAAATCCAACGACGAATTGAATTTTGCTCCCTCTCTTTAGGCGATAGACGCGATAATTCACGATTTTAAAGGCGATTGGACCTGCAAATGGTGGCGACAGGTAGTTCGTAGGTTGTCGCCACAACAATCGCCTTCTGTGGGACAGGCCCTTAAAGGGGAAGTTCACCCTGGGTTTAGCTTGGTCTTTAAAAATGCCGAAAAATAAAAGAAAAATACGGATGAAAGTTTGAAGAAAATCGACCAAAGAATAATGAAGTTATGAATATTTCAAGTTTTGATTATGTGACGTCACGTGCGAGCTGCTCTCCTATGTGTTATGTAATGTAAATTCCATAAAGTGTCATTTTTTCAGAAGATTATTAGTTATTTTACTTGTGCGATCGATATATCATCAAATCTATGTTCATATACATGCCTCTAAAAAATTGACCCATTCCCTTATCAAGAACCATGAAAAGAGACAAATTTATGAAATTTTCATACACAACGCATGGGAGAGCTGCTCGCACGTGACGTCACATAATCAAAATTTTAAATATCCATATCTTACTCGTAGTGCCACAGAGAAAATTACTCATTCTCTAATCTCATCCAGACTTGATTTCGGAAATGCTCTTTTGTTTAACTTACCTCAAAATCAGCTTGGACGCTTACAGAAACTACAGAATGCAGCTGCTCGATTAGTTACCCTTTCTAACAAGTATAATCACATAACACCAGTTCTCAGATCACTCCATTGGTTGCCCATGAGTAAACGCTTTATCTTTAAGATTCTGTTGCTTTCTTTTCATTGTATCCATGGCTCTGCTCCACAATATAATATCGATTTAATTAACTTCTATGTTCCTGCTCGATCATTACGTTCCCAGGGTTCTGGTTTGCTTCAAGTTTTTAGACACAATACGCAGTGGGGTGGGAAGGGCCTTCGCTAACGCTGGACCTCTGCTGTGGAATGCTCTCCCTCAAGAGATCCGCAGCAGCAGGTCCGCCGAAGTCTTTAAGGCCAAGCTCAAGACATATCTTTTCACTTCAGCATATGATTAGAATATTTTGTTAATTTTTGTTTGCACTGTTACCTTTTCCCTATTATCTTGTACTTACGTAAATATACATTGTTGTAAGTTGTCATTTTTTTATGCACACATGCGCTTAGAGCACCTATCTTTTGGTGGATTTAGCGCATAAGAAGTCTCATATATTATTATTATTATTATTATTATTATTATTCTGAGGTCGATTTTCTTCAAACTTTCACTCATATTTTTCTATTATTTTTCTTCATTTTTTTAAATGATTAAAATTCCAGGGTGAACTTCCCCTTTAAAGCATAAACTTTAAAAAGATAAATGCATGTGAAGGTGATATTTGAACTAATTATAACAAAACCACATGACTAACTTCTGACCAACTTACCTATATGAATTATCCTGATTTATAAGTTTAAAAAAAAGATGAGACAGCAGTTGCAACAGAGAATTTACCCTGTATTATTTGTAGCAATGCCTAAAGTTTGGACAAGACTTTCAGTTATTATTATTATTAATAATAATAACAATAGTAATAATAATAATATTGATTTATAAAGCGCAATGATTATGTAGATATACTAAGAGCAAACTATTCATGACACAAAAATAATGATTGTTTCTTTGAATAGGATACACACAACAGCAGGCAAGCAATCATTTTAAACTGATAAAAGGGATGATGATATAAAAGAATTTCTTACATCATTTTAGATAAGGAGAATGATGAGGCAAAAGAATCATGACTTAGGGACATATTGCCACATTTACAATTGATAAAAATTGCTTGCAAATGTAGCACTTAGTTGTATTCTATAACCCTCTAAATCACATTTCAGTTCACTACCCAAGCACTTAGCCTTATGCTCCCTCGAATTGATGTAGCACAAATATGTGGATTTAAACTTATATTGAACAAACCAAGAAATCAAAATGGGAACATCGGCAACGTCTATTTATAGGAGAGCTGTGAGGAGAGTAGCATCATCCTTACATCGATGATCTCGGTAGAGACGCCAGTCGTCCTTACGACTGGGGGTCCGCTTTCAGACTGCAACGGAGTCCCCTGGCTCTTGTGATGAATTTTGAATGATTTGTGCAAACTAGTTGCTGAGAGGGGAACGATCGATGCAGGAGAGAGAGAGGAAATTGAAGAATGGCTTGCTAAGGGGTTCTATGTAACATGGTATTAAAAACACATTGCTATATCTCTTCGCTTTGACATTTTATATTTGGAGTTGGGGCATGTGAAGAGTAGGCTATAATCGGATCAGCGCCAATTGGGATATATCATGTGCTTTGCAATTTTCGAGATTAAACTGTTCAGCTCATGCGTAAGCAAATGGTGTTGCTGTTATACATGTATGCTACATTATAGATCACATAAAAAAGTAAAATATTTTTTATCAACATCTCCAAAATAGCCGAGTACTCCTAGCCTCAGTTTGATAAACTTGTCTGTACACTGTTGAAAACATGATGAAGGTTCTACATGACATAAGTATAACGCAACGTTGTGACAAGTGGGCCTACTGTACAATTACAGGAAGTTCTTTTCATTAATTATCATAACATATTAATATGAAATAAGTCTTGACTTAATCGATTTGTTTTTCTAGTATTCCATAACTTGTAAGAGAACCAGTTAAAAGGGTAAATATATTGCTATGTATCCTGTGTAAAATTAAACATAATGCAATTAAGGTATCATGCAAAAGAGGATAATGCACTAGATGTAGTGACCTACTCCATAGCCTCTAGATATATATGAATATATTCCTATCATGCACACATGCATTGAAGCATGGTGCTGAATACTACCACAGTCATCGTTTCTAATAAAAACATGCATTCATATGAAAACAAATTTCGTTCATCCTGAGGTACTCGTCACTCTCTCCCTCCTGCCGTAGCGACGACTAGAAAGATAAATTTTTAACAGGGGGAGAATAAAGAAGAGCAGCGGACAGCTACCAATTATTCTTGTTTATTTTATTCTGCACTGTTCACTGCCAAGGGCATAAGCCTGTAGTTATATCTCTCTCTTCTGTATGATGCAAGTAATGGGAAAGGGGTATGATTTTTATTGTGATATGGACATTAATGCTTTTATGTGCTGTATTGATTCATGCAGGTGGTTATATACCTAGGAGGCAGACAATGATTATGTAGAGAGAAATTCTGAGTATTCCTATCTTTGGCCTTGTTTGGAATGAGCTGTAATGAAATATTGTCATCTAGATTAATTATTATATTACTGATACAATTTTGCGTTGCTGGTTTATTATATGCACAAGAGCTGTATTTGACATTGAATCACACACTTGCTGATATTGGAGGCATTATTCATTATGGAATTTATCCATGCTGTATATATATTGTTTCTATTTTTATATGTGTATGGATGTGGCTTTTATGTACTTTAAATAATGCATCAGAATATTACTCTGTTTGTCAATTCTTTTGTCAATGACATTATACTAAATATGTAGTTTATATCTAGAATATAATAACAATTAGGATTAAAGGAGAAGCAAAAATGACAGTTTAGTTGATGAGCAAACTGTTGCAAGCATTCTTTTTAAAATGTCCTGAAATATTCTTGTAGTACTTTAACATGTGTTAATTTAGAGTTATAAAATCTAAGAGATGGTCCTCCACGACCTTTAAGAGAGCCGCAAAAAAGAGGGCATTAAATTGATCATGACACCAGCTGAACCTCTAGGGTAGGCCCATCATGTAGCTATAACCAGAGGGTAGTACATGTATCTAACATTGTGCTTTCATCTATTCAGCGATTACATGAATAAGACCTTTATTGGTGGCTTCGAGAGGCGTCACTAAATGAATGTGTGCTGTCCCTTGAGTCTCATAAACACTCTGTTTTGTTTTCTAATTTGGGATCAATGCAACATGGTCTCTATAAGCCTTGAATTATCTATTCATCCCCACCACCCTGCATGGAGGGAATAGATACACTTTTAAAGGGATTAAGTAGCTTTCAAAAACAAGAGCAATTATACCAAGATTAATAGAATTATATTGCTCCAACAGTAAAAACAAACTACTGAAAGTTTCAGATCAAATGGAAGTCATTTACTACCTGAAAACGGTGTAAC
Organism: Paracentrotus lividus; assembly: GCA_940671915.1. Taxonomy (NCBI): domain Eukaryota; kingdom Metazoa; phylum Echinodermata; class Echinoidea; order Camarodonta; family Echinidae; genus Paracentrotus; species Paracentrotus lividus. The sequence goes on from CALNVZ010002100.1 coordinate 11,234,874, forward strand.
AAACAATGCCCAGCATACAGCCGAACACCAGTACCCTCATGCTGAGAGCTAACCAGGCCGTTAGAGAAGGGGGAATTTACAAC
>CALNVZ010002100.1:11244567-11382451 GCA_940671915.1 Paracentrotus lividus
TGTTTGCTTCGAGGAGAATGACATTAAGTTAATACTCTTCTTGCTCCAACACACAAAATACTACAAGCATGTGCAATTTAATCTCAATTGTTTTAATGCGGCCCAAAATGCATGCCCACGCTTTTGAGTCTAGGATTCTAATCAGATGTATGCCTATGGGTCCAGTGTTCCTATAGTGGTGAAATGGCTTGTATTTTCAGTGTATTTATGTTTACCTTGGAGAGGCAATTTGGGCTTACAAGCCATCAGAAGAAATAAGTTGATCCTTAATGGAAGGCAGACAGGGGGAGACGTGGGTAAGTGAGTCTCTATTCTAAGCCCACGGCTGAAATTAGCTGCTCGAAATTGGACGGATTTGGGGATATTGAATCAATACTGCCCCCATTTGTCAGTCATTATGGCAGTGATATGTTAAGACGTTCATGGAGGTTGGCTTTGCCGAGATGAGAGAGGAGGGTGGGTTGTAATGCTTGATCATGTGAAAGGAAAAGTTGCTTGAGGCATTGCTCTTTTTAGGGGACATCGTTGATTTTAAAGTCATCTATGCAGGGTTGAGGGTCCTAATACTCATGTACATGTAAGCCTATAAATCTTAAGTAATATATTTTTGATTTCCATTCTCACAAAGGCGTACTTTACAAACTGCCTCTAATATTCCATATAATTATTGAGATAATGACATCCTTTGCGGTCATCTGAAAGAGCCAAAATATCAAGTCCTATTTTTAACATTTTTGCAGATGAAAATCCTCTATCAAGAATATTAAAATGCATTATTATTTTGCCCTGCCACAACATTATCATTGGTCAGTAAATGATAAAAAGATCAAAATAGAAATTTGACTCATGAAGGCTTAAAATCAAAAGAATGTATATAACGAGAAGATGACTTCAAAAGAGACCTTCAACTTGGGCGATTATTCGACCTGTTTGAGTTTGACTTTGACAAACTTGACTGTATTCTCTCTCTAAAAAAAAAGACTTCATGGAGCTCAATAGTGAATGAACAACATCATGAATTTTCATACAGTTCCTGTGACTCATCGTGCTCATCGGTTTCAGTAAAGGAAGTGTGTCGCGGTATCAGCACTTAGCGCCCTTGGTGACATTATGATGTGGGTATTGTATAGAAAGGCGAGCTGATATTGAACTCCATAGGGCAATTCATGAATATGATAAAGAAAACGATAACTAATAAAAATCACAGAAATTTTAAAATACACATACATGTAGAAACCGATAACTATTTATATGTTTGATGCAATAGCAAGTTCTGCTCAAATCAATTATTAATTTGACTATTACAGGGATGATTTGAAACCATTACCAATCACCAAAATGATATATGTATTAATTTTGATTTGCTTTGTATCGATATTTCAATATAGATATAGATTTTAAATTAAATACTTGAAGTTTAAATCAAAAGTAGACCAGTCTAGTTGTCTGGTCTAAAGTATGCTAGACAAAAATCATTTATAATGTTTTGTTTGTTTTTAATATTTATTTTTAAACTAAAGTGATATTCCTAATATTGATTTTGTTGCTTGGATACAAAAGGGCATTATTTTACATATTATTTATATCCAGTGGAAATGTCCCAGTAATATTATCTGCTTATCCTTAATATTACATAGACTTACTTCCCTCAAGACAGAATAATATATATATATACCCTTGCTACAAAAGTACATCATTACTAACAGATTGGCTCAGACAAGACAGCACAGTGTATACATAATGTGTAGATGGACGTGTAGACTCCCATGACCCCGCTGCACTTTCCAGTGTTTACTTATGATAGAAATGCACTCTCCATAACATAGATTAAGATGAATAGTGATTGCAAATATGACATATCATAGCAATGATATACTTGTATCGTGCCAAGAATATGAATTACAAGAAAATGAAATTATGCGGATAAATTAGTCTTGCCTACAAAAGAGATTTCCATTTGACCTTGAAACATTTGTAGCGATTGAAGAGATAATAATGAATTTGATCTCTTTTCGTTTAATACTACATATATCAGACGTCCATCAATTACCAAATGAGTTAGAGCATTTAATTTGATAGAGATTTATTGTACATGAATTGACAGTCCATTGTACTATCCTCTCTTTAAAAAAAAAAACATGAAATAAACTGGCCAGCAAAAGAAAGTACCCACTTCTTTCAAAGGCTGCACACAAAAATTCACCCCATAGAAATAAACAATTTTTAACATTTGTACAACAAAAGGTATGGTGCATAATCCTATTTACTAATCACATACCCAAACAGGAAGTGATTATACTTTTTACAAAGAAATAAATGGCCATTATTACAGCACTTGGTCACTGAATCAAAAGTCACAAAATTGTAAACAGAATGAGCCGTCCAATGTTTTACACAAAAGTCAAGTCAAAGGAAGAAATAAACCAGACACATACAACAATGGTTCAATAATAGATGTATGTCTCCTCGTGCCTGACACATTCCAGGCATTCTCTGCGCCGATGCTTTGGGACAAGTTGTCTGGCGTAGTCCTGGCGGAAAGTTCTGTCCCATCCTTCCTGCAGAGCTTGGAATCAATGTTGCGATTGAGTATAGGAGGCGTTCCCTTAATTCACCGTCGCCAAGTTCATCCCACAGATGTCAATGGGAATTGCAGTCAGGGAGAGCATGCCACACCATGGGATGACGTCAATGCTTCCTGCTCCTGAAGGAAGTTAGGTGCGTGAACCGTGCTGTATGGAAGGGTCTTGGCATTGCTCCTGTTTGAAAACAATTGTGATTGCCAGGATGCTGCCTGCAAGGAAACGGGCAGATGTGTGGGTCTCAATTACTTCATCACATAGCGCTGAGACTGTTTCAGCATTACCTGCCAGGCTAACCAGAAGAGTGTCATATGGTTGGCTGATATGCCTGCTCACACCATTCACAGAAAGGTCCACCCCACGATCAATCAACTTCACGAAATGCAACTTCTGCATATCGCATCCTGCTGGGAATGAACTTGGCCAGACGGATGTGAGATCAACTGGGACAGCCCCTTACCTAATCCGGCAAACATGACTCCAAGCTCTGCAGGAAGGAATGGACAGAACTCCCCCAGGACTACGCCAGACATGTCAAAAGCATGCGTCAGAGATGCCTGGAATGTCCAAGGCACGAGGAGAACATAACACATATTGAACATTGTTGTTAGTGTTCTGGTTTATTCATCCTTTGACAATTGACTTTGTCTGTAAAACGATGTAATGGAACGGCCCTCTTCTTTACATTTTGTGAACTTGATTTCAGTGACAGATGCTTGTTATGCATTTTATTTCTTTTAATAAGATAATCAACTTCCTGTTGGTATGTGAATTTAGTTAATGGATATTTAAAAATTGCCACCATACCTGGTGTCTTTCTATGGGGTGAATTTTTGTGTGCGGCCTTTGACAGGGGTGGGTACTTTCTTTTGCTGGCCAGTTTACATACCTATAGATTTAAAAAAAGAATGGAAGAGTAGAAGGAGCTAACCAATTGTAACTGCATTTGTCTATTAGATTATCAAAATGAACTTTGTCAATTTTCAATCCGAGATTGGATTGGAGTGGTCACTGAGGGGGGGGGGGGATGACTATGATGACAAGGGGAGATGAGGTATGGAGAGTAAAATAGAAAGTTGGGTTGTAGAGAGAGGGAAGAGAAAGACGTAAAGAGAGCGAGAGGGAGAGATGGAGAGAAAGAGAGGGAGGAGAACAAGATTTCAAAGAAATAGGGAACTTATGGGGGACAGATAGGAAAATGAAAGGAGAAAAGGTGAGAGATAGAGAGCAAGATAGAAAGTCAAAGAAATAGGGAAGGGAATGGGGACAGAGAAAAGAACATGATAAGAGAGAGCAAACGAGAGAGTAAGATCAAGATAGAAAGAAAAAGAAAGGGGGAAGAGAATTGATGGGGGATACAAAAAAGAAAATTTTAAAAAAGGGGAGAAGAAGATAGAAAGTAAAATTAATATGGAAGGGACTAGGTGAAAGAAACTAGGTGACATTTAGTAAAATGGGAAGAGAGAGGAATATGAGACAAGAGGGAGCGAGAAAGCAAGATAGAAAGTCAATGAAATAGGGAAGGAAATGGGGGACAGAGAAACAAATTGAGAGAGAGAGAAAGAAAGAGAGAGAGAAAGTGCAACGGATGGATAGAGTAAGTGAGTGAAGCTTGAATGCATCCTGAAGGCTTTCCATGCACTATTGGATCCTAGGCAAAGATGTAATCAGGGATTTAGATTCACAAATAACTACATCTTGTAGGATCCTAAAAATATCTTTAGATTAAACAAGAGACATTAATGATGAGCCTTTTAATCCTCAAACATCTTCCAAAATTTATATGCATTGTCGCTTTTATATGTCTTTTAGAATTATTGCAGTTTTGTTGCTGTTAAATCAAGTTGTCTTTAAAAGTGGAGAGAACTGTTATTGTGTTTCATTAATTCCAAATTACAAATAAGACATTTTCCCTTTAAATAAGTGAATTCATGACATAGATTTCCAATGTGTGCACACTCTGTTTACTGAAAGTGCAATCTCCTATACTTGTCTGTTACTGCTTCAGACCTGACTGTAATCATAAAACGTGATCAGAAATGTTAATCTATTCCCTGCCCGACCATGCATGGCTAATGGTTATACCGCAAGATTAAAATATTATCCAAGTTGCGAGATCGTACACATAGCAGGTCCATTTAAGGGATATAAAAACACAAGCGCTTGCCCTTCGGCTATGGCTTATATTCCCGCCAACGTACATAGAAAATGGAACGAGTGCCAGTAAAGAATGTCATTAGAATGTAATTTGAGCGTGAACGATTATCTTTTGTGAGATAAATGTGTGTGCATGTGATTTGATGGTAATGGAAATAGATTGAATGATTGTGATTAGCATCCATGCATTGCTAACGGGTATTCATGTACTTCTTGCATCAAGGCCTCCCCCCAATCAAGATTATGATGAATTTCATCTCATGGATCAAAAAATCTGCCCAGGTCCACAAAAAGAGAACACAATTTGACAGGTGCCTTCTTCTCTTATACTGCGCTATGGGTTTGGATAGAGGAAAATGGTTTGGCTTTAATGGTTAGAAAATGAAGTGTAAAGTGTGTTGTTAATGTACAAGTAGATCTTTATCCTTATATAGACCTATACTTATGAACCTGGTTTAGAGGCCACCTGTACAGAAAGACTTTGGGAAAAATAGGACAATTTCCCTCTTTTTTATGCCTCCGCCACCGAAGGTGGTGCCGGAGGCATTATGTTTTCGGGTTGTCCGTCCGTCCGTCCGTCCGTCCGTCCGTACGTCGTCCCGTTTTCGTTCTCGCGGATAACTTAAGAACCGTTTGACGGATCACTTCAAACTTGGATCATGTATGCATATGGTAGGGACAATGATCTGATTAGACTTTGGGTCATTAGGTCAAAGGTCAAAGGTCACAGAGGTCATTGTTTGCAGAAAATGGCTCGTTCTCGCCATCACTTAAAAACCGTTTGACGGGTCAACTTCAAACTTGGGTAATTGTGCCTATGGGAGGGGCAATGAACTGATTAGATTTTAGGGTCATGAGGTCAAAGTCAAAGTCACAGATTATTGTATACATGAAAATGGTTTCGTTCTCGCAATAACTTAAGAACTGTGTGACGGTCAAACTTCAAACTTGAGTAATTGTGCATATGGGAGGGGCAATGAACTGATTAGATTTTGGGGTCAAAGGTCAAAGTCACAGAGGTCATTGTATACATAAAAATAGTTTGTTCTCGCGATAACTTAAGAACGGTTTGACGGTCAACTTCAACTTGATCATATATGCATGTGTAGGGACAATGAACTGATTAGAAATTTGGGGTCATGAGGTCAAAGGTCACAGAGGTCATTGTGTACATGAAAATGGCTCGTTCTTGCAATAACTTAAGAACCGTTTGAGGGATAAATCTGAAACTGGGTCATTGTGCATATATGAGGGTCAATAAACTATTAGATTTTGAGGTCATGAGGTCAAAGGTCACAGGTCATTGTGTACGTGAAATGGCTCTCGTTCTTGCGATAACTTAAGAACGCGTTTGAGGGATCAACTTCAAACTGGATCATATTTACATATGGGAGGGACAATGAACTTATCAGATTTTGGGGATGAGGTCAAAGGTCACAGAGGTCATTGTGTACATGAAATGGCTTTGTTCTCGCAATAAACTTAAAAAACCGTTTGACGGATCAATTTCAAACTTGGTCATATGTGCATTTGGACGGACAATTAACTGATTAGAATTTAGAGTCATGAGGTCAAAGTTCAAAGGCCACAGAGGACATTGTGTATGTGAAAATGGCTTGTTCTTGCGATAACTTAAGAACAGTTTGATGGATGAACATCAAACTTGGGTCATTGTGTGCATATGGTAGGGACAATGATTTATTATATTTTAGGTCATGAAGTCAAAGGTCAAGGGTCACAGACGTCATGTATACATGAAATGGCACGTTCTTGCTGTAACTTATGACCGTTTATGGATCAACTTCAAACTTTGGTCATGTGGGGAGAAGAATGAACTGATTAGATTTTTGAGGTCAGGACATCAAAGTCACTGGTTATTTATGTAAATGACTCGTTTGTGCAATTTCTGAAGGACCTTTGCCAGATCAACTTAAACATGTTTCCTTTTTATTACATCAGTAGCCATCCTCCTGAGTTGGAAATATAATCTGATGATACAACTTTAATAGATTTGGGTCAATATCTCAAAGATGTCATGGTATAATGGATGTAAAATACTCAACATGCGCATGCCTTTTTTTTCCGATGTGGCAATCCGGAGGCATGCCTTCCGACCGTGCGCGGTCGAAGATTCATCTAGTTTTCTTCTTAAATTCTTGTAATGGTAATGGCCTCATAAAAAGGAAACTTCTTGGGTTTCAATTGTTTATCCTCCATAAAAAGATGAAAACTGAAAAGAGAAAATGTTGTTTATTCCTTCTGTTGTGGGGGATGGGGATGGGGGAGGATTTAAAAACTACAAATTTAATATCTTTTGAACATTGTTTCTCAGTCAAATACATTTTACCTTTGAGATATGAAAACATAAATGTACCCTCGAATATTGTGTAGGTAATCTTGGTGAAATAAATTCCAAACTTGTAAATTAGTTTAATACTTACTATGATGAGGAGAGTTTTTTCTTTCTTTTTTCTTTTTTTTTTGCTCCCACATTGATTATACTGTTATGTAAGATTGTATTATTCCATAAATTAAACAGTTCCCTGTGCTTAATTATTGCCTCTGTTCAGCATTCTTTGTTCAGTATTCTGTATAATAATTTAAGATAACTCAGCGGATATAAATTTAAATGAGCTGAGATTTGCAGACTTGGGTTGAGCATAAACATGCTCATACAAAAGAAAAAAGCTCTCCACAACAAGCTTGTGCCTCTGTGAATAATGTTCCTCCCCTGAAATCTCAGCTCTAAGACCTAATAGGGCTTCTTAGAAAGAAGGCACGAATGCTTTGCCTGTAAAAGATCGAATGTTTGTCTCTTGGCTTGATCAATCTGTTTCATGGTGGAGATAAACGACAGGCTCCGTAGCAAAGGCTCATGTAATTTAGTTAAGTGTGTTTGGTTGAGTGATTGAATAAACTATCTACCTAGATACCATACTTCAATGGCGTCTGATCTTTGCTACTACAGACAATGCAGAGACAATATGAGAAACATGGAGATCACCTAATGCTAGTTAATTCTTTTATAGAAAATATGTATGATTTATATCTACAAAAAAAAGGCACTTTCAGAAATTTGTCAATATTGGATTGTAAGCTAATATGGAAGTAAAATATGTTATTTTAATATTGGAACATCTGATAAATGTGATAATTCTGGAGAAGTAATCAGACGGATGTGTCTCAAAATGATTGTTGAGTGAGTGAGTGTGAGAAAGAGAGAGAGAGAGAGAGAATGAATTGCGAAAATGAAAAGATCATATCATATTTCATCTCTGTTCCCATTCTCATCCAATTGGTCGATTCACATACTGGCTGACGCATTAGAAAATGAGATTTCCTAGAGGCCCCTTTGTAGACATTTGAATCACGTAGGCATGAAACTCTCCAGGTTATGAAATGTTAATCAATTGATTTGATATTCTTTCCAAAGTATCTTCCATACAAAATGATGTCACCTTCAATGATATTTTGAAAATGGAATGTGCTTCATTGTTAGAATTTCTTTTGTTTTTGTTTTTGTTTTTGTTTCCAATGATACAGTACACTGTGAATTTACTCTAAAAACAATTTCTTGATTTTTATTCAGGGATTACTAATGTAAATTTTCCAAAGTTGTATTTTTGCCCTTGAAGTGCTAAAAATTTAAACCAATATACTCTTCTGGAGAGTAGAGTATATTGGGAGTTCATCCAATGACAGCTAATGGACAAACCTTTTAAATATAAATTAATCTTTATTATTGCCTATTAAGTAAGATATACATTTGTGTACATAATGCAAATATTTATTTACTCTTTTAGCCTGCGTAGGGTAGAAAAAGGGAGACAAGAGCCAAAATGGCATCCCCCTTGTAAGGTTAATACCCTCTCCTGCTCTCAAATGAAGACAAAATGTTCTTTTCTTTAATAAACAAAGTGCCTGATCTTGTATATGAGCAAAGTACATGTACTCTTGTTGCCACTGGTGATCCCCATGTCATCCACTAAAACTGAAGCCATGAGGGTGCCAACTAATACCACAAATACCGAGTTAATGGTATATTTCATCTAAGATGAATTTTGCCCAATCATCTGGAACAAAAATATGTTTTTTCTTTTCTGATATGGATATGTTGCTTGTTTTGATTAAGAAGGGTGTTACTGATATCATGTAATGTGGAGTTACTGCTTATAAGGGATTGAAAACAGTATTAGGTTGTAACATGTAATGTGCAGTTACTGATGTCTCCTTCAGGGTATATTCCATTTGAAATGATGTTACCTAATCATCTGGAAGCAAGAATATTGTAAAGTTATTGCTATCTCTTCAACGATACTCCATTCTATAAAAACATGCCCAATCATCTGGAAAACAAAAATATGGTTTTCCTTTCTGGTAAGGGATATTGCTAGTTTTTAGGCAAAAAGAGCATTGAAAGATAATGCACCGGAAGTGTCAATTCTGACAGACATTGCCCAGTGTAAATATTCAATATCAATATTATTATATTTAATATAGATTTATTGCTTTTCTAGCTTTCTTTTACATCTGTATTTTCAAACCAAGGAGTGTGAAATGTGAGATAGAAGGTATGGTATAAATAAATGGCCGCAATTATTATTATCATTACCCAATCATCCGGTAGCATGGACATGTATATACATGTATCTTGTGTAAGATACTGCAATATATTGTCTGCTAGCTGAGCCAGCCAGAAGGCATTAACTAATGTCTTATTAGCACCCTTTTGCTTCTCATGCAAATCATATATCACAACCCCAGCCAAGATAGATACCGGCCTACTCCAATCCAATTTGATTAAATCGCTTGACACGCTTTCTTCTTCCCGGATGACCTGTTAGGATGAAGCAAGCCAGGTCCCAGAAGATGAGAAAAGATTTAAATATATCGACTGAAGTGTCTTAATCCAATTTGAGGCTTCTTCTTTATCTGTTTGTGAAACCACCCTATCATTTATTTAAGTTTTTAACCTTTTAGAAAATAAATGGCAGGCTGGTCTGAAGTGTGATATATATTTTTCACTTACACGTTAGCAATTAACCTTTTGTTTGAAACAGCTACTTACGGTAATTTATTATCTGCAGTTTTAGGATCCATAGTCAAAGCTGATTTTTGAAAACAACTTACTTATGTTTAATTTTCTAAAATGTAGAATTTAGATATCTATTTGGGTCATTTATGCAATGTCATTATCATTACTTAAATAAGTTTTGTTTTTATTTTTTATTCTTAATTATTTTTTATTTCTATTTTTTTTCTGTATACTACTTTTTGATGCTCAAGTTTCTCCATCAATAACACTCCAGACTTCATTGATATATTTTCTTTTGAATCATAAACATGAAGAGCATAACTAAGTTTCATCAGGGAGATCTCCCTGGTTTCATCTTCATCTTCCCTACCTCATACTCCCTTGATACTCCTTCCCCTCCTCGTGAAACATGCATGATGTCCTCTCGTTGGTCACACGAGGGCCATTTCGTCATTCATTCAGACGCCAATATCCTGTCCTCTATACCTCTTCATATATCAATACATTTCTAGCCATCTATATCCTTCAATGACAAGTGCGTCTAGAGTTAAGAGCAATAATGACACCTTATGCTTGCTGAGCTTGAGTTGACTTTTGTAAATAGTTTTACACTGTAAATTTAAGTGTCACTCGTAACGCAAAATCAAGAAGAACAATGAAAAGTGCTCCATAAAGAAGATCTATGGTCTAACAGCATTTTGATGTTTTTATTTTGGCAGCCCATAAGAGTTAAAATCATCTTTGCTACGTTGACTAAACACTTCATAATATTTGTTTAACTGTATTTTATGTTATATCTTTACAATTACTGAGTTGCAAAATATTAATAACTTCTTTTACTAAACTATTTGGTGAGTTTTGGCCAATAAGATAATGTTTAATAATTTCTTATTTCTTATCACCTAGCCTTAGCATCTCTAATCATGTGTTGGTAGGGTTTAGTAGTATTGGCAATGCAGACTAAAACGTTAGTTAAAATACCCTCTTTCACATATGTGTTGAGGCATAGTATCATGTTATACTCTACATAACAGATGATATAACCTCAGAATATCATATATAATTAATTGTTACTTTGGCACAGATTGATTAATGTAAGGATATTGTAGAGAATGCATGCATGTAATGGCTTGATCTTCATTAATAGGGGATCAATAATGATCGCTCAGGCCCTGTTCATAATTAGAGCTCTGTCTCTTAATGAACATCAAAATTCAATTGCTGAAAAACATTTTTAACAGTGCGCAAAAGTATAGATGTAATGCACACAACATCGTTATTATTACGATTCACATATCAATGCATTTGCAATTTTGTGCATAGCTTTTCTTTCAAACCACCAATAGCGGTACCATTATACAGAAAATTGTAAGCTTCTGCATATTTCGGCTTTAATCAAGGTAGCCTGTAAAGTGGTGTCATTATCTTGTATACTATCATATGTTTTTGTTTAACTCTTATCAAAACTGCCCCAATTTAATGGGCAATTAAAATGGGTTAAATTACAGGGCTGTAGAGATTAAGTATTAAGGTTAATCATCAATAGTTTGCTTTGAATTAGGGAAACTTCGATCTGTTAGCAAAGTGCAGTACAAATCATGGTGTCCCACTATTTTCATGTAAGACGAGTGGAAAGAGTGAAAAAAGGAGTGAAGGGAGTGAAATATTGGACAACATGTTTTTGAGTGGTAAAATTTCAATCTAAAACGAGTGTGGAAGTGAATTGTTAGCTCGGTTTAGAGTAGAAACTAGTTATCCAAACAACAACTATCACTCCTCTCAGAGTGGCTTTCTACTCAAAAACGTGTTGTCCACCGTTTAACTCCATGAACGAGTGGAAATTCACTGTTTACATTTAGAGAGTAGGTATTTAAAATACCATATTATGTTAATTCTAAAAAAGTGCATTGCAGATGCAGATGTCTTGAGTTTAAATTTTTTGTATACTAAACTTTTTACAGTAACTCTATAACCATATTGTGTGTTGATCTGTTCATTATAAGTTAACACACATTCAGTTACAAATGTCATTACACAAAAGCTGAACATATTATTAAATTTCAAGTGACTATACAAATAAAAAAAAAAATTCTATTGATAGAACATCATAATTATATTCTTAAATATTGAAGGAAAATCGAAAGGATTGAAGTCATTTCATTCACCTTACTTTGATCTTTTTAAGCAATTTATGTCAACAGACAAGTTATGAGACCATTTTTTTCATGGCTTTTAAAGTGACAATGCCTTTATTGGACATTTCAATTGTAGATATTTTATAACCTGTGCATTGTTATGTTGTAAATTAATTAATATTGTTGATTTGTAAATATCCTGAAGATATGTCTTTTTAAACTTATTTATATTCATCAATTGTGTTAATTTTCTTTTAGAACAATATTTCTTCGTAACAACGATATATTCCAAGAAATAAAGTACAATATATGACCAGGAATTTCCATCATTGATCTAATGCAGCATATTTCTTGTGTTAATAAGAGAAGATACATGCACCCTGATGAAGTAGGATTGATGCATCAGAATATTCATGCAACCTGCATTGGATAATCAAATCTTGCTCAAATCAGGTCAGTAAATTAAGTCTCAGTTGACTGATACACAATGCCACATATTAACTATGGAGAGTCAGAAAGGTGTAAATTCTATATAAAAAATCTTAGTTTAATACCCTTTATCCTCTCAGCAGACAATGTATTTTCAATATATTTTGAATGTTTATCAGTTCTACACCTCAAATGAGTAGTTTCATTCCAAAACGTATTAAAATCCAGTTTTGTAACATCAGAGAAAATGCTGTTCATCAGATTTTGTACAGTTGTCTATGGAAAAATTGTAATCCCTCTCAACCTGTATTATAATGAGATTTATCTTGGAATAATCATAAAAGGCAATTAGGCTCATTCACTATAGATATATTAGATTGTTTCATTAAATAGCCTGGATTGCTCTGAAATCTAATCATATTGATTGCTGTTTGTTGAAATATTCATATTGATAAGCCAATAATCTAATGGGATAAAGTGTATGACTACGTCTGTGCACATGAGCTAATGAAGTTAATATATGTAATTTCATTCACTTTGTTTGGCTTGAATAAGTTTGGGCATAATGTCCCATTCATACAAGAATGTGTTTCAGACAGGTTCTGATTGTTTAAGAAATATATATGTTTCTTTTTTTGTATAGGGAAGTTCAATTTTTTATTTTCCCCTATTATATAGGGCTATGTGTGTCATCTCTTTCAAAAAGATCCTAACAATGGAAAAAATTGATTCCCCTTTTTAATATTCTAACTTTTTAAAAATAAAAATGGGAAAATATATGAGCTGAAGGTCTAAACCACCATTAAGTTGCAAAAAGAACAACAAAGTCGAAGCAAGTTTTTCAAGATTGGAAATCACTGAAAGCACTTATTTTAACTTGGCTGTACTATTAAGTTGCAAGTGTTTGATATCTATGAATAGATTGCAATCTATATTTATTATTGGAGAGGGGGAAAAGAATTCTGGCAATTAAACTGGTTTACACCCTTTAGACCGTGGAGCCGATAGACTGCAGGGCTAACAATGGTTTGAGATTGCCTGCTGCATAATTATATGAAGAGGATCTTTCCAGCATGTGGTAAAATTTTACCCTTTTACTGAATTGTAACAGTGTAGTGATAGAAAGTGATATTAAATAGATAAGTGCATCATCTTTTTGCATAGAAAGAAAGTTTGGATGATGGGAAAAGGTCAGGGGTGGGGGATGCATATACCAACCTACTCATTCACACAATATTAATGTGCGGAAGTTCCAAAATGTTAATAAAGGTTTTCTAAATTGTATAAGAGTCACAGCTCTTAGTCTGAGTCCAACAGTACTTCAAAAACCAATTTGGAAGTCTGTTGACATACTTTTGGTTCACTTGAACATTAATCAGATGTAAATACTATCCAGAGGAGAGGGGGAGAGGGTGGAGTAGGAGGGGGTGTTGCATGAAAAGGCATAATATTTTTCCCCCCCGAAAACGGATCAACAGGTGGTTGCATTTAGTTTTTTTTATATTACAGATTTCAATCTGAGTAAACATCAATATGAAACTGATAAGTGAGAAAGACAGATTCCCTACACCCTGAAATACATGGATTTTATGACATTAATCGGCAATCGGGTCTTTATGCAAACCTGATGCAGCTAGAGCCTATATTTACCCAGTAATCCATACAGGCTCTTGTGGTTGGCACCTATTCCTTATTGAGAAATAACTAGCGCTGCTTTTATTGTGCCGTCAGTCGATAAGAGCAAGACAATTATAGGCCGGAAGTCAGCCAGGAAATTGGAGTACGCTGGAGTGAAAATGAGATATGATTTCAAATCAAAAGTTTGCCAGATTGATGAATACCATGAATAAATGTGAAAAGGTTGTGCGGATTGTATGTATGAAGTTTTTAGAATTGAGAAATTGTATTTTTCAGAGCGTGCAGGTAATTTTAGAGGTACCTGTATGAATACAGGGGTTTTTCTCGAAAATTGTTGCCATATATACAGTTCCAAACTTCATCAATGAGCTGCTTTCAGTGTTCACCTTCAATTACCTCTCTCTGTCTCTGTAATGTGTAGGTGGATGTAGTAAATCATTTTAATCCTAATAATAATAATAATAATACCTATTATTTATAATGCGCTTTTCCCATAGTGGCTCAAAGCGCTTTACAGTAAATTATTACCCGGGTCACTGGATTTAACTCCATTCTTGTAGTCAGCCATTTATAGGCGCCTTATATGGAATTATCCTCCCGGGTACCCATTTGCACCTGGGTGGAGTGGACGTAAGTGCCAGTGCCGTGAATCGAACTCACAACCTTTGCATTCCCAGACAAGTGATACGACCACTAGACTACGGCACTTACGTAAATAATAAGAATAATAATAATTAGCCTTGCTTATATAGTGCCTATCTCCCCATGATCGGAAGTCCAAAGTATTGCAGGTAATCTATTGTAGGGTAGCCAGAGCAGCTAGGTATACTCAACGGGCGTGGTTCTAAACTTACAGAGAAACTAGAAAGTATCAACTTGACACGATGATTGCCTGGGAGGTACTGCCTTGAGATTGCATACTTTCAATCTCAGGGGTTTATTTTACATATAATATAATCACATGTCCATTTGTATATCAATGTAAAATATTTGATCTTGAACCCAGATAGGTTACACATAAAGGAGATAAATGAATATGCATAGATTTCTATGAATATAAATTAGCTTCTACTGAATATACATAATCTCATCATCAGGATTGAACCAATAAAAGTACAAGAGCATAGCTACTGATTGAGCATGAGTAGGAACAAAAGAGACATGGATGGGAGAGTGAACAGAGGAATGTCAATGGAGGTGAAGAAAGTGAAGAAAGAAAAGGATGGAATCTGTTGACTATGAGAGGAATGTAAATAAAGACATGACCAGGATGAGAGGATGATCACAAGATGATCAATCATAAGTTTACAAATATACCTGTTCATATTACAGCTCTACAAACTATATCTCTTCTTCCAAATAAAATGTCCTCATTTTATACATTGATTTTCATATATCCTCAATACATATCAGACAATATATACAAGTTTTCATTTTTTTTGGTTTTTTTTTGGAACTATTTTAACATCATATGCAACTTTTGATTTCTGCTCTATATCAATTTGATACCTTAAAGCATTTATACTTTTCTTTTCATATTGAAGTCCTTTTTCTATTATCACTTGTAACAGGAATATGAATGGTAGTTTTAGGAATATTTTTCCAGTTTAAAAATTAATCTTGATAATTTGAAAAATGAAAACTCCCTTTTCGTGAAACACAAAACGTTTATCGTCAAACATTTCTGTTTTGTCAAACACAACAATATACATTTTGAAATTGAATCATTTTTATTTTTTTTTTCAAACCACATATAGCATGACTTAATCCTGACTAACAATTCTAAGCAAACATTGCATCAATTCCAAAATGTTAGATTTTGCAATACATTGAATACATGTACCATATCATAGATCATTGATGTTTCTTTATAAAACATGTCATAATTACCATATAATAGTAATCTGAAATCTAAGATCTAAAACAAAATCAAGTATTACAGCATTATAAATTCATTTTCTATCATTTGTTTACTTTTGTTTTGTTTTGTTTGTTATGTCACAATAAATTTCAGAGAAATGGATCAAATCATTTAAAACGAAGTACAAAAAATAAATTCGAATCTTTTCTTCACACAAATTTTCCCAATTATACAAAATTCCCTTCTTTTGCAATATAGTTGAGCACAATATATTAATTATTGATGAATACTAAATTTTCTCATGAAATAAACTTGCTTCTTTGCAAAATCATGAAATTTAATGGTTCTTTGTAGACATTCAAAGAGAAATAACAAGCAAAAATGAATATTGCAAAATTTTAATCAAAGCAATATATTCTTCCCTTTTTTTTTAAATTTTTTTTTTAAACATGATATTAAGACAGACATACAGTATATCACATTATTCAAGAAACAATCTATCCATTCTGTAGCATTATAATGAAATTACATAATTGTAATAATGAAATGAAATATTCCAATATTGAAATACAGTTTAAATGTTTGTTACCCAATATTCAATAGGATGTCCAATAAAAGTCCATTTCAACAAAATGTTGAAATAATCAATTCAAGTCTCAATGTTCAATAAAATGTCCAAAGAAAATCAAGTTGAATTCAATCTCCGATGAAAATTCCTCAGATTTAAGTTCATTTTCAATCTTTGATGAAAAGTTCATACTAATGATATGTCGTTCATCTGTTGTTCTGAAGAAAATACGAAATGTTCATCATAAATTCTGTTTCTTCTCACATATGGAATCTCATGTACAAAAAGTATCCATTGACGATTCAAAAGTATTTCAATTCGTTTGCTGATCAAAATTTGTAAATATAATATGCGATATCTGTTACCATTTTATCATATTTCAATCTCTGTCTTCATGTTTGAGAATTGCGAAATCTTTCCGGCTTAACAATCTTTCGTCCTGAGCGCGACACTTTGACACTGATATCCTTTGTTCTAGGAGCTTCAGTGTCAGCGGATTGGGCACCGGTTGTTGAATGAGTAGATTGATGAGCGTTGGCTTGATCGGCATCCGTCATGGATAGATGAGATCTGCGAGCATTGGCATAGTCGACATCAGTCGTGGGTTGAGTAGAATCATGAGCGTTGGCGTGATCGACATCAGTCATGGAGAGATGGGATCTGCGAGCGTTGGCGTGTTCGACATCAGTCGAGGATTGAGTAGGTTCGTGAGCGTTGGCGTGATCAACATCAGTCGTGGATTGAGTAGATCTGTGAGCGTTGGCGTGATCGACATCAGTTGGTGGGCCTGGATTTTGAACCGGGTCAGGGTCAGTCTTACCCGACTGGGGTCCAGCTCCTTGTCTTTGTCGTAGTGTAGGAGGCTCCTGATGTCTTCGTTGTCGTGTAGAAGGCTCTGACTGAGATTGGTCATCAGAGTGGCCTGGCCTGGTAGTTGAATGGTTCCCAGACTCTCCTGACCTTGACTGGTGGTCAGTAAAGTCCTGTTGATGCTGGACATCAGGTGTCTGCTGGATAGGCTGCCCTGACCATGATGAGTGATCAGAGCTGCCTGGCTGGGGACGAACATCCGGCGTTGACACCTCTGACGGTAATGGTTGGTCAGAAGACGAAGGTTGAGAGTGTACATCTGGCGATGGGACAGACTGCTCTGACCATGGTGGTTGGTCAGTATGATCTGTCGGCTGTCGGGGTTGGTCAGTTAACCATTCGTTGAAGGAGGGCTGACTGTTTGAAGAATGGATGGGTCGATGCGGTACTCTATCCAGTTGCTGGTTTGGTTCTCTCTCAGGTTGTCGTGGAAGTTTGGACCTGAATAGCTTCAAACGATTATGGTGGACCACCTTCTGATGTCTTTCGTTATGAATGTCCGCTATTCGATAGTTCAGGCCATCAGCTGTTGCGGATAGGATGGTGAAGGGACCTGTCCAGTTGGGATCGAGTTTGTGCCTGGCACTTGTAGGATCGTGAAGCCAAACAAGATCACCAATGTTGTACTCGATGGTCCTTATTTTCTTGTCGTACACCCGTTTTTGTTGTTTTTGAGCGGCTTTAGTTGTCTCCCGGGCGAACTGAAAAGCTTTCTTTAGCCGATGATGAAGGTCTAGAGCGAAGAGTTCAGGAGGATTGGTATACTCGGCTGGTACAGGGCACAATATGTTTGCAGGAAGTCTGGCCTCTCTCCCGTGAATTAGAAAGTATGGGGTCAGTCCAGTTGTTGTGTGAACACTTGTATTATATGCTAGTTGAACTTGATGGATATGTCCGTCCCATTCTCCGCCTTGGTCTGCTATATACCTTGCTAGCTGTTCTTTGATTACACGGTTAGCTCGTTCAACTAGTCCTGCTCCCTGAGGGTGATAGGGTGAAGATCTCGACTTGCGAATTCCCAGTTTCTGACATAGCTGTTGAACTAATCTTGACTGGAACTGGCGACCTTGGTCTGTATGTAGAGCTTCTGGTACACCATGTTCAGTTACATAGTCCTCAAAGATATGCTTCGCGACAGTCTGAGCAGTTTGGTTTTTCATAGGATAGATGTTGACATACTTGGTGAAGTGGTCAATAATGACTAAGACGTAACGATATCCTTGGCGAGAGGTAGGAAGTTCAGCAATGTCAGCAAAAACCATCTGCAAAGGGTGATCTGAGGTTATGTTACAAAGTGGTGCTTGGAACTTGGGATTTGGTGAACGAAATGATTCACATGCTGTACAAGTTGAACAGTGTTTGGTGATGTCTCGACGCATACATGGCCAATAGCAGGTGGCTTCAGCTCGAAGAAGTGTGCGTTGTAGACCAAAATGACCTGAAGAAGGATGACCATGAAGTTCTTCTAATACTTTAGGGATGAGGTTTACTGGTATTACTGGCCGCAAGGTCGTTGCACCAAACTTGTCTAGCTTTGTGCGATAGAGGACAAGAGCATAGCTACTGATTGAGCATGAGTAGGAACAAAAGAGACATGGATGGGAGAGTGAACAGAGGAATGTCAATGGAGGTGAAGAAAGTGAAGAAAGAAAAGGATGGAATCTGTTGACTATGAGAGGAATGTAAATAAAGACATATGACCAGGATGAGAGGATGATCACAAGATGATCAATCATAAGTTTACAAATATACCTGTTCATATTACAGCTCTACACTATTATAAGGATAAAAGGATATGTACTTCTCATGAAGGTATGAAGTTGATGATGGTGATGATAATAGTGGGTGCAATATAAATCATCACTTGATACAGGGAAATATCATGAGATGGTACTGAATGCCATGGGACATATTTTCATTTTTGAATGCATTTTTTATTTTTGTAGCTGATTGTGAAACAACAAGGTATTCAAATCGTCAAAACTAATTTTGCATTCATGCAGGTCTATCTATATCTTGTGTTAATTGGTTGACAACAGTGTTCAATCACTGATCAGGCTACCCTGGGTAAATAAAACAAATAAATAAATAAAAAAATAAAAATAATTCTTTTCCTCTCTTTTCTCTTTGTTTTTTTATCCCAAAGAGCATGCCAAAGGCTTTTCAAAGTACCAATGTATACACACTGCAGCATATGAGCAGAGAGCACCATCTTTATGGCACGGGGAAAGTTAATGAAGTAGAAATACCAATTTGACCATTATCTGCTTGGATTGTGAGAGAATACCACTTTTGTTCTGCCTGGAGAGATATTCAATATCAATCAATTAAAAAAGCAGTTAGGGAGGTGGATGTCTTGAAAGGATAAAGGGTAGAGGTTGGGAAAGGGGAGGGGGTTAGAGAAGTAGAGGAGAGAACTGGATTTAACCGGTTGTTCCTTAAAGGGGGTTTCTCAATTTACCGAGACGTCCCCAAGACTCTGAGATGTCTCTGAGATTGAAAAAAAAACAACATAAATTTGACCATGTTCAATTTTCCCGCTACTCATGAAACTTTGAGACTCAGGAGATGGCTCTGAGATAGCCCCTCAACTGCATGTAGTCTCAAACCAATTTTTAGACTAGTTTTTTTAAACCTGCCTTGTGGCAAGTGACATACCACCATAAGTCTGCATATGCAGCATGGCTTTTCTCCACTTGAGGACTGAAACAACATGTCTGCAGGATGAAGAAATAACTGTTTATATCACTCATACTTTTAATTGCATGAATAAACAAAAATCTTATATGAATCAATTGATTTATTGTTGATAAAATAGATATTTATTTTTTTAACCTTCAAATGAAAATGATTTGTGGCAACCACGCTTGACAGCTATACTTCATTGGGCTTCTAAAAAAAAAAAAAAAAAAAACTCTCCCAATGGTGACTCATGCTACGCTTTCTTTGTCTAGAACAGGCTAAAATTCATCTTCAAAATTTAAAGACCATTGACGGAGTAAATACAACCTTACATCGATTGAAAGCTAAGTAGGCGTATAACATAAATACCCCCCAAAATAAATTCAATTTTCATAACAGTATTCATAAAAAGGTGATCGAACCTCAACCAGGCCATCCCTCCAAATTACTCGAAAAGTAACCCCTATTTCAATGGCGCGGTTGATGACGTCAAAAGAAGTTTAAGGGAATGCTACTGCCAGGCATGATTGGGTTTCGCCTTTAGAAAACACGTTTGTATTGCTATGTCAGAACAATAGACCTAATGTGTGCTAGAATTCTATTGTTATGAAATGAAAGGGCAAATTCATTCAGCATTTAGCATGTAGCATTCCGTTAACATTTTTTGACGTCATCAGCCGCGCCATTATAATAGGGGTACTTTTTCGAGTACTTGGAGGGGGGGGTGGGGGGTGGGGGGGGGGGGGGGGGGGGGGTGGGAGGTGAGGGCGGGGAGGGCGAGGGGGGGCGGGGGGGGGGGGGGGTGGGGGGGGGGCGGGGGGGGGGAGGGGTGGGGGGTGGGGGGCGGGGGGGGGAGGGGGGGGGGGGGGGGGGGAAGGGCGGCGGGGGGGGGGGGGGGGGGGGGGGGGAGGGGGGGGGGGATGGCTGTTGAGGTTCGATCACCTTTTTAATGAAATACTTTCTAGATGGAAGATAATAAATGCTTAAATTGGGAATTGTTGTATTATGAAGAAATATTAGCTTTCGTTTTATATGTAATTTTTATTTTCATTTCTCGGTCCGGTCTGGGACTTTAATCACCAACATTCGAGGGAAGGGACCTTTCGAGGATGGTAATATTGGTCTTGAATTTATATTAAATTGTTCCGCTTTGAAGAAAAATCCATATATAACATCACATTGCAAGTGTGTCAAAATGTACTTCTTTGCTAGGGCTAGGAGACATACCTCCATACTATTTTGGTAAAAATATTTTAAAAATTTCTCTTAAGTCTCTCTTTTTCATATTTCCCGGTGCTCGATATGGCGAAATGAAATATTTTGTGAGAGGGACATGAAATAAGATATCTTTCCTTCTGTGAAATGATTTCATGCTTTATGAATTCTACTTGGCAATTTATATGGCAATATTGCATTTCATTTCAACCTTTTTGTCTGTGCGGGGTGGCAAGTTTTTCTCCTATTTATGTTTACTCGGGAGACAATTCATTCAAAAATGCAATCATGACGATGAGGAATCGCATAGGAAAATTGAATTGAATGGAGCTGTTTGTTTTCATATAATTTTTCACATGACCTACATTTCAATGAGCAAAATATAAAATTCATACAAATGAAATAGAATATATATTCAAGGAAAGCACATCATAAAGAATATAAAGTTGATATTATATAGGAGTGCTGCCACATAAGAAAAGTGTTTGATATTCCAGCAGCCTTCAATATTGTAAATAAAATAGTCTGCTTTAGCTTTAATGAATGCACTGCTCTCATAGCATTCCCAAAATCAATTAGTGATAGATTTTTAATAGAGTCTACAATCATGCGTGAATGTCTCGATTGTTATCATTATGTCTAAAAATTTTGTCTCATGAAGATAATCATGGAATGATGTTTACTTGAAAAAGACATTGAGAGTGCTCTTTTAAGCCCCGATCACACCTTTGCGTTTGAGGCTTGCGTTCGGCTGCGGATTGCCCAAACGCATACAAACGCAGTCAAAGACAACATAACGAGCTAGAACAAGCTAGAACGAGGTAAATAGGCAGGCGAACGCAGAGGCTTTGCGTTCAGTTGCGAATGTTTGGATGTTTTTTAAACATCCGCAACTGAACGAGCTCGAATGCAAAAAAAAATTTTAGCGAGTGAATGCGCAGTGAATCGAGGTGAGACGAGCTAGAGTGACCAGCTAGCAAGCAACAACAAGTGGCTAACAAGGTACACACGCAACGTTGCGAGCAAACTTCGTATTGAATCGTACTGCTACGAGGAAAAGCGAGCTAGAGCTAGGTAAAAGGCAAGCAAACCACGTATCAGCTACATCGAGCTTCATCCTTGTGATTGCAACCGAATGTTGAGTTGCATAGGGCTGCCTCAAGGCTGCGTTCGGCTATCGAGGTAAAACGCAGCCCCAAAACGCAAAGGTGTGATCGGGGCTTTAAGTATGGATCCAAGGTCCCCAACATATAACCCATAGCATTTTTGATGTTTGTACTTTCATTAATTTCATACATGGGTACTGAGATTTTTCAAGCTGATTATACTCGCAATGTTTAGGTTTGTAAGCAATCTCATCTAGTTTGTTTTAAATGTCAAAGCTGCTTGCATATCTTGTCATCGAATTAGACTCCATTAGTATACACTTTCAGCAATACCGGGTACTTGATTTTTAATTATGACGCAGTCCGTTCAGTTATGAATGCTTTAACCATGAGTGCTTGGATTTCAGTTGACAAACAATTGTATGGTATATCTCAAGGATTCTCTCTCGTGGGTATGATCAAATTTGTGTAATTAACATTGTCTTGAAGTATGTTGGTTGTTTGCATTTTCAATGTATTCAGGTTTACATAAAGTGTGATTAATATATGTGGGGCCTGTTTCACGAAGAGTTACATCTGAATTAAAGTTGCTTTTAAATTTCTAGTTGTGTGTGGTAAACCACGCAGCACCTCATTGTGCTGATCATGCACAGGAGATCTGCGCTATTGGGTAGTCTATCAAAGAGATTATGAAGACAAGAAATTTATTAATTGTCTCCAATGGTAGAAACACACGCAACTGCTGTGTGATAAATTGAAACCAGACAGCTATGAAAAAAAATCATAGGCTGCCAGGGTGGGAAAGTTTGAACCTTTATCGCTAAGGGCACTCCGGTGATCTAGTGGTTATGATGCTGGTCTAGCAATCCAGAGGTCGGGCAGCCTATGATATTTTCATAGCTGTCTGGTTTCAATTTATCACATAACAGTTGCGTGTTTTTCTACAGTTGGAGACAAATAAATAAATTTCGTGTCTTTATAATATCCCAACGGAGTAAATCCATTTACGTTTGAAAGAGATTATGTGTTAAAACTGAATGGTCTTAAAATTTAAGTGCAACTCAAGGCCATCGCACACCATACGACTCACGACCCACGACTGGCTGACCCTGTATCTGAAATAACAAAGTGCATTGCAAAAAAAAATGCGCTTAGTTATTTCAGATCAAAAGTCGGTCAATCGCAAGTCATATGGTGTGCGTTGGTCTTTAAATTCATGCGTAACCCATTGTGAAACAAGCCCCCAATTTTTTTTAAATGCCCTACACTTTTTTGTAGAAATGGAAATAGATTAATTAAATAGGCATTAGAAACATATTTTATTTCAGATTAATTATGGACCCGAGCTATGATGTCATTAAGAGCAAGATGTAATAGATAAATGCATATAGAAAAAAAAAAGTGGAAATAAAACTGCAGAAATCTTGGTGCATCAGGGGTTTGATAGACAGGCGCATATGCATGTATCATTAGTCAAATTCTCTCTGAAGAGGGCCTTAAATGTAATAAATAGGAGAGGGAGGGTTAGATAAGAGAGAGAAAGGAGATATAATGCTTTCAACATTACTACTCCCTGGGGTAATTTCATTTTAATACAGGTCAGGATATTGGCCCGAGCCATTAAGCTATCGAGATTCATTTTGGAATTGCTCAATAATTGAAATTTTCGATAATGAGGACTTAATCGCCTATATTATATGATCTGATTAATTGACCTTTAACATCACAGGTATCAACTAGTTTGCATGATTTGAGAAGAGTTTAACTCTAGAAATAGACAATCAAAGCAAGTTATATCCATTTGCATAAAACTAAAAAGTCTCTTATCTAAATATTGTAGTTAATTCATTTAAGATCCAGATGAAAAATGTTCCTGGTGTAGGATTTGAAAAAAAAATTCTTATTCTTCCCATTAGATATATTACCCTTTTGCAATATGCAATTGGATCCATGCATGCCTAATTGAACATATCATGTTTCATAAATCAATATAGAATAAACAACACAAGATATTTTTTATGGTGCCTTGATCTAAAATATAGTGTTGAAAGATCATGTTAAGGGACCATAGACTGCAAAGAACAACATGGAAAGCTGTGAAAACTAATGGTGTCTGGACCTAATTACAAATTCTTCTAACACATGTGCTTACATCATTTATGCACAACGAGCTTTGTTAAATGGAGCGTAGACAAGTTAAACTGGTTGCAGTTGATCAACTACGGTCTCAGCTGGAAAAACTTTTTCTAATTAGGGAGCAATTTTTTAAATATTACCCCAGGAAAGCTTGATTCGGCAGTAAGACCTTGTAAATTAGTTTCTATTAGTAATGGACTTTTTGACAAAATGCCAATCGTATATTTATAGTGAATCAAGTTGTTCATGCTTGTGCAATTCAATGCAAGGCTTTCCCCTCCCCACCCCCTCCACAACTCTGTCTAACTCTGAGCTTAACATGAAAAAGGAATGCAGATAGTCTTTGGGTGAGCATCAAATAAAATTTCGTTGTTCTAAATTTTAATTTACACATTGTTGTTGTTACTGGCTTTACTTCCAATGTTTGGATATATTTTTTGTGAGGCAATAATTAAGTTCAAATCATAATCACTTCTTCACCTCAAATTTAAATACCACAGATCAGTTCTGAACTATTGCAAGTTGGTCCTTTGAACCCAAGTATGTACTCTACCATTGTCTTTGATTTAATGATGTTTAACCCTTTATAGCACCTAGAGACTGCGTGAAAAGTGTCAGTTTACTCACTAGCGTAAAGGACCATGCTGTCTTTCAATCAGGATTTTTCAATAAGAATTGCTCTTAAAACATCCTTTTTTTTGCAGAATCAGACAGCTCACATCCAATGGGTAATCCACAACAAGTATGGGCATGTTTCATCACATATATTGACTATAGCGTGCTTAAGACATGGGCGGTTCGGGGCGGTTCAGTGATTAAGCAGAGGGGCGGTCTCCGGCAGTTTAGGTGCTAAAGGGTTAACATCCTTTAGTTCCATATACTTGTTTATTTAGAAGGTAAATTTGTAATAATTCATTGGCTGAAGATGGAGGTTCCTCCCAAAAATCTTTCTTTCTCTTAAAATATGTTTCTACGTTATTGTCATTTTCAATTTGTTATCTTCTCCTTTAAAAAATCTCAAGTAAATTGTGCATTACTCTTCCTAACACCAAAAATGAAGAAACCTGTTTTAATCCCATGGGACTTTAATCCACACTATCTCTAGGATAAGATGAACCCCTTATGGAGTTCCCCAGGCTTTAATCCTCCCTCTATCCCCTGAGAAGTCTCCCAAAACGCCTGGAAGATTGTCTGAAATCCTTTGACTTTGAAGTATTTCATGGTATGTAAGTGGGTTAAGATGCTACTAAGAGATCCCAACCACATCCCGTTAGAGGGTATCAAATCCATGTTAAATGTATCTCCTGTGACAGCCAGAAAGGCTTTAGGGTATGTTCAATGTTCATTTTCAAATTTAAACGCCAACATGAATCATGATACAAAACACAATTAAAAACGCGGACAGCGGTACACCGTTCAGTGTCGAAAATTTAAAGCTGATTATAATGTCCATCATCTTTAAATTCCCCGCTCAAACATCTGCGCCTTGTTTCACTTGCATTGGAAGCTTCTACTGCAAGAGCACATTTAAAGACGTTTGAAAACTTGATTGTGTTCAGTGTCACATTTCGTTGCATTCGCGATGCTCAAGGTCGTAAAATCAAAGCTGATCATGATTCAAAATGCATCTTTTTCAGCGTTTTAATTTTCCTCCAAATGGAGATCTAAAACATGTTTATTTTTACGACTGGGAATGGGGACAATGAACACCCACTTTGTTTCTCTTTATATCAGCGTTTTGTATCATGATTCATGTTGGCGGTTAAAATATGAAATTGAACATTGAACACACCCTTAGTTTCATCCTTCTACATCTCAGCAGACGGTTTCGCATAGTGACAGTATCACATGGTACAATCCGACAACCCATATGAATCGGTTTATCTGGGTGAGACGTGTCGGTTGAGAGACTGATATTATAGGATTTAACTTTATAAGCCTTCTGGATATATGTTGCTTTTAACCCATTGAGGACTGAGCCCGAATATATTCGGTCTGGGGTTTATGTTTTCAACAAATTATTAAATTGGGCAAACTAATGTCCAATTTGACAGGGTCCACCGTTTCTCCATATTACCTGAACAATGCCACCAAGTTGAAACAACCATAGAACAATCATACAACCATAGAACAAACATAAATCAACTATCAAATTATTTAGTAATACAGATGTTTAATCATTTGTCACTGTCAAACATTTTTTTATATTGTTTCTAGAACAACAAAATCAATTAATGTATACGTAGTTCACCCACTTAAATTCTCATTTAAGGGCATTTCTTCATGTTCGATAACTGTATTATATTCATTGTTCTGTTATTGTCATTAGAAACCTGTAAAATAAATGCATTTTAATCCAACCATATTTAATATCCTGTTATTTAGTTATCTTAAAACCAGAGAAAGAGTATCCCATATTGTTGTTTTGGGTCATGTTCCAATTTCACACAAAGGCCGAGCCATGATTTTGAAAAAAACAAAATGGCTCTATCAAAATTATATGCGTCAGAAAGCAATATGAATCAAGCCCCTTGTTTTTCTTCTACCATAGCTTCTGACAACTTTAAAATCTATATTTGAGCCCTCTTAATTAGTATGCATTACGGGTTATGGGTAAACAGTCCCTGGCTGCTCTAATTGAGCTGAAATTATCAAGCAAATACTGGTAGACCTCTCATCCAGGCAATCTGTAACAATTAAAGGATATGCTGGATTATGGGCATGATGGATAAAGATTCTTGGGGTAAATCTAGGATTCATGAATCTGGTTTAGATTGATAGAATACATTTATATTTTGACTATTTTAAGTGATTACAAATGAGGTATAGGGAATATGGAATGAATTTCAGCTGATCTGTCTGGCATGTTCCCTGCTGTGGATTTGATTTCGACAATTTCATCTTTAAAAATAAGTTTAAAACATTGTTGTGCAAATCAATTTCTTGAAATGTATTACAACTCTTTTCAGAATATTTTTTTTTAAACACAGTTTTGTTGATGATTCAAATGTATTACAAAGATAAGCTAGACTTGTAGTAAAAGGTATTGAAGCATTCTCCCTCCAGCCTTTTAGACAAAGAAACGATGCACATCCTGATTATGAAAAACATGATAATCCCCCAATCTTTTTTTCTTGAAGGTTCTCCAACATCTTTTAATGGACTAATTGCAATGTTTGACTTAATTGTATCATGTTCAATCAAAGAACCCTTCGCATGAAAGACGGAAGTGTAAATGCTACGGACTGGGAGAATACATCTTTTGACACAAACCCTTTAGAATGTAAGGGCATTACCAGGATATTAAACTTAAAAGGTTCATTGAAAAAGCTATATAAAAAATATGTTGGATAATTAGTAAAACTAAATGAGTAGAGGACAAGCCCATTCAGAACAATTTAAGGGCACTTTGGATTTTGACATTTTTCTTCAGTACTTCAGTATTGAATTTAGCTGTCTACATGTATCGCTTATCACGTATATTTACTCTAGAATTATCCTCATGAGTATTTCGATTGCATTTCGTGTTCATTTCTTTCTCTATTTTTCTCTCATAGGGCACAGAGACATGGTAATTTGTCATTTGCACTGTATATATTTATATATGAACTGTCTATTTTAATATTGAGAGTTTTTACAAAATAGCATTTTTCATGATGGTACCACAATTGAATGTCAAAAATAGTACCTTAGACACATGAATTTCCTGAATGTGTACAAATGAGAAGACATGTTGACATTGACATACAATGTGTGATTAAGACTGAGTCACAGGCTTGGCAGGTGCTTCTGCTCAGAGAAACGTAGTATGCTTTTAATGACTATTGTAAGTTTTTTTTTAAATTAATTAATTAGCAGTTCTGTAAGCTCTAATGACATTGGCTCGTATTCACAAAGGTGTCCTGAACTCAAGCCTAGCTTAAATCTGTGGTTTAACTATGGGTAGCATAATGTAACACAATCTGTCAATGCTGTTATGTTACTTACACGTTTACTGGGTTCTTGAATCTTACTTTTATGGTTAGGGAGACTTGTGTAATTATCCTTCCTAGGCACTTTTTAAGAGTTTCGGTTCCAAAAATTCTGATAAATTGGACATCTACGGTTCCAGATTGTGTCACATTTTGCTACCGAAAGTTAAACCACAGATTTAAGCTAGGCTTAACTTTAGGACACCTTTATGAATACGGGCCTTTATGTTTATCCTGGAACTTCTTCTAAAGTATCAAAATATAAGGCTATCACCATAAGGCTATTACCATAAGGCTAAGGGTATATTCATATCTTACTTAGATGTCATATGAAATCCACTTCTATGAATTAGGATTTTAGAAGGTGTTCTCTGGTTACTGTAAGGGAATGATGTTTAAATGATTTAGAATTGAACCTTGTGAACCTGTAGAACTGTCAACCTGTTGGCATGACATTTATAGTCATTTCTCCCCTCATTGAGACAGTTAATGGAGTCCATCAATTTAAGTCATGACTTCAGGTTTCCTAAGGCTACAATTGCATGAAGAATGGGAGACTTTGCCATTATCTACCTACCAGATAGCCATTTATACCCTTGGTGGAGTGAAGTAATATCAATTTTTTTTTTAAAGTTAATACCCTAATGACCTCTGCATTAATTCCCATGTCAAGTGATTACATGTTGACCTACCAATTGTCGGACAATGACATGTCAACATGGGAATTATATAAAGCAGCCGTCTAAACATGTGTTTTGTGTGAGGTTCATAACTATCCTATTACTATATTGATTTTGAAACGCTTATATAGATTAACACAGATATTTTATTCTGATCATTTCAACACCAAAAACTTCATTGATGATGATCTATGATATTCACATTCTTTCTGGCATTTTTTCTTGCCACGACATATCTTGGAGAGCAGGATTGCATAACAGCAAGAGGGAATTGTAGCATGCACTTTTGAAAGGGCTGTTTGTGTTGATAATGGGACAGTAATGGGGACCCAATGATGGATTATTATTCTGGAATTATCCTCATGAGTATGTACTTGTAGAATGCTGTATGGGAGCTGTCATGTTCCAGCTTATTCTAAATCTTGGCTTTTCAGAAATGTGGTTTCTTCCAAGGTATCTCTTTTTCATATCAAGTTTCGCTGATGCAAGGGGGATTTGTTAAACCTTAACTATTCCTGATTTGTTAAGAATGTTACATGATTATTTTACCCTTTTAAGTTAATATTTTGACTTTAATTCAGGCAAATTTAGAAGATAAGTAGGTATTTTTACATTTATCAATATTTCCATCTTACTTTCTATAAGCATCATGCATTACTCGTTTAGATCTGGATATAAAATGCTTATGAAATTCCAGTCACATGTATTAGCAGGTGAAAAATGACAGCTCAAGCTAGCTTTAAGCAGAACGTCATATTACCCTCATTCGTAAAAAGTGTTTCTTTGAACTATCTGAAAGAAGGTTTTTATTAGGAGTTTGGTGGAATATGTGATAAGATATTCCCAGTATGTATGCTCTCTATAGACCCTTCATGTGTCATCAATGTCTAATAATAGTCTGCGGTTTTGAGTTACCGCATAAAAAAATACAGGAATTGTCTGCAACCTGCATTTTCAGATTTTGTTTTTCTTTCTTGAGAAGAAGATGCACCGTCTACAATGGGAATCCAACCGTCTTTATTCCACCCCTTTTTTGATGTTATGATGGCAAGCAGCTGCAAATACACCATTTTATTTCCTTATCACCCTCTGGCGATGGTTTAAGGATACCATAGAATGTCTAGCCTTGGGCTTTCCACTTCTACCGTTGGCCTCCTTTCGACCCTTTCAGACTAGAAACTTTGGACAAAAATCTGTATCAATAAAGAAATTTATAATATATTAATATCAATATGTACAGGAGTGTTACACCTGCCCTATAGTAATCTATAGCCATTTCTCACAAAATTTTTATTATTAAGCCTAATGCTATAAATATATTGTATAGCTAAACGGTTTTTACATAGATGTGTGATGTATATTTTGTTTGTCTGAAGGGGGTTATAGAGCTCAGATGAACAGGTTGCTGTGGTAATCAATGTTACTAGGGCAGGTATAATGTGACCATACAGTTTGGTAACTTATTCAACCACACCTCTACACTATAATAACTTTAATATTCATATTAGCACTTATATAGCAGATGCATGTTGCATAATTTGTATTGGATTGCAAGGAAATTGCTGATTGATGTGACGCTAGAAGTTTTGGGGATGAAATGAAGCTTTTTCATAGGAGATATGTATAGTATAATGTTTATTAAATAAAAAACATGCATTTTATGGATAATTGAAATCTAGAATTAAGACAAATGAAGTCAGACATAAGAGATGTGAGAAGCAGGGGGTGTGGAGCATTTCTGGAATTGAGGGGGAATGATCTTGTGGTTATTTTTACATATGTCTATTTAAAATAGTGAGGGGGCAACTCTGTGCCCCTTGAGAAGGTTGTCATGATTCTATAGCATCACTTTTTAATGAATTAATTCATATAAACATTTGCAAACTCTTTTTTTTTTTTTGTTAATGTGAATATACTGTATATTAGATATTGCTCCCTAATGAGGTGTAATTCAGAGACAATTGGCTCTATTCTTAGCAAAAATCAAAAAGGGAAAGAAAGATGAAAACCATGTGAGGATTGTTTACATGCATGTAATTAATAAGGCAGGTTGGTGCTCTATCAGAGTGGTTATATGAGACTAGAGGGAGCAAAGATTTCCACTCATGTGGGTTCAAGCAGTAAGGCGGTCCATGAATTGTGAGGCTGTACCGGCAGGAGACTGCTCTATCAGACCCGCCATAGCCCAAGGCCTAGATCATGACCTCCCATATCATATTCCTGGAGTTAAAAGGGTGTTAATACGTGCCTTCACAGTTATTTCATAGCAATGCATGATGGGACGGAAGTTTAGTACAGTTGCCTGATTAGGCCTACAGTGTATGATCATGTTGTTAATGCTATGTGAAAAAAATTCACTTTTGTTTATGGTAAGATGGAATTCTAACAAACCGGCTGATGAAAGAATTAATTGCTATGAAAATGAAATCATTTTTGTTTGTGCTTGTTGTGTGGATCAGTTTAAAACAACAATTTTCATTCTATTTGAAACTTTTATAATTTGTTTATAATTTGCGGACATTGATGACAATCAAATTACTACTGTATAAGCCAATATTTTCGCGATTTTGGACTAGTTGGGGAAATTCGGGAGAGAAATTTTTTTGCGATTTTGGTGATGACTTCATTACTACAAATAGCCTCGCACTGAAGTGGAAATTTTCGCTATGACCGACTCACCGCGAAAATAACCACTTATACAGTATATACACAATATTATCATACAGCAAAGGGTGCTGCAAGAAGTTAATTGTTCAAGAATTCTGTCCCATCATGATGAAAAAAATAATGTTAATGCATATATTCATGTTCTAATATTCACCTTTCTGGCCCTTTCGAGACAATGTTTGAATTGTGGCATTGACTGGTAGCAACTTAGATTCGAATGTGGAATGAAAAGCAATGTTTAACATGCCTCATAGTAAAAAAACTATTATACTAATCGGTGAGACTAAGAAAAATGGTAACTCATGTTTTGGAGGACTATGGCCTGAATTCAGGAAACCTGCCTAACTCTAAAGTATGCTTTAACCTACATTTGAAATTTGGGTACTAACTTCAGACTTACAACAAGTTTTAACTTCACGTTAGCTTTAGGCTAGCTACCTTTCAAATAAAAGAATTTTGTTGTGGCACAGAACAAAGAATTTAGTTATCAATGTGTTCATAAAAAAATTTCATGTTCCACTTTCCTTTTCTTTTTTTCATTCTTTTTTTTCTAACTATTTATAACAAAAAGACGAAGAGTAATCATTACAGCCTTTTCTCTTTATCATACTGGATGTCTTTAACCCATTGTGTACTAAGCCCGCATATATGCGGGCTGAAGAAACATAGAACATCCCTCTTGTCGACCGTTTATTTCACTCATGATTGCATAACCATATAAAGACCTTGTATAATTTAAATTACATGTATCTGACATTTGATCTATTTAAAGCTGTCTTGTTTCACCTTCAAATGAAAAGAATTTCTTGCAAGCATGCGCTTAACAATCACGATTCATTCCGCTTTGTAAAAATTCTCAGTATGCAACAGGTTTAAAAACGCACACATTACTTTGAAATTTAGGCTTATGAAAATGTGATGGTTATAGCTGCCTCAAGCATTTTCATTCGAAATTGTAATGCGGGTAATATACAGTAATGCCTGTGGCAAAAATTTTAAGGAAATAGTGATAAAGAGAAAGGTTGAAAAGATATCAGATGTGGAATCCTAGCTTTTATGAGACTCTGTGATATGTACATTCATTTTGATAGATGTATTTGTGGATGAAAAAGTAGTTCAGGCAATTTAAGAGCACAATATTATTGCTATTTATATGATGGCGACAGAGGGAAAAAAGGAAAGTAAAGCTATTGAAGAAAGAAAATATTGAAGATGAGAGGATGATTTGAAACATGCAATATTAATATATAGAAGAGTGGAATTATTATAGTTTGAAATAAAGTGAGATACAAAGATAAATATAAAAGAAGGAAAAGGGATTGAATAGATGAAAAAAAAAAAAAAAAACAGATAAAAGAGAACAAAAATATAGAAATAAAAAACAGAAGGAATATAGGAAAATAAATCTTGAAGTTATAGAGGTGATGGAGGAAGAGATATTTAGGCACGTAAAAACAAACAAATGTCCCCCATTCAGAAATGCAGTGGCCTTTTTACTGCTGAAGATGTTTTGAGGTTGCGGTCGATACATGTGCCCTTGTTTTTATGCTCAAATCGTGGATTGGCTTGAGGGTGTTTGGTAAGTAATGCCTTGCTAGACCCACGATAAGAAAAAATCAATGCTGGTTATCATGTCAGTCACCCAGACCAAGGCTCGCGATGTAATCATCACGTCATATGAGATCCTGCCCTACAAATTTGCACCGTTTTTGTTTCTCTTTTGGCTAGCATGATTTCGATTGTTGGAGAATGAGTTATATGGATGTACTCTAACGCTGCTTCATGTGTCAGTGTATCATATTTTGCTGTTCAATTTTCTCGGTAAAAATGACAGTCATTGCATTACAATTCCCTCATGAGATAATCAAACCAATTATGAAGAAAAAAATAGCAATCAGATGTTGTTTGCAGATATAAAGTTGTTGGAATAAGCATTGTTTTTTTTTTTATTGTAGTTCTGCTGTTTCTTTTATATCATACACACAGTTGTATTTGACCTTGGTATTCATGTTGCCGCGTACATTACCATTTTTGAAGGTTTTTTTCCACTTAGTTGAAAAAAATTAGCTATTCATTATTATTTATTTCATCGGCAGTATCATTAAGTGCACTTTACATGGTCATGTCTGTAATGCAGTAACATCAATTACCGGTCGAGTAATTTCATTCCAGTCTCTTCGCATGTGTGCAGCGACTGATTGCAGATCCAAATATGATCAGAGGCGGATCAAATATAGTTGTGCAGGGGGGGGGGGTTGTTAGAAGCTTCTGATAACCAGAGCAAAACTATAGAATCTCACTGAACCACAAATTGCCCCATTATCTTTCAATGACCTGTCATAACTGTACGATACCCCGATGGGTTGAGAATTTCAGCGTTAATAAGTAGGCCTACTGTCTCAAGCATTGTGTCATAAGAATCTGCATTTCCCTCTTAATTGCATTAATGTAACATTTTAGAAAGCAGGAAATATTTCAAAGTTACTTCTCGAGTATAAATGCAACTTTTGTGCAGAGGTCGATTGAAAATACTAGTGTTATGAACCTGAATATGGGATGCGATGTTGCTACATCAAAGCTCCAGTCTATGGTTGACCATATAACCCAAAATGTTTTGACCGATTTAGGTCAGCTAGAGGTTTAATAGCAATCTTGATATTAAATCAGCAATAACCTAGTCTGTTAATAACATGAGCGTATTGGCAGGAACCAGGCCTCAATTAAACTATCCTACACATGTTATAGTCAACACATGGAGCTTTAGGTTGTCAGTGAAATATAGAGTCCGTGCCACATGTATTAAGGTTATTATAAATTCTTTAAAAACACAGCAATTTCAAAATGTTATTGTAGCTCCCTCAAACTTTGAATATGGAATGATATTTTGAGGTTAATTTATGTAAAATGTGAAATGAAACAATAAAAACTGAATGCATCAAATGTGATATATCAAAATTTTGTTGAAATTATAGATCAACATGATTGAAAGTCAGGGTAGTAAAGTCAGTTTTCCATTAAATTTGTAGTTTCATGTTAATCCACAAGCATTTTCTGCATTTTCCATCATTTTTTCAAAAAATCCATTTCAAATTTCAAGCACCCTACACATTATCAATCAGATTTCTATTACAGCACTTAACATTCTCAAAGGTTCCCCCTTGCGTCTATCAGCAAAAAATGAATACACGAACCGGCGTGCTCGGCAATTCTCTACGAAAGGCCAGAGCGTTTTACCGATAGAAGAAACGTGAAGTGCGCTCAAGATCTGAATCAATATTTGTTTATCCCCAAATGAGGGAGGCATATCTGTAATGTGGCCGGACCGACACACGGGAGACATTCCTTCGGTAATTTTATGAGGTTGTCAAATAGCAGATTTGACTGAAGTGGAACCTGTATTTCATCATGAGTATAGCGCCCTACTTTTTTCTGCAATGCCTTTGTTGGAATGTCTCCTGATCATTTTAATGTTGGGTTGCGAGTGTCAATATGGTGCGCATGGTAACAAAAATAGATTTGTAACATGAATGTTCTTTATTATTTCCCCCCTCAATTTAATCAGTGATAGAGGCAGTCTATGTTTTCAATATTTTGTATAATATGGAGTTTCTCTTCAAAGTCATTTTACTGTGAGTGTCATTATGTGCATGGATTGAGAATCAAATCATAACATGTATGTGCTGCCGTATTTCGTTCAATTCAATCACTAACTAAATAGAGGAAGTCATATGTCTTTTTATAATTAAATTTGATAAGGGATTCTTCCTCCCAATTATACTATTTTTTAGTTGTGAGTTTGTGCCCATGGATGGAAAATTGAAGGGTAACAAGAATGTGCATCAGTATCTCTTTGAATTCAATCAGTAATTTAATAGTGGAAACTGTTTTTAACAGGTAATTTGATATGAGATCTTTCCTCTGAATTATTTCATTTTTGGTTGGAACATGGGACTTATTTTCATACTTCCTAAGAGTGGGGATTGCATTATAGTTAATGAATGGGACTCTTTTTTTTTTTAAATAAAGGAATAAAACCCTCTATGCAATACTACATACAAAAAGTAATGAAAAACCTCTATGCAGTATAAATTTTTCTCAGAAAGGCAGTGAAATTTAATTGCTTTTCAGCACATTTTTACATCTACTGTCTCTGACAGAACCTACTGCAAGATTTAAAACAAGAATCAAAACTATGATAAAGGCATTAAGATATAACTTATACGTCTCATTTTGTTATCATAATCTATGTTAAGACTAAATAAGTAATCTATGTTATTTATGTATGCCCTGCTTGTTCTGTTATTCAGATATGTCCTGGGCCTTCTTTGTTTCTATGATTGTATTTTTTATTACTTTGTTTTGAATGGCAAATAAAGTGATGATTTACTACATATCTAATCATTTTCTTTGATTTACCTCATATTATCATTGAAATATAATTTGATGAATTGAGTAGTGTTACAATAACCGATGTGTTGGCTCAGTAGATAGAGCATCCGCGCCTCATAATTGGGAGGTCGTGGGTTCGAACCCCGGCTGTGTCAAACCAAAAGATGTTAAGAGATGGGAGTTGCTGCTACTCTTTTTGTCATTCAACAAGGAAGGAATAGAGCATTGTCAATTTGGCGCTGCTCAGTGGCTGCTGGGCTTACAATAAATTGGGCAAAAGAATTTACATTTCAGACAATAACATTTTGAGTTTTGTTTTAAAATATGATTTTATCTCCTTCCCTTATGAAACCTCCCAATTTCTTTGCTTCTATTGGGAAATTTTGATGTTACGTTGGTATTGTACTATATTCACATCTTACATAGATATCTTAGCCTGTTAAAGACCAGCTGATTTGGCTATAACACACATTTTCCATAGACCTCAACTGAAATGTATTCGGGCTCAGTCCTCGTTGGTTTAAGAATCTCGCTCTGTATTTACCAACTTTAGTTGTTTGACATGACTAATGGATGCTTAGAGGATTGCTAACATACATTTGTAGTATGTACTTGTATTTCTTTGAAAGATTCCACTGCCTTTTTTAACCCTTAGCGTGCCACGGACACGTTTTCGTGCAATTGTACTTATTATCTGTACAATCGTAATAATTTATTTTCTCTTGATTGCTTGCAGTATAGGCTTTGCAAATAGCACAGTTGATTGTATTGTGTATGTGGATTGATTTCCAGTCATTTACACCAAAAGATTTTAAAAGATCTTACAAAAGATTTTAAAAGAAAGTCTACTTTTTTTACTATAAATTAATATAGCACGTTAAGAGTTAATCATTTGAAAAATCGTAGTCTTGTTCAGAGTGTTGGTGAACTGCAATCCAAAACGTAAACTATAGATATTTTCATTGCAGAATTCACAGAAATTTCAAGCTGTGCACATGAGAATAAAAAAAAAACTGTTGCCTTTAGATGTCATGTCTGTAATGGTAAATGAATGAAAATTTGCTCTGTATGCTACTGACAATAAATTTATTGAATGGAAATGTGTTTCGGAACTTTAAATTTGTTTTAAAATGTTTTAAACAGTCAAAAACTGTCATGTCGGTAATATGAACCGACCAGATATTAGTTAATGCTCTTGTGGCCCTGAGCAATGAATGTCTCAAAAGGTCAATATATTGTTATAATCTCCTAAGGTTTAGTTTTGTAACCACCTGCGTGAAGTTATTGACTGGCAATCTATGCTCAAGGCTGCTTCTATTCTGCTAGGGAGATGTCTGTTCATGAGCGAATGCATTCAGGTGGGTCTCTTCATCCTGCGTTGCCACACTTACACTAGGATTTTAAGTAACAAAGTTACAAAATATTAAAGGGAAGTGATATTGTATATATTTCTTTTTGATAGAAAATGTATGTTACTTTGGTTCAAAGGTATTTGAAAAAATGAGAAACATCAGTTAATTGTACACAACAAAACAAGACAGTTTCCAATATATTTTAAAAACAATGTCATTCAGGTGTTTCTTTTCTTTTCGTGTTGGCACAATTACACTAGCATTTTAAGAAACAAAGTTAGAAAATATTAAAGGAAACTGATGTTATATTAATTCAATTTAGGTAGAAAATGTATTTTTCATTCATAGACAATTGAAAGAATTATATGTAAAAGAGATACACCAAGCAATGTGTACACTTTAAACAAAATAGTGTACAACATATTTTTCTTTTTTAATTCTCATTTTGAAATACAAATTATTAGTTCAATGGTGCAAATATATCATGGGTTGAAACATTAACATTCATTTCAATAAGTCAAAGTGGATTTGAATAGAAAGTTAATCATCAAACATATTGAAATATTCACACTAATGAACTGTTGAAGATAAATTAAATGTTGTGTACCTAAGATTTTGACACATGAGGATTTTAAAAAATTTAATTCTGAAAGCTATTGTGTGTATAATGCGCTAGGATAATGGAACCAAAAATCCATGCTGAAATGGAACCAGATTGCATGCTTGTTGATGTAGTGGTTTAATGGATTGCTTTGTGAATTTTTTTTTTGAACAACAATCTTCCAATTAAATATCAAGGATCTGTCAAGGTGAATGAAATGAAATATTTAAACATCCATTATTGGAAGTGTATATATTCAAGTCACACTATATTTTTGTGAAAATGATCAATTGCAGCAATCCGGAACAATGTTGGAGTTTACCATTCAATGATTTGCGTTAAGTCGTGATTGATGACTGTTTCGTATCTTGCTACCGGTATCAAATCAATCCTATCTAGATTTCATTCAAATCATACTCTATTTTTATTCTAAAATGTTCAATCATAGTAACTGTGGGACAATGTGGGAGTTTACCTTTAAAGGGAGACCGGTAATATAATAATTGCAAAATCCATGTATTTAGTAGCAAATCTGTGTGTTATTATTCAAGTAGGCCTATATCCTATTTCTACACTTATCAGAATGTTGCATTATGGGTAAGGAAACGGGCCAGATTGAGTAGTTGAGGACTTGAGGTGGTGCTGTAAAGAGCTGCTGGTTCTTATTGGCTTTAAATGAATGGTCTTACATGATGGAAGACTGTTTCCTATCTTGCTGCCAGTATCAAATCGATCCTATCTGGATTCAAATCATACCCTATTTTTCTTACATGTTCCATCGCAGTAACTGTGGGACAATGTTGGAGTTTACCTTTAAATAAATGGTTGTTACATTTGGATTGACTTGAATCATAATCTGATGAGCAACTGTTTGGCAATGTGGGAATTTGCCTTTAAATGAATGGTCTTACATGATGGAATATACTGTTTCCTATCTTGCTGCCAGTATCAAATCAATCCTATCTGGATTGCATTCAAATCATACTCTATTTTTTTCTTACATGTTCCATCACAATAGCTGTGGGACAATGTATTTCATATGTTTTTATTAATGTGTCAATTTTGTAAATTCAAAGTCAATTCAGTCTTCCAGAATATGAAAATTGAATAAATACATCTTGAATCATACTCTAGAAAATGTGGGACAATGTTGGAGTTTACCTTTAACTGATTGGTTGTTACATGATGGATGCATGTTTCCTATCTTGCTACCGGTATCAAATCACTCTTATCTGTCACCCTCCACTCCTTTCATGCATACTATCTCGGCGGCACACCTGTTAATCAAACGTATCTACAGCTAGTCTGAGTCTGTCAACTGGGACTTTAACACCAGTTTAAATTATTCAAGTTTCCACTGGTGGTCTGATTGTTTTCACAAAGGTATTACTAAAAGTGGGGTATTACATTAGATAAAAATTTAAATGATTGGTTCTTACATGATGGATCTTGCTGCGATATCAAATCACTCCTATCTGTCACCCTCCATCCCTTCACCATGCATACTATCTCTGAGGAACACCTGTTAATCAAACGTATCTACAGCTAGTCTGAATCTGACAACTGGGACTTCCACACAAATTTCCATTGGTGTTTTGATGCTTTCCCTTAAATGCTTGGTATTATATTTGATGAACATTTGATTTGGCAATAAGGAACTGTCACATGAAAACAACTTAGCAAATTCACCCATCAAAAACTAAAGAACGAACGGACTCAAAAGTGTTCTATAATTGATACCAATCATATGTATTTAATTATTCCAATTCCAATTCCAATTCCAATTCGTTGTCTCGCTATTCTTCTCTACAATACGTCTCTACTCTAACGTCACAATATACCGGAATACAAACAAAATAATTATCATAATATCATATCATATCATATCATTATACATAAACAATGAACTGCTTTTTTATTATATAAAGTTTTAAATGTCATTAATTGAACCGCATACAACACTAATATAAATCCCACAGAATTAGATGTAACTCTGTAGTTTCAAAAGATATCGCTCAAAATCGTTGCAACTGTTGGGTCATTCTCTCATTCAATTAAATGTCTAAATACATCACCGCTTGAAGATGATTTGGAGTGTGAGAGTCCTTTACTGCATGAGTCACTGAAGTCACGACGTGACGTATGAACTGGACTTCTCAGTTGAAGAGTTTACGGTGTCGTAGCTTCGACGTCGATATAAAGTTGTTGGATCCTAGTTGGGTGGGGTGCGTCTCCTGCCCCAGACTACTTGCCATCTAAAAATAGATTTCATAAACAATTTCTACTATGCGGTTCTTGACTAACCAACCACTTATCATATATCTGAAATGGTTCACACAAATAAATGCAGTTCATCTTTAATAATAATTTTATATTTATATCAATTCTTACACAGTTCTTCTATCTTAAGACTTCCAAGATTCTGACTGAGAGTGATATTGTTCAAAGTTCAAAGATACAATTTACTTAATATAATTAATTAATACATCTCAATCAAAGCTATAACCGTGACCTTTTTTTATTGTCACAATGATACATACACATTTATTTAATAATTTGCAAACTTCAAGATAATTAACTCACCGTTGGTGCTTTTTAGAAATGCTTAATAAAAGTCGTCATAATGAAGATAAAAATGCCTGTCATGGTAATTGCAGGTCTTTCCCTCTGTCTTGAAATAAAGTTGAAACAAAACTCTTCAGATAACTTAGGTTGAAAAACTCATGTTGAAATTAACTGAACTCAAAATTGGAGAGGCCCTGACAAAAAGCTGCCTTCCTCTTCTACAAGGCTGGGTGTGTCTGTTCAAAATCTCTTATTACTTCTCCAGTGCAACAAGCACTATTAAATTCAATTTGCATATAACACCTGAAAAAATTCCTTCAAAACAAAGCTTATCCTGGGCTGAATGAAATAAGGAATGTATTTAAACTAACTTCATTCTTCTAAACAACCACTTTCACACCAAAAGGATGAACCTTGGTCACACCTCGTGCACACATCTCATTATTGTGGAAACCCCTTTCACACTAGAAATTAAAACCTCTTCTACTTCTACACACCACACGATGGCACAACTCATACCTTCCTATATCCATCAAAACAAAATAAGTGAATACAATCACTTCCACTGTGACAGGAACATAGGCCTCTCTTTGTCAATAAAAAAAAAAAAAAAATGTCCTCATATTGCTCCAGTAACATTATATTGGTGTCTATGTGAAAAAGGATTTATTTATTTTTTTATTTATTTATTTTTTTTTTGGTTGAAATTTCTTGCATTAATGATTTGATTTTTTTATTTATTGCTTTCTTCTGCGTACATAGAAGTATAACATTTTCTTTGATGTTGAAGTAAATTGACATAAATAATGAATTTTCTGACAACATGACAGTCGAGATTCAAAATAGATCTAAATGAACATATAAATCGACATACTACTGAAATACTAAATGTATAAATTGTCAAAATATTAAAACACTACTTCGCCAAAGAATTACAAATCATTTGTCGAAGAAGATATCAAAGTAAGCAAAACGCTGAGAGTATGATAGTCCCTAATAAAACTCATTAAAAGATTAATATCATTATTCAGTAGAATGGATAAATAATTATTGAAACAAAATCCAATAGGATAACAATAATTTTTCCCCTTTATATATATTATGCTGTGGACAATGATGATGATGATGATGATGAATAATGACAATCTAGATGATGGTGACGGTGATAATGAAGATGATGATAAATGAAAGTATGGTGTTATGAAAATAATTGGAAAGTTAACACAGAAACCTTACTTGAATATTCTGATATAAGCATTTTTTAACTTTCGCCTTAAATGCATAAAGGGTTTGACAGGATTTGATACAATCTGGGAGTGAAATTCTATAAGTCTGGACCGTGGTGTCTTATGAATCTATGGCGAATGAGTATATTTCGGGGATCAATCATAATTTACGCTGGTCAAAATCTTGAAGAGAAGAATATGCCACAAATTGATAGTGATAACAGTTGATATCATAACAATGATTAAGAAATAATATCAAAGATAACGAACTTTGATTTCTCCTTAACAAATCTCCTCTAAGAATGCTTGGACTGCTTATTTGCATCCGGCTAATTGGTAAACAGTTCAACCACTTTGAACAACCCAATCAAAATGCTAAATGGTCTTTAGCTAAGAGAGCATCTGGACATTGATGTATGGTTCAGAACCAAAAAGACAAACATACTTAGGGTAGTGGGTTGGACAGTCCTGACAGGTTTTTCACTTTCTAAGAAGTCGTCCTCTTATGTGGTGGGTCACAACTGGTCATATTGTTATCTGTGCACCTCTCTACAATGGATTCCATAAAGAATTCTATGTTGAACATCCTTTTAATTTTTCTATTTTAAAGATAAGCACGGAGCAAATAGGGAATGCAGAAAGTTTTCATAATATTACTGCATAAGCAATATTTTGGCGATTTATACTATTTTGGGAAATTTGCAAGTGGATATTATGTATATTGTGATATTTTCATTACTACAATAGCCTTATGTTGAAGTGGAAATTTTTGCAAGATAGACTGTGAACTTTGCAAAAATAGGACCAATGCAAAAATAACCACTTATACAGTAATTTACCTTTCCACAGTGAAACAAAAACGTAGAATCTAGAATGAATTAAGAACATGAGAAATTTGCCAATGATGACATTGACACAGCTACGTTGCAGGCACTTGCCCGTGACCTACGATTTGTTGGACGGCCGCTTACTGTAATGCATTGCCCTCATTAACTCTAGATAGATGGTCAGCTTCCGGTCTGGTTATGGGACATTTACCATTTTGCGAGTAAAGGTAGTGCTCTAATACCCTTTTAGCTCTGATAGTCATCTCCTGACTGGCTATTGCCATTGACGTGTGGTGGTAGAAGGCTGAAATACTGTGATAGAAGATGCGTTTAATAGCCTTTAGCTCTGAACTGACACAGGTCAGCAGCTCTGAGCTGACAACAGGGTCAGCAGTGGAGATAGAAAGAGCGAGGAGAGAGAGAGAGTAGAAAGTTATCTCTGGATATGTGCACAAGAATTAAAGAAATTCAAAACCAAATTACTCATATAATGATGCCCTTCAAGAGATAAGACAATCACAAATTGATGCTAAAGTTTGTTCTTCCTAGTTTTATACACAATCCCTTCAGTAACGAACTTTCTGACTGTACTTGTATTGATGCAAGAAGACTTCCTCCGTAGCTTATGTCTAGTATTAGAATATTCTCTCATCACTCCTTCATACATTGCGGGTTGGGTTGATGTTCTGGAGTAAAACAAACACTCTAGAATCGCTCATAGATTATTCACAAGATTAACCCAAAGGAGTTAATTGCTCGGTCAAATTGTTTCGTTTCTAAATATCCTTGCTAGCTAGGATAAAGGTTGTCAACAATTGATTTTCACAAATGCTCTTGGCTGCAAAAATTTCCTTATTTTTTTGTGTGGAAACTGTGCCCACATTAGTATTACAAACCTACTTTGAAAATCGTTTTGGAAACATTAAAAAATTGTATTGATACCGAAATTTCTTGCAATA
Source organism: Paracentrotus lividus (assembly GCA_940671915.1). NCBI lineage: Eukaryota > Metazoa > Echinodermata > Echinoidea > Camarodonta > Echinidae > Paracentrotus > Paracentrotus lividus. Next base: position 11,288,219 of record CALNVZ010002100.1, read on the forward strand.
AGTTTATATGCATGAATTCTAATAAAACTATATATTTTTTATATGTAGATAATGTATGATTACAACAGAATATGCTTTAAAAAAAAATTATTATACTGCTAATCCCAGGGAAGCTATTTCCCACCCATAGGAAAATAGAAAGTCTGCCGCAGATTCTGCCGCAGATCTGCTGCAGATCTGCGGCAGACTAAAAGTCTGCGGCCAAGAGTATGAGAAGTATGCGGCAGAAAGAATCTTGCTGCAGACTACCGCATACCAGTCTGCGGCAGGAACAGTCTGCAGCAGGTCTGCGGCAGAAAATTTGGAAAGTATACGAGTCTGCAGCAGGTCTGCGTGGAAATTGGAAAGTTATAGAGTCTGCGGCAGTCTGCGGTGGAAAGGGAAATTAATAGTCTGCAGCAGGTCTGCCACAAACTCTCATATCAACCCATAGGAAATGAAAGTATGCGGCAGGTCTGCTGCAGACCTGCCGCAGACCTGCGCAGACCTGCCGCATACAAAAGTATGCGGCAAAGAAGTATGCAGGAGTATGCTGCAGAAATAGAGTGTTCCGGCAGACTTGCCGCTCACTAGTATGCCACAGAAACAGTCTGCAGCAGACTGTTTTTCTGGCATACTAGTATGCGGCAAGTCTGCGGCAAGAAAATGATGAATCTTTATCATCAGCTTTAAATGTTTTTGAACCTGTCTATTAATTGCACTGCAGGAGCTCTGAATATGTATGTAATTATGCAAATAAAAAATTTAAATAAGAAAGAAATCAGTATAGGTGTTACTTTCGACTAACTGTGACAAAATGTTTTAGATTTAGGTGGTGTATATAAGCAGGAGTAGTTCTAAAGATAGAGTGTGGCGGGAAATGGGACAGGCAGGCCAGAGCACAGTCTGGGGTAAAAGGAAAAATAATACTATGCTTTGGCAGAATGATAAAGGGTATGCCGCAGACCTACCACAAAATTTTTATCATGCTGAAAGAGTATGCAGCAGATCTGCGACAAAGAAGTAGCATACATTTGTATGAATATCATCGATATAGGACATAAAGTAAGTAATGCGGCAGGAGAGTTTGCGGGAGGCCCAAATTTGCCTAGGGATCTGATGAGCAATCTAAAGAGTAGCTCAGCAATCCAGTTCGAGTATGGCGCAGTGTGCTGATTTTTTACCTCTCTTAATGGTACATGAATTTTATATCTGTGATAAGAGAGTCTGCCGGTGCATATCTTCACAGACTCTCGGATGACTTGTATGACAACATCTAGATCGCAATGTCCTCAGAACTCAATTTATAATTAATAATAAAAAAAGTGGCTCTCCAAGACAGTAATGCTGAAGTGATGGTTGTGATTGCAGCTGTCAGTGAGTCTTCTCATAGATATCCTAAACAACAGAATACACGGTAATCTATACAGTTTTTGGAACGAGGCTCTGTTTATCATCTCTAAAATTTTGAGGTTGTTACAGTACCAATAATGACCTTTAAACATATCAGTTCTACAAACCTTATAAGGCAGGAAATCAAGTCAGATCTAATGATGATATACATAACTATTGACAGTCGGCATGTCGTCTGCAACTCCAATTATATTCAAGGCCAGCGAATTCAGGGTCTCTTCAGATAGAAGAGCTGAGTGAGGTGTTGGCCTGCTGGGTCCCAGGTGATTCTTTCAGAATCCTAACTAAACAGAAAATACCGAGAATTCAAAACCAGTATTGCAACAGCCATGTATTCAGCTCTAAAAATGAGCTTGTTCAAGTACCCCAAGACCCACAATATCAGTCACAACTAAGCCAGAACCATAGATCTAATGCTGGTAAACAAAACATGAACAGCGCATGTCTAGATAAAAAGAAGTCTTAATAAGAATAGTCATACTGATAAGTATATGGGTAGTCTGCGCAGATTTCTGTACTATCTGATATGAATAGTTCATGTGTCATCAGACTTGCGTGCGGCGAAATTCTTGCCGCAGTACATCACGGATTCGTACCTGAACGAGTCTGTGTGCAGCAGACTGTCTTAGCACGCAGGTACTCCGACTCATCGAATACTGAAAGAGTCTGCGGCGGCTGCAAGCATACTAATTGCATGTGAAAATCTGCGGCAAGTCTGCCACAAGTCTGCGGAAGTCTACCACAAGAGTCTGCTGCAGGCAAGGAACACAACTTTGCCTATGGCAGAATCAATGATAATTATTAAATTAATATGGCTTTCTATCCATAATAATGTACATGTAAATCCCAAGATGCCTCTTTCACGAGCTGAAAATTGTTTGTGCTAAAGTCCAGGTATTTGTAACAAACACTACATTCTTGCTAAGCAGACAATTTATATGCAATATAGTCACACCAAAGACTGACATAGAAATAATTATACAATGTATAGCTCTTTTCCAGTTAAAACTGCTCAAAACGATTTACAGATATTACTATACCCGTTTAATAGAATCAATTCCATGCTTGCTGTCTGTCATGCATCTATAGGCACCTATATGAATCATCCCCCTGGTGCCCTATTTGCACCTGGGTGGAGTAAAGCAATTGTAGATAGAAGCTATGTCTTCGCGAGGACATTCAAGTGCCGGTGCTAGGATCGAAGCCACAACCTTTGTATCCTAGTATACGACGACTAGACTACAGACACTTATGCATTACATCAACAACCAAACCAAAAAATAACATTGCCCTCAGATGGTCATATCACAAGTCGGTTTGGTGACAGTTAGACTGATGGGGCTGGTAAGTTGTGTATAAATGTGCTTTAGGAATCACAAAAACCACTGTCTCTCTCCTCAAAAGAAACAGACACACTTGTTTAGTCTCCTAGCTTAATACCGAAGATGGATAATATTTAAGATATTTAATTGGAAGCACAAAGATAGACTTGAGTGCGCCAAGTGTCCCAATGTTGCAGAACCCAAAGGAGTGCTTTCATCCACATTGATGCATTGCGGTCGAAGGATTGATTAAAATTGACAGAAGGGCACAGAGACGACGAGCAAGACAGATGTTCTGCCTCGTTGGTACGTAATGCAGATGATGGGTTTTCTCTCAGCATCATTTGTGATCGTCTCTATAAAAAGTGCCACAGAGTCCTAGAGGACTTCAACTTCATGCCATTATTAACTTCTGATAAGAGGCTCGTTGAAATGTTCAAATAGATTTCGGACAGGCCTTAACTTTAGTATATCCGTATAGATCACATTGACTTATTAGAGATGTATAACTGTGTGAGTCTTACTAATGGTCCATGTTAGTCCTAGCCTTGGTACTTGCTTGTGCAACATTGAAACTAGTTGAATTTCTAGCACCCTTTGACAAGATAATCATTTTTTGTACATGGTCTTCTGTTATGACAAACAACCAGCCACTGTGTACTTATCAGCAAATATTTAGGGTGCTTATTCACCTTTTTAGCAGCAGGGTAAAATATGTCATCAAATTATTATAGTTTGTGTAGGACTAAATATAATAACTGAATCTATTGCCTCCATAATCAAATATAACCATTTAAAGGTCAAACTCTGATGCCTTCTGTCATTCTTTCCTCAACATAGTGATATCTTCTTTCAATAACATTCCTGTCAAGGGAACATGTTGTTGAAGCATGTCTTGAACAACTCGGCCAGGATACCGCTTAGGAGATGAAAAAGCCTCGCTGCAAGCAGGCAATCACACCTCACTTCAGTCCATCTATCTGGGTGAAAAGACCCTTTTAGATAGATTCCGCCGGCTCTTGAATTATAAATTGGAGTCGCTGAGGATCATTAGCGACTCAATAGTTATGTCGATACAGGCATTAAAATTCTACTTGAGTTGCCTGCCCTGTATAGGTTTGTAGAACCTGATTGTTTAAAGGTACATTAGTAGGTACTTTTTTAAAACAAGCCTCAAATTTTTAGAGATGATTATAAAAGGCCGTTGTTGTTGCCAAACAACTGTTTTAATATGAATTACTCGTGTTATTTCTGTTTAGTTTAGGATATCTCATGAGAAAGACATCACTGACAGCAGGCTAATCACCCTCACTTCAGCTTTCGCTTGTGGAAGAAAGACCCCTTTTAGATTCCGCTGGCTCTTGATTATAATTGGAGTTGCTGAGGACATTGCGACTTCATAGTTATGTCATACAGGTCATTTAAGATCTACTTGATTTCCTGCCCTTTATAAGGTTTTGTAGAACCTGAATTGTTTTAAAGGTACATTAGTGGTACTTGAAAACAAGCCTTCATATTTTAGTTAGATGATAACATGGCCTGTTGCCAAAAAATACTGTTAATATGAATTACTCGTGTATTCTGTAGAGTTTAGGGATTATTCTCTTGAAGATAGATCTCACATGAAGCTGGTCAAATCACACCTCACTTCAGCATTCTGTCTTGGGAGAAAGGCCACTTTTTTTTATTATTTAATTATAAATTTGAGTTGCTGAGGACATTGCGACTCTAGAAGTTGTGTCATACAAGTCATCCGTGGATCCATTAAAAAGTTCTTTAAGAGCTATCAAAACTCTCTCAAAAGAATTACCAACAGATTTTTTTTCAGATCTACAAAGTATTCTTACCAATCTTACTATACTTTTATACAAGTTCTGCTTAAGTTTTTCCTGCGGTAACAAGGTTTCAGTATTTGAAACCTGATATTGATTGAAGGTACTTTTAAAACAACCTACAAACTTTTAGGAATTGTAAAACGTGGCCTTCTTTGATGAAAATACTGTCAATATGAATGAATTACTCATCCATTTCTGTTTGTTTTAGGATAGTCCCTACAACTTATTTATAACTTATAATAACTTAATTATTTGTGTGCCTTTTGCATTTCATAAAAATGTATAATGGTTCAATTGAAATTGGATTTTATCATTATCATTAAGCAGTTTTAATTTGTTGTAGTATAGGTAAAAATTTTACTCTAATATATAAAGTTATTTGATTCATGATAGACAATGTCAACAATTAAAAGTAAACACCAATATACTCTTTAAACAAAAAAGGGCACATTTCCAGGTTTGGGTTAAATGCCAGGATCGATAATTGACACAATATGATAGAAAAGTGCTTCCAAATTAGTGATAAAATTTAATGCTGTGGCAGGTTAATATCTAAGTTAGATGACACCAATAGCTGTAAATATCACCTGCACATACTGTAGTATATAGTCTACACGAGTGCCTCTTTTTAAGTTGCAATGTGAGATAATAACCCATAGGGAACACATTATCTCATGCCTTGTTGGTTCTGGCATAAATATCCCTCAAGGAAGATACATTGACAGGTTTTTCTGATGGTTCTTATAGACCAATCCGACTTCAGAGCAATGTAACTTCATGGCGGCCATAGCTTGGGGGTTATACATGTACTACGCATGTGCCATGTGTGCGTATGTCTGCGTGTATGTACATTTTCCTTTGTTACGCATACATACGCACACATGGAGCATGCGTAGTACATGGGTAACCCCCCAGCAATGGCCACCCCACAAGAAAAAACATCACCCAAAGGGAATTCGTCTATAAACAAGTTCTTTTTTACTTTTTACAGTGATTGACGCTGATCAAAAGTTGTAAGTAGAGTCACTTGCTCTTTGTATACAAGTGGTGCATAACCATGTGTCAATGGACAGTGTACTTTGAAAGGTTAATATCAAAGTTAGATGACACCAATGTGGGCACAATTCATCTGCTATATTAGTGCAGTACAATCTCTTCATTCCACCACTTCCCCCTTATAAACCTTGTCCAAACAAAAGAAATTCTATGTTAATGGGAATTAGTTCGTAACCCGCCTTTACAATCAGCAATTTGGATTATAATTTTATTTCAGTTTCAACCAGAGGGTGAAAAATAACCATCTGAAAGCTAGATATTGTAATTAAACTTTAAACACATGTATTCTACTAAATCTACTAATCTACTAAAAAAGGAGGCAATTGATCATGATGAGTGCACATACTCTTAAAACCAAACTGTGACATTAGGCCTGGCGATTCTAAGTTTGTCTGTTTTTAATATTGAGAAAGGTTTTCTTTTTATGAACCCTAGTCTTATTTGTATTTCATGTTAATTCAGTTTTTCATCAACATTGCATTTTCATTACGGTCTATAAATCCCAGCTGTATGTGGTAACCCATTGGTGACAAAGTACTTCATGCTGCATTGGTTCCGTAGACACAAAAACCAATGGTCCGTGGCCAGATACCTGTCTTGCAAATGTTTGAAGGCTCCTCTGTGTTTGTATATGGAAACTCTTGCACCATCTTGGGTTGTTATTTATGCAGAACACAAACCGTTTGTTGAAAGAGGGAATATGCTCGCTGCCTCCCTCTTTTTGTTTATAAGAGCATGTTATCGGAAACATTCAGGCCTTGCGCCGAGGCATTTTATGCATCTGAATTATATTTTTACAGGTATTGGTTCCATATGCAATGCCGCTGATCGTAATTCCAATATAACAAACGTTGTGATGATAGGGGGAATAGGATAGAAACATTTTCTTGAATTTTTTTTCTGTTTCCTCTCTGTTTGTTCATTTGTTTGTTTTTTGTGGGGATAGGCTCACTTATTTAGGCAAATCAAGATAAATTTTAACTCAATGTTTCCATGAAAAATTATATATAGAACAACGGTATGTGAAAGTATACTTGCCTATAAAACTCTTAAGGCCACCGCACACCTTACGATTGGTCTGCGACCTGATTGTGTAATAAAACAAAATAACATTGGTGTGGATATTTAGAAATAGCGCATTATACTGTGCAGAGTTCTAAATCATCACAGGAATACCTATATGTTCAAATCAGTGACTATGTAACCTCCTTATTAAAATAAAAGCAAATTCAATATCTAATCGTAATGACGTCATAGCAATCGCACGATTGGCTACGATTTCAAACCAATTTGCCCTTTACTCCTAAATAAAGACTTGCATTCTTCCAAAATTCGATATCAGTATTCTTACAGTTACTTTGAACCTCTGATGAAAAGATTTTATTCATTACTACTTTCGGAAAATAAGCAAAATGCGATTTGTTCCAAAATTGGATCGGATAGACCAGTCGTAAGGTGTGCGGTGGCCTTTAAGCATACTTGCATATAACAAGTTCTGCATTTTGAAGCTCATTCTTGTAAAAAGCTTTCTAAATCCATATTTACATGTCCGTATTACTTTCATTTCTTTTCCTTTGAGATTGCCCAGTAATGCCTATATTTTGCCCTGAGGCTTGTAATCGATCTTCTTTTTAAAAGTAGCAAATTGGTCATTGGTATTTTAGGGGCTTAAGTTTCACAACTACTTTGTCAGTTGAGTGGTGACCATAAAATAGGAAAGAAAGATGGTCAAGGTTGGGAGTGAGATACATACTACAGAAAAATTTTACCATCTGTGTATAAGCTTTGCCTTGTGATTAAAAGTTTGATAACAGCTATAATTAACTTAACCTGTTACATGTCAGCAAGGGGAAAACAATATATAAATATGATTAACCATTTTTCTCTTTTTATGAAATTGCATTTAGAAATATTTAATGAACGTTATTGCATTCTTGAATTTTGGGACAAAGAATATCTCTTGCCAATACCTATTATTACTATTCTCAACAAAAAAGATAATAGCACTTTGCCCTGACATTTAACATATTGTCTCATTTCATTCCATTTTTATCTCTTCCTTACAGGTATATGTCCAAACTGCTTCTTGAAGGGCATCATTAATGTTTCTTCCCAGGGGTAACAGTTACCCTGTTCATCTCTAAATTGGCAACCCCGTCTAGCCGATGTTTCTTGTAGAGCTCATCTAGCAGGCACATTCTGCTACACAAAATCACTATAGGTGATGAACTAGTGATGACAAACTCACCTGTGTGCAAGCTTAAATGCAACGATATTGAATGATTCAGCGATTGTTAAACAGAACTCAACGGTGCTCGTTTGCTTTTAATTGGATCTGAATACATCCAACTTCATGACTTCTCAGCAGTCATGAACGTTTCATGTTACGACAAAAAAAAGTCTAGCTCTTTGATTGAACATTGCGAACCCGACTGTGTGATGAATCAGTGTTGATTTCTCGTATTGTCAAATTGATCCCGCCTCATTCCCAGTCTATAGTGCACTCACATCGGAGTGGTGTCGACGACAAGATAAAAATTACTCTCGTTTCGTGCTGAGGACCTTGAAAGACTTTTACTGCAAACCGTCCCCAGAGAACCAAACGTCATAGACAGACTGGACAGAGATCATCGCATGCTTGCCAAGTACTTTGAAGGGGAATCTTAAGTGAGCGTTAAAGCACTCCACTCGCTACGTCCCTTGGTATATACACTGTGGATTCCTTCAGTGAGGCCAGAATAATCACAAATACTATTTACTAAAGCACTCAGGAAAGTCTTTTTCATGTAAGTTTGCTTTTTAAATATAAAAAGATTCCATGTTTGAAATCAATCGCTCTTTGTTACAATTAAACAATCAAAAGCAGCTGTCAAAGTGATATCATCAGATATTTTTCCAATATCGGATACCAAATTGGAATAATTCCTGATTCATAGCATTTCTATGACAGCGTTCAAAACTCTAACGATTTCTAAGTTGAGCCATTAGCATCTCAAAGGTACAAGAGATCGTCCGATTGATTGGAAATAAATCCTCTCGTCTCGTCGCCCTCCCACGCCTTGCCGATTCCCGGACGTAACTCAGGATTTACCAGGATCTATAATTTGGATATATCACAAAAAGCTCACCACAGCTGTTGGCCAATCAATACTTCAAGTATAGACCTGGGTATCTTATCGGTTACAACATTTCTTTGGAAAAAAAAACTGTGATTGTGTACACAAAACGACGAGCGTATCATCTGAAGGCTTTGCAATTGATGTTTTCGTGGCTGGAAGGAAATTAGGAATAAACGGAGGTGAGCACAGATCTTGTTGCTTCTTTAAGTGATTCCGATAGCACACTTACGTCTTATAAAGTCCTGATCACTGCATACATCGTACTCCCGGCATCAATCGTAAGGGAACACCCGACAACGATCCAGTGTGGTGCATTGTGGGATTGTATTTCTTGATTGACATCTTGCAGTGTTTATTATAAGGAGGTGAGTTCTGGCCGTTGCTTCAATTCTGTGAATTATAATAATGACCAAATTTCAATATTCTTTTCATTTTATTCCAGTGCCCTGTAACACAAAGACTTACGATTGATGAAAAAATACAAATGTTTTTTTCTTGGTATCCTCATTTGAATGCAGGTACATTCATGGGTTAGGATTAGGATTTGATTAAGATTAGGTTTGGGGTTAGGAGTAGGATTAAGATTACTTTGGAGCCCCCTGTCCATCATGAGGTTACCAAGAAAAAAAATCAATCATATCTTTTTATCGATCATAAATTTTTGTCTTCTTGATTATTTCCTTCATGAAATAGTTGTTTACCAATAGTTTTGGAATTTATACACAAGGGGTTTGGAAGATTATTAAAAAAGAATGATGCAGAAGAGGAAAATGAAGGTTGAGATTCAGTTATAGGGAAAGTGATAGTAAAAGATACAATTAATGAAAAAAAGAAGAAAATAAGACATTAAAGACAGCAATAGGGATCTATAAAGAATAGTTAACAGAGCAAATATAGTTTTAACAAAAGGAAAGAAAGCACTTCAAAGATAGGGAAATTTATTGTAAAGAGTATTTGATTTGATTTATTTATTTACCAATGATAACATTTCATGACATACTTAAAATTAAAATATTACAAATGGTAAATGGGACCAGAAAATAGCACATATGCTAGTCGAGCCTGGCCCCTCTTCATTATTTACATACAAAGTATAATGTTGTTAATAAACATAAGACTATACAGTTACAGATACCAATCTATGGATACATAGTTTATGAAGTGTAAATTCAGAAATTACACAAGAGAAGCAAATTGTTATTGATTTATTATATCATTTTTAAAGAGTTCCTGAAGGAGATTCTGGATGGTTTTAGCTTGATATCAGCTGGTAATTATTCCAGAAGGATAGAGAAAATTGGCCTTGAGAAGTCCTAAGTTTTGGTAGATGTACCTGTCCATCTGCTTTTTGTCTCGTAGATATCTGTGCTGTATAACATTACAATAATCAATTAAAGAGTGTGGTAAGTTACCATTACGCAGATCAAACATAAACGTACAAACAGATAATGGTGCATATCAAATATATTGAGGATTTTTAAGTTTTTAAATAGTAGCCCAGTATGTGCTTGCCAGTGGCTGAATGTGATGGCTCTAACTGCCATTTTTTGGGTGTAAAATATACAATTCAAGTTACTCTTGTATGTGCTTCCCCACACCTCAATTCCATACGTTAAATGGGGCTCTATGAATGCCTTATACAGTAATACCAATGTATATTTGGGTACATAATGTCTCAGACTAAATAGAATGCCCACTCTCCTACGAATACATGAGTTAACTGCTCGAATGTGATTACGCCAAGTTAGATGTTTATCAATTGTTATACCGACATGTGGAGAGAGATTGAGAGAGAAAGATATGAGAAAACTTTAATGTACTTTCATGGAAATATATGGTTTTCGGACATTTTTCACTATGATAGTGAACAATGTCATGTGCACATTTTACATTCTTTAACCTTTAGCACTAGAGACTGCGTGAAAAGTGTCAGTTTACTCACTAGCGGAAATGGTTATGCTGTGTTTCAATCACGTTTTTCCAATAAGAATTGCTCTTAAAACATACTATTTTGTGGAGAATTTGTGGAGACTAAAGCGTCCTTAAGACAGGGGCGCTTTTGGGCGGTTTAGTGAGTAAGCCGAGGTTCGGTTTAGGTGCTAAAGGGTTAAGGTAGGAGGCGACTAATTTGTGCATATTGACATATTTGTTTGATGATAAAAGCACTAGTTTTGGTGTAAAAATAGAAACACTCTGTGATTCAGTTAGTTCATATCTTCATCTGAAGTACATACACTATTGAATGGACAGAAGACAATTTACAAATTGTTTCTTGTCCATGTTCATCATATGGTTGAAATTAAAGAGAAATCATAAGCCATGGTTTATAAAAAATTTTAAACAGATGTGTTCCAAGAAAAATAACCTATATCAAAAATATATCAAAAATCCCACAGAGTACAGAAAAGAATGTTATACTAAATTTCGAAATTCTTATACAAAACAGATACGTGATGCGAAAAGAAATAACTATTTTTCTAAATTCAATACTTTTAAAGGAAACATCAATAAAACATGGAAAACAATTAATGATCTTTTACACAGAAAGAAACTCCATAAAAATAATTCTGTATTCCAAGGTAATGGTACACTTATTAGTGAATCAAAAGAGATTGCTGAAGGTTTTAACAATTATTTTAAAAATATTGGTCATGAAATAGCAGGCATGAATAATGGTAATACATATAACAACTTCACTTCCTTCTTGGGAAAAATCTGTCCCAACACAGCTTATTTTTTACCTGTCACAGAAAGAGAAATAATTAATAATGCACTGTCTTTCAAAAATGGGAAAGCTCCTGGTTTTGACTCGGTTGATTGTACTGTTGTAAAAAGAGTTATTCATGTTATTTCTAAACCACTTTGTAGTATTTTTATAGTATGTGTAGTAGTGTGTAGTATGTGTATTGAAAAAGGTATTGTACCTCAAGGTCTGAAAATTGCTAAAGTTATTCCTATACATAAAAAGGGACCTAAGGATTTATTCACAAACTAAAGACCAATTTCTCTACTTCCATTTTTCTCAAAAATTTTTGAAAGATGCATTTATACTCGACTTCTAACTTCCTTGATAAACACAACATTCTTTGTAATAAGCAGTTTGGTTTAAGGGCTGGACATTCAACTCATCATGCTCTCTTAGATTTTTGTAATGAGATATATCAAAAGCCATTGAAAACAAAGAATGATTATCGGCGTTTTTAGATTTTAAAAAAGCCTTTGACTCATAAATCATGAAATACTTGTAAAAAAACTTTGTCATTATGGAATTCGTGGCGTTACTTTAAATTATTTGCAGTTATTTGAACCGACCGAAACAATTTTCAGTCATTCTCACAACTCAAACCTACAAACGTCTCGTGCGGTGTCCCGCAGGGATCAATTTTAGGTTCGATCCTATTTTTAATTTACATTAATGACTTGAACTTAGTATCTCACTTTTAAATTGTTTATATTGCTGATGACACCAATATATTTTATAAACACAGTGATGTGAGATGTCTTACTCAAAATTTTAATCGTGAACTTACAAGGTTAGCAAATGGGTTGAAGCAAATAAATACACACTTAATTATGAAAAGACCCATTTGATGGTGTCAATCTTCGAAACGCCAGCGAAAACGAAATTAAAATATACATGAATGGCAATATAATTCAACATGTAAATACTACACAATTTTTAGGAATTAGTATAGATAAAGATTTGAATGAAAGCTCATGTTTATGAGTGTATTACGTAAGTCTCCAAAACAATAGGAATAATGAGTAAACTTAAAGACATTTTACCCCAAATATTCTTCTTATATTGTATAATTCATTGATTTACCCATATTCTTACTGTAATATTATTGGGGATTTTGCAACAACACTTATTGAATCGCATCTTTCTTCTACAAAAGAGGGCAGTTCGTATAATATGCACAAACCCTTTCTAAGTCATAGCAGACCTCTTTCTTAAACTAAATATAATACCAATTTCATTGACTACATGATTTTCAACTAGTGTTTTTATGTATTCCTATTATAACAACCTATTACCCAACAATTTTGGCAATATTTTCAAACCAACAGAGATATACATCGATATAATACTAGAATTTCAGCTGATACTCGTGCAATTTATGGTCATTAGTCCTTTTCAACACAATATATTTTTAGCAAGGGTCCCATAATCTGGAATAAATTACCCAAAATATCAAACAGTGCAATACTCTAAAAACTTTTAAAGACATCTAAAAATCCACTTAATGCAGAATGTGTAAAAATGATATATATTATATATATATATAATCAATTAAACTTATGTTATACTTTGTACTAGTTTCCCCCAGTTGTATTTAGTTTATCGTCTTGTTTTGTTTAATGTGTAATTTCAGGATCATCAATTATAAGTTCTATTTAACTTCTTGATGATCCTTCCACTATTCTTATAAATGTTCTCACGTATATGTAATATTATACTGTGTATGAAATATTTTCTATTCTTGATTGGTATGTTTTTATGAATGTTTTTTTTTTATGAAAGTGGTGAATAAAGTTCAATATAATCTAAATATGGTTATGTCATTTCGATTAACAGACAATGGACATTGGAATATTGGTGAATCACAGGCAAATGTTGTGTTAACTAGTATTTTGTAAGCCATACTGCAAGAATCCTATATGTCATTTGTGATACCTGTCTCCTGAGTTTTTTTTCAGCAAATCAGTTAATATATATTTTTTAAGCGATAATGAATAAAACAATAAATTGACTATTTGCCTACATTTATCCTTGACTATTTGCTGTCAATCGGTTCTCATTTGATCATATAACCTTTTAAATTACAGAGCCCTTCAGTTCAATATCAGCTCTGCAGTACTGTCATGAATGCTGGTTAAACATTGAATGTCATCAATGTCCACAATTTTAACACAAACCCTTCTTACTAAAGATAACTTTAAGATTAAATGAAAAAAGTTGTGCTTTAAACTGATCTACACAATGACAGAAACAAAATTGCATTTTCAGAGCACTAACAAACTGATCGCACACTGCAATCAGCTAATTGTACTAGAATTCTGTCCCATCATGTATTTGCAATTTAAATTAAACCTAAATGCGTGTACTAACATGTTAAACATTTCAATACCTATCTGTAGACCCCTTTCAGTTTTGCAACACCCAGTAAAGACCAGACCACTATGATGAATTACCTTCGTCGAAGATTCTCGGATCCCAACGCCATGACCGGTCTACCCGATGGCTACTTCCAAAACCTTGGCCGTGAGGAGGTCGTCGAAAAGCGGACAGCCATCAGCACCTCAAATAGCCCCACCATGCCAAGGAGAGACATAGCATGGGGTTTCTGAGCTCCATGGCACCACGCCAGGAGAAGGGTAACCAGAAGACCCTCTTGGTTATCGATGATCCCCATACAGACTGGTGAGTTAACACTTCTTAGGTTGGAATGAAGGATGCGGACATGAAATATTAGGAAAATATTTAAACATGACCTCATTCTTAGTTTGTAATCTCAGTTAAACCTCATGCCTTGGACAGACAATAGCATGGGGTTTCTGAGCTCCATGGCTCCACAACAGGAGAAGGTAACAAGAAGACATTGCCAGTCATTAATGACCCACACACAGACAGGTGAGTTAACACATCTCAGGTGGAAGTAGGGTTGGACATGAACCGTTAGGAAATAAACAATTTCCTCATTCTTCGTTTGAGCAAGGCGTTTTGTCTGCATGTTTTTCCCCACCTAAGTGCGAAAGGGTACCCTGTAGGAATGAAATGAGTGCTCCGTAAAGGCTGCCATGATTTAAAAAAAAGGATCCTTTTGAGATTGGACAGGTGTTAAGAGACTTACAAGCTTGCGAGGTCCAGGGTAATAACAATTGTAAACCACTTAGAGATGAAATGTTTCATATTGGTATAGATTGCAAATATTATTAATCTCAGTTAAACTCCATGCCAAAAATAGAGACACTACTATGGGTTTCTGAACTCCGGCAAGGTTAATGCACATCATAAAACACTTAATCAATTAAATTATTATAAACCTCATTCATGCAATACAGAAAATATTTAATTCACAGTTAATACATAATTAGACAATCAAAATTATGTAATCATGAAATCAATAGGTGGTATAGTTTCCCAAGTTAACATACATGTAGATAATTATTACTTTACAGATTCAAACCAGTTTGGAAATTGGTAGCATATATTAATATTAGTTTAATGAAGTCTTGATGATTTTTTTTTTTTTTTTTTTCTTTTTTTTTTGGGGGGGGGGGAAGGGGGGGAATAATGAAAACAACAAGTCACACTCATTAACTGCATTTCATTGTGAGATATTTAGAGCAATTAAGAAATGTCAAATACAGATGCAGCTAAGACATTTTCATACATACCATATCAGTACACCAAGTATCAAGTAACATGGTTATTCCTTGAAAATGAAACACCTTTGCAATTATCTGTAACGAGCTGTAGGGAGATTAAAAAGAAACCCGGCAAAGTCATCATTTAGATCAAATTGCTCTTAACCACCACTCTTGTATCAGTTGGTCTAGCATTAAAGTGATGAGCATTAGAATTAATACATCAAGAGTTTTCTTGTCCCAGAAAACTGAATTTCAAACCCCGAGATATTCTTTTCTGGTGGTCTCCAGTTACAAAGCCCTACAGGGCATTCTATTTAAAAACACACAAAAAACAACCCTTGTCTTGATATGTGAACAATCCAATCAAAAAGATCCTAAATCCAATTCCCTTTATGCCTGTTATTTTGTTAGTATGACAGTTTACCAACAATATTTTATGTATTTTGAATTATCAAGTTATTGCTTTTTTTTATCCTAATAAGATGTGATAATCACTGCCATGTTAATAAGCAATGTGAAAGCTTTCCATTTCCAGGGAACAAAAGCTTTAGTTCTTTCGTAATATATTACTTCTGTAACATATTATATAAATAGTGTACAATCTATCGCGCAATATACTGGATTATAGGTACGACAAATACTAAATTATCCTGAGTGCAGATTTTGTTTCTCCGAGGCCGCAGGCCGAGTTGAAATAGATCTGCACGAGGAATGATTTAGTATCTGGAGTTCATATAGTCCAGTAATGTTGCAAGATGGAGCGTTCACTATTTATTATAGTAAATAGACCCCTAGATCTTTGACCTTGCCTCACCTGGTTTTATCTTTGCCAAATTTTTGGTGCAAATTTAGCTATTGTGACGTATTTTGTTGCTCTGCGTGTCCAATGTTGTAAGCTGTTGTGCGCAACATTTTACTGTTATTACGCGCTGGCGCAATGAGGCAAACGATAGAATCCATACTCTCTCCATTCATTTAACACGGGGTTTACCCTACAAAAACCGAAAGTTATATTGTACATATGTACAATATAACTTTTTGAAGGTAGGTCACGTGGTACTGATCTATCCAATGACGACGCGTATTTTTCTACCACTATTTACTATTAAATGATATTGTCTGCCAGAAAAGCTATATTGTATTTTACATATTATATGATACATGTAGCATAAAATATATTACATTGACTGACGTCATTTTGATGATTTTATCTTTAACCATAGATGTATGTGTCTTCAGAATGTAGTTCAGTTTGCAATTGTGCTCCACATGATGAGCAGTTGCATATGAAATTATACTTGAGAATTTGACAAAAGATTTATGTTGTTGGATATAAATAAGATAAAATAGGTGCTGGTTTTACTGTTGAGAACCTACTAACTAAGAGCAATGACTGGGTTAAATTTCCAAATTTTTGTAAATGGGATAAATTGGGGGGGGGGGGGGAATACCCCCTTTCCTAGTTTTTCAAAGGGATGTCATGTTATTAAGGCTCTTTAATGAAGAAGGTGTACAACTTAAATAAGCTTTCCAAAACAGATTTAAACAGCATTTCCAGTCTTGTTGGTTCAGATTAAGCACATATGATCCTTAAATCCATATACATGAGACATTTAGTGTTCCGGCTCAAGCTGTGTTTTATGCATCGGATCGTGTAACATGATCGGCTATGCTTGTTTTCCTCCCCAACTACCCACTCTGTAATGTGATTTAAGTTCGCGAGTTGGGCGAAAGGGGAGACTGAAAGGGAAAAGAGAGACTACGGACCAAAAATAGGAGCAGTGATAGAGATGTATAGCTCAGGAAAGCTCAGAAAGACAAAAATACAATACTGCCTCGGGTGAAAAGAAAATAATATTTTCCAAAAAATTCTATACTATGATGAAACATGATACTAGTGTAATGACTATTATGCTTATTTTTGTGTTAAACATGTAGGCATCACATGTTTATATTCCTGTTTCCATGTTAGATATTGTTTAGTTTTGATGTTTATATAGTGGTTTCATGTGAGATATTGATTAGTTCTAATGAACATTAGAATGAAAATCTTAGATAATAAAAAGAAAATGACAGCACTACACAAATAACTGATTCTTATAGATATGGAGCAATTGCTGAGCCTTTGCAAGGTGCATCCTTTGTCCTTTATTTATTTTATTATTACTCATAATTGACTTTGAGTTTATTGAAACAAAAATGTTATGTTCAAATTTCTATTGTTTTTGTTATAAACCATTTTTGTAGAGAATTTATAAATATCTTATGGTGGTATCTCACTTTGCCAAAATAGATTTGGGACTACTTTGAGACGGTTCTGAAACTTGTTGCGGAGGCGTCTCTGCGACAAAAAAAAAGTATCAGAGGCGTCTCTGATACTTTTTTCCGTCGCGTAAACATTCCCAATACTTTTTTTCCCCCATCGCGGAGACATTTCTGATACTTTTTTTCGTTGGGAGACATCTCGTGAAGTGAGATACCACAATTAGTTTCAAATGATGCCTGACTTAACTTTCAATATGAAATATTTCTCTTATGTATTTTTTTCTTGCTTCAGGGCCAAGTACTTCAGGGGAAAACTCATCCATGGAGAATATGAGATAAGAGTTGAACAGGTAAGGAAAAAAATTTCTTTCATTGATGGCCAGAAGGGTGTTGTCTCACATCACAGAGTAAGATAACGCCTCTTTGGCTCTCAAATCTTGTTTTTCGATGCACAACATCACGGAGTAACTACATGTGAAGGATCCATATAGTTCTAAAAGGGATGAAATCTCTTTTTTGACTTGGAGAGAAAGGCATTTGTTTACCCAATTTTGTACAAGAGTCTATGGACAAGTGATGTTACAAAATGTATTTTGTTATGGTTGCTCTTAAAATTTAGTTTGATACTTTGTTCAATGACGGGTGCCCACCTGAAGAATAGTCAGATATCATACACTCATTTTTCATTAAAAGTGGATTTGGTCCCTTTTGGAATGAAACCTTTCAGGTATAGACTCTACCTGTACAAAAATATTCATTCATACTCCTGAGTGATTGCTTGTGGTTGAAACGCAACATTCTGTATACCCACTAATGGGGGCTATTATTTGCAGTGTAGCATTTTAATGTTCATTTTTGCCCAGGTGACTTATTTATAACATAATGGGTTTGTAAAAAAAAAAGATCTCAGTAAAATCAGAATATGTAACCTCTTTCCAATGCAGAGCTCCCTAGATATATTGATCTTATTCTCAATACTGAAATACTTTCCTCCAGACTTGCTATACATCCCAACTTGTTTGTCATTGAGATCCTGATGCATTTCACCATTTTAGCTCATTAGGCAATTCGAAACATCCATTTTTTTTCAATTCAATTATATTCAATATGTTGTTGATTTTATTTTCCTTCTCAAATTGAAGATGGAGCATATATGTATTGTGTAGTTTGATTTCATTGATCATTAAAAAAAAAATCAAGATATGGAATGAAAAAATAGAACCTGGAGTTGATACTTGTCCTTTGAAAACCTTGTTACATTTTATACATACCATACAGGCTTGTAGTATGCAGCACCTTTAAGATTAAGTTAAGAAGAGTAGCTGCATTGACAGTTTTACCATGCTAATGTTGATTTATGTTGTTGACAGGCTAACGCAATATTTGTAAACTATGGAACTGGGGATTAGAAGTGACCCATCTACATTTGTTTTATAGAATTATTACTTCTATCTTTGGATGTTGTATAGCATTTAATACAAAAAAAGAATGCTTTCTAAATGTTCATTATTAGTTAAGGATTTACTTTAAGCAAAATAAGACTTCTTAAGAACAATTATTATTGTTTCTGATATAAGTCCATACCTTGCCCCAAGATAAAAAGATGATATTTGTTAGGTTTAAAATAGACAAAAATTATACTTTATCAGAGAGGAATTAACTTGTACATGCATAAAGATCTGAGGGGAGATTTAACATCTAGATACATGTATCCCTTGTCAAATGAGGGTATAATCTTCTTCAAATCAATCAATTCCTCGCTTTTAAGATCTCTTTTGTTGTTATAAACAAGAACCAAACAGGTAACACATGTGGCATAAGCAATGGATGATATTTTACTGTAGGCAACAACCAGTAAAATCAGATGGAATATATCCCTGTGAATATAGAACCTTTCAGACAGGATATTTTTACTTTCGAAAAAGAGAAAAGATATGATGATATTTTGGGCCATTTGAAGATGTCCATTTCGTAAATCCTCTTTGAAGGAACATGGTAAAAAGATTCAGTCATTTGAATGATTCCCAACCTTTCAAAACCCTGTCTTTCATCGAGAGTGGTTCAATATCATTGCACTAAGTGCTTCTGTAGTTTCACCACTTTCTATCTAACTCTGGGTTCATACCTCCTATATCAATTGTATAGCTATACCTGTTATCATATTTACAACCAAATGATTTAAGAACAATGATTTCAGGGTCTTCATATTGCAATGATGTAGCGAAGATTTTTATGAATATCTATGTTATAAAATTTCATTTCTACCAATTGATGGTTTTCTCTAAAAAAAAACTTAAAAAAAAAAATAGATGTAGATGGCAATTGAAGCATAAAACTAGTATTCTACTAAATTTCTTTTACAAATTTTTTTTTTGTTTTTTTGTTGAGCTATTTATCTTGTTCCCCTTTCTTCTATTAGTATTTCTTGAAGTGATGTCAATTGTCATGACAAATAGGATGAAAAGAAATGATTGTACATGATCATTTATTTATATTGTTTTCAAATTAATTCTATGAAATTATAATCATACTTGGTACATTACCAGTACTCCTCATTGGCTAATTGAAAAATCATTAGAAAGTGTTAGAACTGGTTGAAAGGGTCATAATACAGAGATCAGGTTGTGTTTTGATGACGGTTTAAAGACGCAGGCACATAAATCACTTCTTAGTTGTTTATTCAGTGACATTCAAGACGTGTCAACTGTTGGGCAGGCGTCCTAATGAAAATTCAGCACAAATTTAACCGAATCACGTTTAGGATAATTTACTGGTCTTTCGAAAACAAAATGTTCTCGGTCCTGGGTCTTGTTAAGATGGTAGGAAGACAGGAGATAATGGGGTAATAGGTAATTAAAGGGGAGGGGAAGGGAAGAATAAAAAGAGGACCCCAAACGTATTGGTAAGAGATCTTCTGCTTAGTCGTGGTATCTGCAAATGTGGTGTTCTCTGTCTTGGGGTGATAAATTGCAAGGAGAGACAGAAGATAGGGGGTAATGGGTAAGAAACTGGGGGTAGGGGACATTATGATAAGATGAGTAGAAATGGAGAACTTCTAAATATCTTTCTGGTCACAGTAGGTTAAAACCATGAATTGCCATGTTTCAGAATATGCTATTTATTAAAGAGTTATAATACAGAAGTTCATGATGCACTCAAATGTTTGTGCCATCAGATAGAGAGTTCATAATCATAGAATTCATAGGTGAGCTTATGTGTTCTTCTTTTCAGGGTGTAGATTTAAGAGGTAGAATATATAGGAAATCCGAGTATCAATGGGTTAACGACCATAACGATAAAAGACTTAATAAATTGAAGGAGCTACTGGACTGAATTTCGAGGTACAGGTAATTGATCAACTTATCACTTAATATCATAAACTCCCACACGCAATCATCATTTTAGAAACCAAGAGAGGGAAAGTGCGGGGGAGGGGTATGCAAGAAAATGAAGTTCAAGCCAAAGTGAGAATTTCTGATATCTTTAGTGTCTCCTTGGATACGATAATATATTCAACTTAATAAACTGATGAAGTTTGGAGCAAATATTAGGAAAGGGTAGGAGATAAGAGGCAAAAAGAAGAGGAAGGATGTTTAAAAGATATACCCTAGGAAACAGAATCACACACACAGACACACCAAGTCACAATCCATTACTGATTAAAAGAGAATGTGCAAATAAAAAGCAGAACAAAATTTATTATCAGGATCCTTTAATACTGCCATACTGGTTAAATGGCTAAATTATTATTTTTTTTAATTGCTTGAAATGGGTACAGTTTTCACTAATTTATGCGCTGGAGTCAACTTCGCTCGAAATGGAAGCGAAAAGTATTTAGAGGTATAATTTTGATGGTGAAGGTTGAAAAATTAACAGGAACCATACATAGGTATCATGAATTATTTCTAAATCTAACCTTTTATAGAAGTAAAACCAATTGTCTACAAGAATTTACACTGTTCGTCATAAAGGTGGAATATTTTTTTCTGGCTCAAGCGACATTATGTTGCTCCGTTATTAATTTCTTGAATGTGTTTGTCACCGCTTTCACTTTCTGGGATCCTGGGTATGTCTTGGACGTTCGCTCAACCCTTCCCGGGGATTTTTCTTCAAAAAAGTTTGTCACCCCCAGAAGATGGCCATTTTCGTCATTTTTTCTTATTTTGGGGCCCTTTTTTGTTTACGCGACCCATCAAGGCCCCCTCAGTCCTACCCCAAGGAAACACGTATGAGGTGGAGATTTGTTATTGTTCTTTAAATTAAATCTAGATGTATGGTTACAGGCTCGACTCTTTTGTCTAGGGGAGGGGTCAAAATTTATTTTGATTGGGGTTCAACATTCATTTTATTCATTTTTACACCATAGAAATCTACATCTTCCCTAAATTGTATTGTAAAATCTCAACCAAACATAAATCAAAATAAAATATTATCAATAATGACTATTTACAGCCTTGTCATCAAGGCTAAACAAAATTTAAGGTGAAAATGATGATATTTAAGGGTTAAAGTTGGTTTTTCAATTCTTTTGTTTTCAGCATAAAGATGGAATAAAATATTCTGAATTTTCACCAATCTCGTTTTTTACTTCAACCCTCCCCTAGACAAGAGACCTAAGCCTGTCCCCAGAAATATAGATTTAACTTAAAGAACAATATAAAACAGTACACCTCAGTCGCGTTTCCTGGGGGTAGGACTGAGGGGGGCTTGATCGGCAGGGAAAACATAAAGGGGCCCCAAAATGAGAAAAAATTACAAAAATGGGCATCACGGGGGTTGACAAAACTTTTTTTGGAACTAGGTCCTCGTGAAGGGTTGGGAAAATGTCCAAGATATAGCCAGGGTGCCAAAAAGTAAAAGCAGGGACAAACCTATTCAAGATATTAAAGTCAGAGCAAAATCATGTCGCTATAGCGGCAAAAAAATATTCCACCTTTATGACGGACAGTGTAGATGTACTCTCATTTTGGCCGTGTCGGATATTGAAGTGAATACCATAGAGCGGCGCCTAACTCATACTATGCTCTTTCTCCCCATGATAGCATGTTATAATTAAGTCCATATCTTGGATATCATGTTTTATTGATTGTGCGAACACTCTTTTTATCTTTCCCTGTGTCCCATCAAGCTACTTTTTTGGTGTATGAAAGGTTACAGAGTTAACATACTTGGTGTTGTTTCACTTAGCTATGGTTAAAAGTCTAGAATGAATCTGTTAGATATGTCGTCATATTGTGCCATTTACATGAAAATATTCCTACACGAAATATAGTCATGTTCTCTTAATGATTTTAGATGAAATTTGAGAAAATAACCGAACAGTCAGTCAAATAGGGACCTCAGCCCAAATATATTGGGCCTCAGTCCTCAATGGGTTAATCTACATTTGCATCTTTCAACTTAGCTAATTTGACTAAAATGATTTGAGCATAATAATAATAAGTAATGATATGCAGTTTTTATTTCATTCATTTCATTTCATTTATTTATTACGTCCAAAGCTGGGTACAATGGAAATTTTGTTTGTTCGCATATAAAACAAAAACAATACAGGAAGTACAAACATGACAATTCAAATAGCAAATACAAACAAAAAATTGCCAAAAATCCAATACGTGTTGCGGGGAGACCGCGCACAAGGTGCCGTCCCTGCGCAACACCTACAATTTTTTGCAATTATAAGACAAATATAATACAAACAATCATAATAAACATAATTACGACAGTGTAACCAGAGAATAAAGTTCAAGATAAAACTGTCCTTAATGTTGTTAAATGATCTATATGGATGCCCCCCCCCCTCCCGAAAACACACGTAAATATTTCAATGCAAAAAATAGAACGAATGTTACATACAAGGATTATAAACGATTCATTTGACGAATTTGAAGACTTGAGATTGAAGAGGAACTGCCAAATAAATAGTTGTCATTCACTGGTCTACTTTATGGATTTAACATGTTTAAAGCGTTTTACGTATAATCATAATTTATATACCTATACCTCCAAACAATTCAACGAGTGTGAGTCAGAAAATATTCTGAAATGTAAGGTACATTTTAAGTTGATTACATATTATTATTATCTAAAAATAATCATGCAAAATGAGCAAGCAAAATCATTGGAGAGAGAAGAAACGTATTATTTATTTAGTTCTCGTATCGAGCTTGGAACGAAAGACCTCAGGTACCGTGAGGTACGGCACGGGAGAGATCTCAGTCTACCCGATCGCATGGGCTTGTAGTTATCACTCAGAGGGTGATTCCCGTCACCTAGGATTTCCTTTGCTTTCTGGATCACCCTCTGAGTGCACTCTTCGCCCAAGCTTCTTTTCTCTCCAATTATCCTGCTCGCTCTCGTTACAATCCTTTCCATTTTCTGAAAGTCATTTTTCCTACATGCATTGAACCATGGGATACAATTGAACAGTAACACACTTTCGACGACAGACTTGTAGAATAAGCCTAATAAAGGCTTTTGAGCGTGCGCTTGTCGAAGTTTCCGTAAAAAATACATGCGTTGATTCTTTTTTTGCAGACCAATGCATTACATTCATCTATCCAAGAAAGCTTATTGTCAATTATTGTGCCTAGGTATTTGTGATTATACAATATCTATATCTACGTATTGACATTACAGAATTGATAATGCAAATTACAAAATATACGTCTCTCAAATCCTATTTGCATCTTCATGCAAGACATTTTAAAGATCATAACATTGAATATATTCAAATCACATTTATTCGATTTAGCTTATTTGCCAACATAATATATAACATTTAGGTCAGTCTGATATCTCTCAAATGCAGCTAATTACTTGCTTACCTTCGAGATATCAATGATTCATACTCAAAATTTATAACCAACACTGGATGGTTTATGAAACCATGTGCTTTTCCACACACCCATTTTCCTGTTGTATATCCGTCCAGTCGCGTCCCTAGCAGCCTGGTGAGCTATCAGCAGAGGTACTGGTGCTTGGCATGGTTGTTACACTTTTAAGGTAGTAAATGACTTCCATTTGATCTGAAAACTTTCAGTAGTTTGTTTTTAACTGTTGGAACAATATAATTTTATAATCTTGATAAAATTGCTCTTGTTTTTTAAAGCATACAAATCCCTTTAAAGTCATGCATGTCTCCACACACATCTTTTTGAAACTGCTCTGGATCTCAAGCTATCGCCTCACTCACTCTGAAAAGATGAAAAGTAGGATACAATTTTTAACAGTGTATTGTGATACTTTTTAGTTCAAAACGCAAAGTCCTGTGATAATATCAAAATTCCTGGTTGTAAATGTAAACTTATTTCAGAACTCCATTATCAAATGCATAAAATATGTATTATAAAAACAGTCAGTCTGAATTCTGCGGCAATCAACATTAAAAAAAAAGAAGAAATTTAAAAGCTATGTGTGAACCATTTTTCTTGAAAGAGGATTTTATATTATGATTCATGTTCGTGATTCTGCCTACATTTGGTTTTGTAATCGCACACTTGTCCAGATTTGGCCAATAACTGGGAATCAATTAATTGGTGTGACTGTATTAAGTTCATATCATTTTGTGGAATGTAATCCCCTGCTCACGTACTTCAGTTGTGCCGGAGAATAATTCATGTTCATAAAGGATGTTAATTCTATGCCATATTATCATTGGGACACGCTTAAGCTGACTCATTCTTATCATGCATTATGTAAAGACATTTGATCAATTTTGAGCATCCTATTGAGGATAATTCCCCAATGCGTTAAGCAAAGATTAAAATCTATACTTAATTCTTCTTGGGTAATAGTTTTGTCTTAATTACACATTTTACACCTCAATGGTCTTATGATGTTGAGTCATTATGGCAGTTTATCCAAGATACTCTTCAAAACTTTTTTTTATTGTACATGTTCTGGTGCGCCTGTTGAAAACATATTCTTTACCAAATAGAATTGGTTTTTAATGAGTGGCGTATTTAATTTGTAATCATTGAAAGAAAGAAGTCATTCCTTTTTTTTTTTTTTTTTTTTGGTTTATGCTTGATGAATTGATATGGCTATTGTATGTATTAGTAGTTTAATATCTTCTGCTGATAGCAGTATGACAATGACCAATACAGTGCATCCCAGAAAACAAAATGGAACCCAAATGTGTCGCAATTTTTCTTGGTGAAAGTAAGCAATTAATAAAATATTAAATGAAGTGCTGTGAATGCCCATTGTCATTTCTTCTCTTGTAAAAATTAACTCACACAGAATAAGTGAATGGGATTTGGAAGGATGCAAAATACATTGCCTCAGAAAGGGAAAGTTCATTCTTTTATGTTCTTTGTTACGTTTCTTTCTTGAAATCTCTCAAGGATAGTGAATACAAAGAGTTGTAATCTTCTTACGGCCGTCTTGGGCAGTTCTCATTGCTTTGATCTGCGCAAAAAGTGACTGAGCAATTACTGTTCAGCTTTTTCCGGGAAGCACTGTATATCCCCATTAGATATTATCTTTGAAGTGGTTTATTTGGTTTATATCCGCCTGGTCTAACAGCACTTGGTCCAATTCTCTGATTGTCTAATACCACATGGGCTAAACTCATTTGGTCTAATTTCTGCTTTGTCTAATACATACTTGGTCTAATTCTCACTTGTTCTAATTGCTAATTTGCCTGATAAACAAATTGTCTAATTGTATTTTTGTCTAATGCCCCTATGAATATGTGTCTTATTACCAGTTTGTTACTGGTAGTTCTCTATATAGTATTGGACCAAGTGGACATGATGTGAAACAGGCATTAGACAAAACTTAGAAAATATAGACTAAATGGTAAATAGGCAAAGTGGTAATTTGAACAAAAGGTAATTAGACAAACTGGTTGTAGGAGAATGAGAATTAGACCACCACTTGGAATAAGACCAAACAGACTTTAGTCAAAGTGGGTTTAGACAAAGTGGCAACTTACTATTTATACTGCATAAAAAAATGTTCAGATAAATTTGACACTGATTCTGTTTCTCTTCTTTTACGTACATACAGTGTGAGTTCTCTGAGTTGAATCTGGCCTCCTACAGCGACGCTGGGGTGACTGTAGACATGCGTGGTATCAGACAGGGACAGAGAGTTGTCAGGTAACCCTAGCAACTACTTCATTTACATTCAAAATCCTGAACTAACTTGATGCTTTTAGAATTATACATTGTTAGATTTGAGCTTAGAGGGTATTAAGTGATCGAGGGAAATCAATCTTTTACATGATTGACAAGAATTTGTCAAATCTGCTGTCTAGACAGGGTTCAAAATTAGGCCAAAGATTACATCCATCTTCTGTGCGTATGCTGAGTAATGTACTCTGGTGTCGAAATGACACGCGCATTCTTTGCTCGCAGCAAGAGGCTTTCCCGAAGATTGCGATCATTCTTTCTAGTGCAATTATGCATTCACCTACCTAGAGGGGACAAAACAATTTTGGGAGAATTCCCACTTGTTTATTCCCATGAATACTCATACATGAGGACTTTGAAAGAAGTAAGATGTAGCATCGTGGAGTAGAAAGATTGATCGAGTCTGCCAAAAGAGGGCGCTATTTCAGTACTGAGGCTGTCAGGCATTGACAGTCTTTACCCTTCTTTTTACCCCAATATCCTATAGTCCTTTTAATCTGTCTATGCTGTACCTTAGTATTTTACTCATATAATAATAATGTATTTAAGTATTTTTATATTTTTTATATCCCCCCTCCCACTTTAAAAGCATTTTTAGTTACCATATTGAATATTTTGATTATCATTAAAGTTACCCCCAATTTTTCAAGTTGCAATAGGTTGTAGCTCTATGTTGTGAAAGTAATGTGTTTTAAAAGTGTCTTTTGGTTGGGGGTTAAGAACATCACATATGAATGTCTTATCGTTTAATCCATGTTTAAACTTATCAAAAAACACCATCCTGTTTAATTTGCGTTATATGTTGCACAAAACATTCAACACAAATCCTCAAACAATTGTTTTTATAATTGTCATTGGATGCAGAACCTTCTAGTGGTTTAATCCATGTTTAAACATATCAATATTTTTATGGAAAAACACCATCCTATTTAATTTACTTAATATGTTTACACAGAACATTCAACACAAATTCTCAAACAATTGTTTTTATTGTTGTCATTGCATGCAGAACCTTCAAGCCAGACTTTGTCTTGGTACGCCAGCATGCTCGCAGTATGGAGGTTCAAGAGGACTGGAGAAACCTTGTCATAGGATTCAAGTATGGTAACGTGCCAAGTGTAAACTCCTGGCAAGTAGTCTACAACTTCATGGATAAACCATGGGTGGTGAGTTCTAATATGTTTTGGATACTGTACGGAATTTCTGTGTCTGTGTTTTTTGTTTTTTGTTGGTTTTTTTTTTTGGGGGGGGGGATTTTTGCAAAGAACAGAGTTTTGTAGGCCATATCCTGGAATAAGTCACCCCTCTTCTCTTGTGTGTGTGCTCACTGTGTGCAATGGGAGTGGAAGGATATCACCAGCACTGACAAAATGAGCGGCAGTGAATGGACTGGTGACTTATTCCATGATTATGCCAATTTGTGAAGGTTATCATGATGGAAAATACAAAAATCTGCATTTAAATTCCTTCTTTTTTTGCAATTTGAGAAAGTTTCATGCCATCGGTAATGTACCAGGTGTAAACTCCTGGCAAGTAGTTTACAACTTCATGGACAAAACATTGGTGATGAGTTCTTATTTATTTTGGATACTGCAAAACCAGAATTTTGTTGAAAACTTATTTTTATGTATCAATTGGATTGCTAGTATTCAACGGAATATGGCTTCATAAATGAGTGATATAAATTTGTTTGTTATATGTAGCTCACATTGCCTTATGAAAGGAAGGTAATGGGTTCAATTCCTTGCCGAGTCCTACCAAAGACTTACAAAAAACAAAACCTATACCTACCTTCTAACGAGGTGCTTGGGGTAATATCATATCATGCTGTATAGAGCTTAGAATGACGGTTATCAAAACTGAAGTAGCTACCCTGGGTAAATAAATCTTATAATAATAATTATTTATGTATTTTACATTACTTTATATAAGGTTGTGACGATGACGATAACAGTGTGTGCCAATTGCTGAACAGCCAACCCTGGGTAAAGAAAACAAACAAAATGAAATAAAATAAAAATATTTAGATAACTTTGAATATATGGAATTGAATAAGAACCAATTCTTTTCCCCCAGGAACCTATTATAAACTCATTTGTTCTTGTATGTTGTACCACAGTTCGCACAGCTGAGTGCTGGTCAGGAGAAACATGGCAAGGAGAAGTTCCCCCTCATCGACCAAGCATTCTTCCCTAATCACCGGGAAATGGTAAGTCATACAACGAGGAAAGATGACAGGGAGAGGGTAGACTGGTAGTTGAGAATAACTTTCTGTAATGGCTTGCAAGTGGGCGCCATATCACTTTCTCTCTCGATGCTGAGTGACCAGTTTCAGTGTTAAACACATTGTGCTATCCTGTTTTTATGAAGATTATTGATCAAAAAATTTAAGGGAATCTAACCTTGATAACAATATGATTGGAAGGAAATTAGGGTAAACAAATTTGTGAATAATTTAATGAAATTAGATCTAAGACAGAAAAGTTTTTGAATGAATTTTCAAAAGGAGGAAGCATGAAGTGTTTATTATAGGCCTTTGTATTTTATCATTTTTTATGAATTATTTTTCAACATTCACATTTGAACATCCAGTACACAAATGGTCATATTCAATTTACAGTTGACATTTAGCTGAAATTTTAATGTTGCAGCGAACATGATAGATCAATCGGTTAGAGCGCCCGTAAAAAGGTAGCCTTTCTTGCTTTCATGAACGGGAGGTCGTGAGTTTGAAACCCGGCCGAGTCATACCAAAGACTTACAAAAATGGTACCTAAAGTTGCCTTTTAACAAGGAGCTTGGGGGTAATAATAACATCATGCAGGGCCCGCTGGGAGAACAGTTTTCAGAACTGAAGTGGCTACCCTGGGTAAATAAAACGATATTATTATTAGTATTATTATTGTGGATCTGTGCCTCTGAAAATGCAAATTAGGATCTGAAATCAACACAAAGGCTTATTTACAATACAACCAATTATTTAATTTCAAACATTATGTGATCTACTTTTCTTACGCTGAATAATTGATCAAACAGGACTTTGCACATATGAGACTATGGTGCTTTAAATGCCTCTTATTCTTATATCTTGTCACTCTTGTCAGATTTTTTTGCTTAAAGTAATTATCATGGACTATGCTAACATGGCATAGATATGCACACAGGTAATTTGGATCTAGTTATTTACTTGAATTGTTGCATTTTTTACACTGGTCATGTCACTCATGTTTTGGATGTCATGTCACTCACGACACATAGATGTGGACCATTTTCCACAGAGAGGGAATGATTGCTGAGGACTATAAATGTCAGAGAGGTGCACTATTCATGTACATATACCAGTACTTATGGTACCCTTAGAGATTTACTTGGGCACAAATCCAACCATAACCAGTAATGGTCAGAAACCCATGTCCAAAATTTGTAGTGCCACTCACGCACCATTTTTTAATCATAATTTCTAGGACTAATTGTAAAATTAAAATCCAACAGGTAATGACACATGCCACTCCTACATTATACACAATATGGTAGTCATGATCCATTCATAACCTACAAGTGCGAAGATAAGCGCCCTTCTGTCTGTCCAAATACCGTGTCACTCACGTTTGAATGTGACCAAATGTTTTTTTTTAGAGGACTACATTCTTTGGTTTTGTATTGCCCAGGCACAAAATTTAATGAAACAATTAGAAATAAAATGAATAATCCTTTGATTGTTGTCAAGAAACAAGGAAAGTTACTCACTGAATTGCAATTTCTTGCATTAAGATTATGCTGTTTTGTATTATTCTAAAGACGAAGCAGATATGCTTGCACAGGATTTAGTTTGAGCAGAACGATGAATGAATATATGATTTATAATCATAGATAAAAATAAAAATATATAAGAAAAGCAAAATCAAAGAACTGCTTTACACTTTATTGTGTAGAGGGTTAATGTAAAGAGAGATGTCACTGTCGGCCGAGGCGTTTGGTAGCCAGCCGGAATCGCAGTGCGAGATGCGTGCATCCCAACAACACGTTCTCCTTGAAACGCTGGAAAAACAGGAGCTGGCCATCAATTATCTTGTTTTAAACTCTTGGCATTACAAGCTAATTATAAGAGGCTGATGACAGAGCCTGGGAAGGGAGCGTGGTATCACGTCACTGTCATGCTATGCTCCTGCCACACATACGCCACCATGCCTTTCTCTTTCTCTGGCTGGCTAGCCAATCAATGAACGGACGGACATTGCTTCCCCTTTCTCTTGATGGAATGAGGTCAGGAGATTACTGTGTGCTGATTGGTTGGATTTCCAAGATGTGATTGTGATTGGTCTGTGCGATGCTGTGAGGATATTTTTTTCATGATTGTTGCCTTCATTCATGACTCTTTCCTCCACTTTTTCATGGGTCTACCTTTCTCTTTCTTTTTATTAACTTTTTATTTTATCATCAACAGATTTGTATGGATTGTAATTGGTGAAGGTTACCCTTCCTATTTGACATAAAATTGTCCCTTCGAGACTTATTTCCATCCTGTTGTTTTTCTTTCTGCTCCCCTTTGTTCTGTAATTTAATGCAATATTGTATCAATATGTGACTGTTACAGTCTCAACCTCTTCCAATATCCTTGCCCCTCCATTAATATACTTACCGACTCATATCCCTCTTTCATACCCCTTCTCCATATCACCCTTCCTCCATCCATCCATCCATCTCTCTCTCTCTCTCTCTCTCTCTCTATCTCTCATTACCCCTCTCTCAATATCCTTAACCACTGTGTCCTCCATACCCCCTCCTCCATATCTTGCTCTCTACGAGGCTTTGTTTCTGTGTTGGTGTGTCTCTGTACCCCTGTCTTTGCACCCCTCTCTCAATATCTTATTATCCTTACCCTCTCTCATACCCCTTCTCCATTCTTCATATCATGCTGTCTCTCTCTCTCTGTCTCTTTCTCTTTCTCTTTCTCTCTCTCTCTCTCTTTCTCTCTGTCTCTGTCTCTCTCTCTGTGTCTGTCTGTCTCTCTCTTTCTCTCTCTCACTCTCTCTCATCACCCTTCCCTCAATATCCTTATCCCGTGCCTCATCCATACCTCCTCTATACCCCCTCCTACATAACCTGCTCTCTACAACAAGGCTTTGTTTCTGTGTTGGTATACCTCAATTCATTGCCTTGTGCCAGACCATATGCAAGCAACCAGCCAGTAACTGATTACCTATACACCTCATTACATTCACTTCCTCTGTAACCACAACCATATAGTTGAAGCCATATCCACAACCTATTTCTATCTCATTTATCCCGGATTAGAAATTAATTTTTTCTTTTAATTCTTATATTTCCATGATGAAATATGAACTTGTAATCATACAAAAACAACTGAAAAGTTCCAAAAATGACAATATTATTGTCCTGCTTTGATGTTCTTGACAAATTGGACACAATAGGACTTCAAATTATTGTTGTGGTTCTCTGTATCTAATTTACTCATATTCAAACCTATTATTGTACTGTTTTTGTGAGATAAGGAAAAACAAACTGATGTCTATCAATCAAAACCATGTGATTAAATGTTTAAATGCTGATTTCAATTTACTTTATTTCGAATTCTTATTTTGTTTTGCTCTCAGTTTGGTTAATTAAAGCTTCATGCTCAAGTTATTCTTTGGCTTAATAGTATTGATCAAATCAGTTTGAACTCAATCTCAAGTCTATAAATAAATTTGCTGGTATAACAATTGTGTTTAATAAATTGGCTATAAAATTTATGGTTTCTAAGTAGTAAACTTTTCT
The DNA here is from genome assembly GCA_940671915.1 of Paracentrotus lividus. Lineage (NCBI taxonomy): Eukaryota > Metazoa > Echinodermata > Echinoidea > Camarodonta > Echinidae > Paracentrotus > Paracentrotus lividus. The sequence goes on from CALNVZ010002100.1 coordinate 11,320,501, forward strand.
ATGGCTCATTTACTCCACTCATTATACCATAATAGTTTTCATATTTTCACTTCTCGAAAAGACCTGTAAAAAAATTGCTGGTAGATTCCTAAGTTTTTAAATATTTGTACTACTTACCAAACCCTGAGACCTGAAAACATGTATATCAATATATTTGATGCACATATATTTTGATACATTTAGAATGATACGAGGACAATTGAAGTGACTTTCATTCAAATTTGATACATTTAGTACTGCTGATCTTTCCTTAAGTATCCAAGTATCATTTGCATGGATATTAATTAATTTCTATTTCTAAATAAATTAATTTGTACTACTTACCAAACCCTGAGACCTGAAAACATGTATATCAATATATATGATGCACATATATTTTGATACATTTAAAATGATACGAGGACAATTGAAGTGACTTTCATTCAAATTTGATACATTTAGTACTGCTGATCTTTCCTTGAATATCCAAGTATCATTTGCATGGATATTAATTAATTTTTAGGAGGGAATGAAAGTGCTTTAGAGCTGCTGGAGGAGCATCCTACCTTCATCAATCAATGAAGAAGCATTTGGTTGTCTGAAGCTCCGACCAACACATGCTAAGATTGCCAGAGTTGATAATTAATCTAGTGTCGTTAATCATTGAAGAGACGGCAAGTGTGAATGACATTCAGTATGATAGCAAGGGATATGGGAAACTGAGGCAGGGTAAGGGAGGGTTATGGAGGAAATAATAAGGAGGATTGGAAGGATAGTAAGATAGAGGTGTATGGATAGAAAGAGGGTAAGATTGAGAGAGACAGAGAGACAAGATAGAGAAAAGAAAACAAGAGGGTAAGAGAAAATAGGGAGAGAGAGAAAATAGAGAAAGATGAAAATAGAGAGCTAAAGATCGAAGGAGGTTGGAAAAAAATTAGTGGTAGACATATTAATTATTGATTGATGATGTAATAGAAGAAGGGAACATGTTTGATTTAAAGGGGAATGCAACCCAAGGAGAGAATATGGGAAAGATTGAAATGAGTGGAGTGATTAAAGAAAAAAGTTTCATCCTAATTGGTTATAAAATAAGAGAAGAAGTTTGAAGTTTTAGAAGTCTTGATGTTCTTACTCTTGGGATCCTCAAATTAGCAAAATGGTTTAAAAATGGCAGAATTTGTAAACAACTGTCCTTTCATTTTGTACACATATTTTCCATATTTTCTCCCTTTTATTTCTCATATTTCTGACTGTCTCCTTCTGACCTTGACACAATTAAGTGGAGATTTTCACGATGACCGACTCGCGAAATTCGCAAAATAAAGTCACCGTGAAAAATAACCACTTATTCAGTAATCTAGTTTGATAGAGTTTTGCTTTTGATAACTATGTTGAAATGGATTGAAATACGAAAGGGAGAGAGAGATAGAGAGAGAGAGAGAGAGAGAGAGCAAGAGAGAGAAAGACAGACAGATTGTGAGAATAGGTGAGAAACTTAAATCATGATGAAAGTTATTTTTAAAAAAATTTTAAAGCAAAATATTTATTGGAGTGTTATAGTAAGAAAACAAGAATTCTCATAGAATGATCTATATTCGCTACAAAGAAACTGCTGGCCTTATTTGAATCGTAGATATTTCCTTTAAGACTCTTAATTTTGATGTAGCACCTGTGTAGAGCACTGAGAACATCAATGTCTCCACCACCCTTGTAATTTGAGTGATAACGGCATAAAGCTGTCGTCGGTCTTTGTAGAAAGCTGCTTTACTGAGGCCCTTAATAGTTGTGAGTCATGGCAGTTGATTTATGTTACACTCTCTGCTTTGTTCTTCGTTTTCATTCAGTTTTTGTTTATGATTTATAGTTGTGGCTGGGAGATGGAGTTATCTATTCTCGAGACGGCTTATCCCATCCTCCTCCTCTTTTGGTCTTATTAGCTGCTTCCCCATCAGCTTGAGATTCCAGCTTGATCAGCTCTACCCCAGAAAGAGCTTGAGGTTTAAGAAACCCATCCACGTCAGCCCGAGTAGCGCACTTTCACTCTCAAGCATGGAATTAGCTCGAGCTTTGGAGTATTTGCATATTGGACTCTGAGTTTTGAACCACATACAATTTTGCATTGTGGTCAGATTACATGAATAAATTATCCCGACCAGAAAAAAATAGTGAGCTATTTCACAAACTAACAAGTCGACGAGGGCTTGAATCTCGAGATCCTGACCCATGAAATAGCCTGCTAATTGCATTCACAATACAAATAATCTCAAGCTAGTTCTGATTGAGGTAAATGGGAGGATCGGAAAGAGCTAGCTAATTTGGAAACTCAGGTTGATGTAGCAGGACCTCAGTAGACAAAGGAACTCATGATTGCAGTTATATGTTTGGAGCTAATGTGAAAATTATTCATACTATTCTGATATTTAAATTTGATATAATGTTCCTAAAAACAGATTGGTGGAGTGATTAGTTCACAAGAGGTTTCAGCAATCCATCATACAGTCTGTATCAAATAAAATGGTACAGTTGGGAAACATTTTTTTTATTTTATGAAGATTAGTCACAACTTGGTAATGTTTGGTATTTTCATGAAGCAGGAAAAATAATATTTCTTTTGCAATTTTTAAAATCTTATTGGTGCTGTGGATCTTGAGATACAATTTTTTTTCTTTAATCAATAAAAATTCATTTTGCGCACGCAATGCCATGCCTTTGTGTAGGTTTCGAACATATGCCGCCTAAATTTATGTTAAAAAACAATGGATTTGTGTGTAAAGTTAAATCCCTTGTCTTCACACAAAAATTAGCATAACTTTTGTTCTACAAAAATTGCTTGAAATAAATTTTATCATCAAGGAAATTATATTGGCTTTAATTTGATGCCATTTATACATATCATTTGAAAAGATTTCATACCTAATTTAATTTTTTAAACAGACTGTATACTCTCTCTATGGAGCATAACAGTTGTACACATCAAATGTACATATTCCTATTTATGAAATGTGTCATCTTGGTATTAATTTTAGTGGTTTTGTTTTATTGCAGACCACAATGAAACTTATTTTCAATAATGTCTTTGTAGAACTTCTTTTATACAATTGAATATTTTCAAGATTGAATCTAAAAGAAGATAACTCATAACTTCATTATGTTCATTATTATTCTCGGACCTTGCACTATATAGGACATACAAAAAGAACAAGAAAATATTCACTTTTATAAATTATTTAAAACATTTATTTCTTTAAAAAAAGAAGAAGGAGAGGGCTTCTCATAGTGGCACACTTGTGTACAGTGCGAAAGACATAATACATCATACAGACCAGTGCACAAAGCAAAGTGTACAGAAATTCAACATAAATTTAATTGCATGAAACCATTACATTTGCATTTGTTCTGGGAGTATGGATTCAGCAAAATAATATATAATCTATGGAGAGCCAAAATAATCACATGTGAAGATTTAATGCTCTTCTTGCTCTCATAATGATCTTAAAGCCCAAATTAAGAAGGACATTTCATTCCTCTGTCATTTTATCACAATCTAAAATTCCAATATTCCAACCATAATTTCTGCTCATGCCCTTTTGCCAGACATTATGAAACTACAGTTAAAGTTAGATTAAAGCAGTGTGAAGCCATGTATAGTTTGATTATGGTATGGTTAAACATAATACAAAGATATATTTCTGGGTAATAAGCAAAGCATTCATGAAGCATTTTCTAGCTGCAATAGTTTCATATTGGAGAAAAAAAAAATCACAAAATATTACTGTTAATTCCCCTTTTCATAGGTCTTAACTCAACCGGTATGTGAACTTAGAAGAGATAACACCCACCTACCCTCAACAGGCGATATAATTTTTCAAACTGTACAGAAATTAGTAGTATAATGAGTATTCATGAGCTTGTAATACCTTAGCATTTCTTTATGCCATTTTTTTTACATATCACAGAATGCTGCACTTCTTTCATCTCTTCTTCATATAAACAAAATAAAAAATTACAAACATAATCACTGCAAAATAAAGATAATACAGTATTTAGCACATTGCACAGGAGATTTTAGAATAAAGAAAGGAGAGAAAATGAACATGAAATACATGTAGACTTCACAAAGTAGATTATACACACCTTTTATCAGACAAATACAGTCCCATGGATGAATTTTTTTTCAGTTTTGATAGGATTTGATTCAATAGAAAAGAAGTGTTTTGAGTTAAGCAATGAAGAAAGTAATTGAACTTTACCAAGAGCACCTTATAATATTTGTATCGTTTATTCTTCTTATTCAGTTCAACATCTTTTATTTTCTAAATAATGGGCTATCAGGCAATATTTTGTAGAGTATATTTAACGATAAACATAGATACAAAGTTCAAAATTGATAGATAAAAGTAAGGATGAACAGACAACAGATCGTTAAAAACAAAATTTTTACATAATATATATAAAAATGACAAGCACATAACATATTTCTGCATTCTTATGTACAAATTATTTCTTAAAAAATTAAAGATTCGATCAAGGCATATCAAGTACTCATACAATTCTTTATATTTTAGATTCACTTGGCTATTAATTCTAAATTTTCATTTAAGAGGTGGAAATTGTGATTAATAATGCTGATCAGTATTAACTGCCAGATGGTACTGGTTACATTTTATGAAGTATAAAACCCATCAAATATTACAGCAAGGTATCTGTTCTCTTTGGCTCCTCTTTTTATAGTATTTTCACAAATTCTAAAAAAAAGTGTTAAAATCACTTTCTTTTCTTAACAGAGACACCTCAGTTAATCAAAAAATGTCAGCTGTTTAACAGTGAGATTTTTGATAATTCAAATTTAGGTAGTAACTTCTTACCTAGGTCAGGTACTGTTATTGTCTCAATGAAAAAATGGCATATTAATTATTTCATCAGCCTTTTTAAATTTCAAAAGATTAATTAGATATTTCTTTCAACAAATCACCATACTTAAGGTCATTTCAATTCATTTCAATATAAAAGTGGGCTTCGATTGGAATGGTAACGTAGGCCAAAAGAGAACAAACAAGTATAAAATTATTGAAATGCAAAGCTTTGAGCCAATACTGATTGGGAAAATACTTAGATTTCTTTTTATTTAATGATGTCATCCCACCAAATGATCCTGCTGAACGCTTTTCTTGTGCAAGGGGCAAAAAAAAAAAAAAATTGTGCCCCACATCCTGTTCTTAGAGCCTAGTAAGCTGCGATTATGGCCAGTAGATGCTAGGCTGTACTCTGTCTTGAATTGCTCTGTCTATTTTCAAGTCCAGATCAAGGGGTTTTCAAACATTGTTTCAAGTCTTTTGATTGGTGCCACTGGCATCCCTGTGCCGTCCTGACGCATGCTGTATGCTGATTGGTGCATCTGCTGTGCCATGCGTTCCACTCACAGCTACTGGGTGAGGGCTCTGGTTCTGCCTCTCCGCACGGATGCCGCAGTCCGCATGTTTCAATCTGAGAAAATACAAAAATAGAGAATAAAAGTGTAAATAGATACATGTGGTTAATACACCTTTTCCTAAGAGTAGACAAAAATAGTTGTTAAATCATGGGGAGAAGAGAATAGGTATAATCATAATCATTTTAAAAACAAAAAAAGCACAGAGGTTACTAACATTACGAAATATATTTGGAAATTCATGTGTGCTTTTTATGACTACTGTTATAAAGTTGTTTGTTTCTTTACTTGACAAATGTATTTAACCATGCCTCTTTATCTCTGTTTTTGAAACAAGCAATTCACCCTTGACAAACAGTGTTGATACTGTACCACACTCAATAATACAAAGGCTTGACATTCTGTCAAACTGTACAAGATAGCCGCGCTTCAAGCAAAACTATTTACAAGACAACTCTCCTGGCCATTAATCCCATTTACGAATGTCCATCAGTATAGTTTATGGTTTCTTAGAGATTACAGTTGGCGTGAAATTGGAGAAGATATTTGGTGACCTGGTTCACTCATTATTCCAAAACATTTATATTGGCATCAAGCACCTCATCTGTCTGTCAGTTGACTTCTATTTTCAAGTATTTAAATTTCATTTTGATATATATTTTTTCTGGTAAGTTCCAAAGGCCATTTAAGTGTTCAACTTGGCACCAGCCCCCCCCCCCCCCCCCCCAAAAAAAAAAAAAATATTTGCTGGAAATCAAATTGATTGATCAATGCAAAATTAATTATAAAATTCCTGATAAATAATTTGTTGGTTTCGAAAAAAATTTACGCAAAAACAAAAGCATTTCAAAGAAGCTACGGGATATGGTACTGCGCATAGATATCATGGGTTAGGCTCTTCTTGATTAAGCCATCATAGTGACGACATAAGCAGATGGTGTCCTATTATCCAATCAAGTTTTGAGACATGGTGACCTGAGTGTCAACTATTTTGTAATTCCTAACATTCTCTACCTCCTCGTTTAGAGTAAGTCACAACCTCATTTTCTAGTTTGTAACTTTGATCTCTAAAATTTATATTCCACTTACAACTTGGAAAGAGCAATCAAAATACAAGAGAATGATATTCTTTACCTAAATGTTATAATCTCATTATTTTGAGTTCAATTTTATTGAAAATAAAGATTTTTAAAGAGGTTTGTCAAGTCTGTTATGAAAGGAAGTTGGTGATTTGGTAAAAGCCCAATATTCTTTTCATCTACAGTAGATGTAGAATGAATATAGGCAGTTTTTGGAATATGAATTATTGATGATTATTGGGTTTTGGAAAGAGTAAACAAATTAAATATTGAATAAGAGGGTGTGTGACTAAAATCATATAAAATAATACCAGGTTGTTGTTTTTTCTTAAATAATTTTTCGTGTGTTTTGGTTTGTGTGTGTGTGTTTAACAGAGAAAGAATATTAGTTGTGTAACTGACAGCCGAATAGAATTTTAAGTATTTTTAAGTAACTAAATGCAGTGCATCTGTTGAGCCGATCTTCCCTATACCAGTTGCTTGAAGAACGTCTTGATAGAGATAACATACCACACCTGGTCATCTGATACCAGGTGGAGAGGGTATAGCAGGCAGAGCCTTATCAGCTTGTCATGGATTTCAGTTTGGAGGCCCGTGAAAAATTAATTTTTAGAAATATTAAACTTTTTGTGTTATATAGGCCTAGTAAAGGGTACAATGGGATGTGCCAGATCAGAATGGCAAAATTTGGTTGCCATGGGTACATGCTACAAATTGATGCTACAAATTGAATCCTTTAAATGTCTCCTATTTTATTTGATATTTTTGAATCTCAAAGATTTCTGTAACTTGTACCCACCTTCCAGTAAGCAAGTTTGGAGTATGCGACTATTCAAAGTATGAATATTGATATATTTCACTGGTGGGCTGATCAAACCTTGCATCTCAAAAATCCTCTTTTGTGGACAATTTCCAGCCCCCCCCCCCCAAGAAAAAATGCTGCCACAACGTGTCAAAGGAAAGGCAATCCAATATGTTACAGTGCGTTGCCCTCCATGTTTTTTGCTCTCCTGAACATTTGACATTTTTCAGATACAAGGTTTTATCAGCACACCAATGATTAGAAGTATAGGTCAAAAACTTACATGGCAGCTGCAGTTTTCTGCATACCAGTATCTCAGACCCTTTCTTTGCTTAGGGGTCACCGTCTTCCATGAATGATGCCAGTCACAGAAATTAAAGTTTAGTCCTCCGTGGCCAAAGGTACCTGTGAACGAAATACGCGTTTTCTTTTTGTTAATTTATGTCATATGAGGGGAGCTGTCACTGAATAGCATTCAAGATTCTCACGGATATTGTTATAATTACAAGCAGAAGTATTATAATATTGTCTATGTGACACTGGTGATATATGGGGAAGATGTAATTCAGTAGTTAATAGGTTAAGAAACAAGTGTTTCAACATCTACTCATGATATTTTAACATATTTGTTTACATATAAGTATATTCCATTTAAATTAAAAATTGGAGACCTAAACTCAATTGTACAATCTTTAATTATGAAGGGTTTTTTAAATATATTTTTCACAATTTTGAATTTCTGTGATTTGAAAGGTATCTCATTAAAATAATATGCATGACGAATCCAAAAATTTGTTTTCCATAATTACAATTATGGGATATACCTGTTGCAAGGCATGAAGATCAGAGTTGACATCTTCATGACATATTGATATCATATCCTACTATTTATATGTTTAATACTTACCCATGATAACATAGATCTCATCATTCATCAAGGTCCCTACTCCACACATTGAATCGTAGAATGGTGAATAGATGTTAACTGTCGTGGTGTGCTTCAGCTTCTCGAATCCCTTGTAAACTTTCTGTATTACTCCTGACCACTCCCGATGTGACTGGCTGAGTACTTCAATGGGCAGGTCGGGTATCTCGGGGTCTTCGATCTCGTAACGTTTTCCGTTTGGAAGCTTGAGCTTTTGCTTGAAGATTTTTACTCGGATTGCTGCAAAGGGGAACAAAATTGAGAGAAATAAGATTTTTAGTATTTGAAACTTACTGTTTGATATTAATATTGAATTTGATCAAGTGTCATAAAAGTCAAGCAATCAACAAGATATTTAAAGGGAAACGTCAAGAGTTTGGTCTTATAAGATCTATTAAGATGCCATAGTCATATCGTAACACAGGGTGTCTTCAAAGCTGTGAGAATTTATATTTCTACATTTCATTTTCTGGTTAGTAGTTTTTTGAATGTATACCCTTTGATGATGCTGACCGAGTATTTTGTCTTAATCTTTAGTAAGGAAAGAACTCAGTGTCAATGGGTTAACAAATGAATTTGAATTCCAATGAGTTTTCTTAAATTTAATCATTTGTAATGAAGATAAAGCACTTTTATCTTTGCTCAACTAATAGTTGTTTTCTTTCAAATTTGAAAAATATTTTGAAAGGGGGATCATGGGAACAAGTAGGTAGCTTCTCCAATTAGACTCCCGCTAATGGTAAGTCAAATCTGTTGCCGCCAGACATTTACACACCCATGTAAGCATTATTTTGGTCCTTAATTGCCCAGCTCATGCTGTGATTCGCCTCACTTGTCAAGAGCTTAAAGTCATGCAGCATGCAAGCTTTGATTGTATGTCTTAGTGTTGCACTCTTCGCAGCATGACTTCAATCTCAACACATGGGACCATTATTCCCCCCGGGGTCAAGAAAAATAGAGGAATAGGTAATTAAGGATAAATTAGGGTATATTTATATGATTCTTCCAAGTCATTCAGTTCACTTTTGAGCTTTCCTAACTTTTAAGAATCAAGATACTCAAGTATCCTCTTAATGTTTGCAATAAATACATATATTTTATGTTTATTAAACCATCTGGGAAGAAATATTTTTAATTTCATCGTTTATAATTGGTTATGCTTCATAGAACAGTCTATATTCTTTGTTCAAAGAAAAAGTTTAAAGTCTGTTATGGATTAACAAACTGCCTGCAGCACCAAAAAATTCCTGTTGAAAAGAATAGAAATTTTCCATATGTCACAGAGTGCTTATCCAGGAACAAGATTATTAATCTCTGAGTCCTGAGAGACTTATCTACATCTGTGGCTGTTTACTAACCCTTAACATAGCCACTCTACGGAACACAATTGGTATCTATTGTTTGAAAAAAACAAACTGTACAAATTGGTCCCTTGATGTATAAATTTGCCGTTGACCTGCTTATTAGAGAACATCATTAAAAACCAAGCAGGATAAAAACTAACCTTTTGTAAAAGTTATGATGAGAATTTTAATGAGCAAGTGCTAGTTTTATTTTGTTCTCTCTTTTTGTTACATATACATTTATACTTTTGAATTTAGGGCCTACAAGACATATGCTAAATGTACATGTATGCAGATCATACATTCAGTAGTAAATTGGTATGATACTGGCTTTATTTATATTGAAGTGCATGATGTTACACTTGGAAAAAAATAGGAAGAGAGAGAGAGAAAGAGTGTGTTTGTGTGTGTGTTTGGGAGACAGCCAGAGGCATACAAACGGAGAGAGGAAGAGAGAGAGAGAGAGAAAAGAGAGTATGTTTTTGTGTGAGTGAGGGAGACAAACAGAGAGAGATAGAGATAGAGCGAGTGGAGAAAGAGAAAGAGGGAGAGAGAGAGAGAGAAATCGGAGATAGAAATTTCTGAGCAATATACCAAATTTGGTAGATAGGTGAATCTTGCTTGCACTATATTCACCTGACCATATATGGTATGACTCCTCTTTTTGAAGACCCTCTTTGTCACTGCTCAAATTGTCAATGACCCACAATCTGACCATACTCAAATCTGCTTTCTATAATATAATATGCCTAAAGGTAGAAATTGGTGTATGTTTTTATAATCTATTATGCATTTTTATCCCCTTTTCCAATCTTCCAAAATGAATGTGTGTTGTTTTGCTATGTAGAAAAACATGCTGGAAATTGTAACTAAACTTAATTTATTGTGAAATTATAGCCCAAATGTATCTCTTTCCGACTTTTCATCTCAGGTTTCAGGATGTGGCTTTTTCCTTTTTTTTTTCTTTTTTTTTTTTCTTTTTGCAATGTCAATGCTGCCCGATCATGTTTCATCATATTTCCTTCATACCACAATATTGCTCACCTTGAACAAACACTAAGTTGACAAAAGTCATTGTCAATAAGTCCAAAATCCACATTTTTATCATCCCTCTCTGTTTACTTCTGGCCCAGATTCGCTCTTTCTCTACTATTGACTCGAAAATATAATTCCTGAACTATAACTACCAGGTGCATGCTGCCTCTGCCTTTGAAAGAAAAAAATGCATGATTTTTCTTTCTCTCCTGAACAAGGACATGAATCATTTGCTAAATCTTCTAAAATCTGTCATCTGTGACAGCTTCAATACAAGATAAATGGAGTTGAATCAGCCCATTCTTTGATCAGATAATTGTGCAAAATGATTTTCCCGCTTTTGATTGTAGACATCAACAAGATTTGTAGTTCCGATGTGATTTGTTATAGGGATCGAGCCAATGATGCGTGTGGCTTTGAAGTGTTTTGCATTCAAAATCTCTTTCCATGAACTATATATCCTGTCTAACCAAATTTTATATTGTACTGAATTAATAACCCTTTTTTTTCTTTGCTAAGATTTTAGTCTGGTTATCTGTAGTGCAACTCAGTAGTTATTATTGAATTCAGCTATTGCAAACTTCGAGCCAGAGATATACGGCTTGGGAATTAGATCAAATCATATGTGAGCTTGAAAAGATTTGGTCTAATAATTATATTCCAACTTTAAGAAATTAATGAGAGAAATTTTAGTTACTAATTCTAAGAAAATGTTAGTCTAATTTTTAACTTAAAACTTGTTAAAAAGTTTTAGTCCACACTACATATATATGTAAATATATTTTTTGTATGTCTTGTATTTCTTGTATTCACCGCCTGAAATAAACATATAGAGCTCCATTCCTTCACCGACACCCAACACAAACCAAAAAGATAAACTTGGAAATGGCACACCTGGTCAGGGGGTCGTAACGGTCAAGAGCATTGATGATGTCACAAGAGGGGTGGATTGTGGGTAAAGTATTACTGGAATGCATTAGATGGCAACAATTGCCGCAGGTCTCTTCGCGTGCCGATTGATTGCTTGATTAACAAAGAGGTTTAGACAAAATGCTCCCTTATACCTTTTGATGAACTAGAGTGAGATTAAGTTTGTTTTTTTTATCTTAAAGATTGAATCCAACTTGTCCAAATTTGTCAGATGATTGCTTCAAATGTGATATATGACATTTTGTGGCTTGGAGATGCAGTCTGCTGAAAATTACCCTTTACTCAATATTTTGAAAGTGTTTTGTATGACGATATACTGAAAATTTGGTTTGTTGCATTTTTGTCCTATCACTATTGTGCAGACATGTTGTCTAACCATATTAAGACAGAATAAATTCCCAAATTTCTTATTGGGCCTTGAAATGCTTTTGCATCTTTACATGTATTTTTAAAGTGGATATCATCATTTCCCCCTGATATTTAAATAATTGTTTCCCAAATATTTCCAAACATTTACAAATCTTCTTTGAAATGTATTGTTGAGTAATGGTCATCGCATCATTGCATTCTAGGATTTGGGATCAAGTGTCGACTTGGGAATCTTGCGTGAGGTATTTGCACGTCACGCTACACCTATAGGTCAGGAAGACCAAACCGCTTGCATCCTTTGATTGATTGTTCTAGACTCAAGTGTATGATTACTCCCATTATTTCATTTCAATCGGCGTGGCTTTGCAAGGGATTATGGGTAAATCAGGGGGATTGAAACGTTAAAGGTAATTGGATGTTCAAATGGGATTTGTATAGATTTGTAGATTTGAACAAAATCACGAGAGTGGTATTTTTCTACCAGTAAATGCTTGGAAATGTTACCAGAAGGTTGAGCACAGTATACCTTTCATGTTGTTTTGAGAAGCCACTTAAAAGGTTATTTAATAATGTTTCATATTGCAATAATTATAATAATAGTAACACAAAATCGTTTCACTTTAGTTTTGATTTGAGGGCCTGTATGCAAAGTCTCTGATTTTTCTCTTTTTTTTTGGGGGGGGGGGTGGGGCGGAGGTGGAAAGCTCACTTTTATTTCTTTTCAAACTTTAGTTTAGTCTTATCAATGTATGCATTGGTCTTTAAACTCCATAATGATTGTGATGTAAGTATAAAAGATACTTAAAGTGAACTTGAGAGACAGGATTTATGATATAGTAATGGAGTATGTGTCAACTGATGGTGTCGGGCATACTATTTCTGATGAAATATCCATTAGTATATCTTAACGAGTAATGAGTCCTAGCTTGAAAATAATTCAAAGGAACCTTATACTATTGTTAAAGTCTGGATGTGCAATAGGGTGAAACCTATACTTAGTGGAAGACTTCTCAATAATTCTTTTTAAAAAAAACAAAGAAAATTAGCTGCATCTGGAGAGCCAATAGAGTTTCAACTCTCTGTGTTAAATTATATGAACCAACACCTCTCTGGTTATGAGCTAATAAATTAGTTTACCCCTTAAAACTTTGGAAGCAATTGACAATAAGATGGCACCCTTTTTAGCAAACAACAGCAGCTGTTCATCCACTGTCATAAAACATACCACAATGCAAGCAGGTTGGTATTGTGAGATGGCAATTAGTAAGTTTACCTCAGGGTATCATCTGCTGCATATATAGTCACTCTGTATTGAAGACTTGTTTAAGATGACCAAGTCCCCTTGAAGGAACCAATTCACACCTCCCTGTGATGTCATCTGTTGCTTCATTAAGCTTTTTTTGTTGAAGACTTTCTTGCTAAAAGACAGCAATTAGTTAGTTGACACCTCAGGGTATCATCTGTTTCATATATTTTAAAACAGTCTTGAGGACTTAAAAATTATCAAGTCCCCTTCTAAGAACCAATTCACACCTCCCTGTGATGTCATCTGTTGCTTCACTAAGCTTTTTTGTTGAAGAATTTCTTGCTAAAACCTACTAAGCTGCATTGAAAACTTTTTCTTGTTAAACCTTATTTCCATAGAACCCATTCACTCTTCTCTGTATAATGTCATCTGTTGCACAGAGAAGCTTAACTAGGAGAGCCAAATCACACTTTTCCATTATTTAACTCCATTATTTCACATCCTACCACCAAATACTCCCATTGTCCACTCTCTGAATAGGAAGATGCTTTGAAAACTCACACAAAAGATCGGTTTCAGTCTTTGTTCCATGTTGTCACAAAGTCCCCACTGCCTTATTTCATGTTTGTCCTCAAGTAATTAGACCTTGTCAGTGGCAAATCCCCTATTACAAATCCTAACTTGCTGTGAAGGGTTATCACGTGATGGTACATAATTTTTGCTTCGATCACCAAATCCTCAAAATGTGATCTTTTTAGCACCTTAACGACAATCTTTGGTTCACAGTAAGTTTTTGTCTTGGGATTTGCAATTTGGTTTAATGGGTGTTAGTAATCAATGTATGAAATTGAAAAACCCATCAGCTGTTATTAATCGTATTCAAACATAATCCTACCTATTAGACCTCTCCATAGCACCCTCCTAACATTCAGGTTTTCATTTTATAAATGGGAGAAAGTGACATAGTCTCTCAGACAAATGGATCTAAAACCAAAAGAGATGGGATTTTTTTTTTTCAGACGCAATTAAGAAAAGCAGCAGCAAATTATTCATGAACTTCAAATTAAAATGTGGTTATCTAAAATTGATGACTGTGGTAGTTTATTTTGTGACCAATGACAATCTTCGCATTTTTACATAACTAATATAAATTATCAAGACAACGATTTCTTTACACAGTTGTACATCTTACCAAATGAAAGCTTGATTTACTTTAGATTAAATGCACCCCTTTCTTATTTCTAAGCCCTTAAACCAACAACTGCTTCTCAATTCTATAAATTTCATCCAAAATGATATTTGCCGTCTTGCCATCTGGCCCTGTTCTTGTCAATAAGTCTTGTTTGCCAAAGACACTTTATCCCTTTGTACCCATCTCTGTACTGAACAAACGCCGGCTGTCTCCTGCAAACTTAATACCATACATCGAATCCTGCCATTTTGTTTGGTTTGACACCAGTAGAACCAACAGCAAGAACAAAATCCAATATTTTGGTTGGAAAGCTGACAATAGGAAACCTGAAAGCTGTTCCAATTAGTTTCAAAGTTTACTTTGAATAACCAATTGAGCCATTATCAAGAGTTGGGCAATATTTTGTACAGGCAGTATCCCATGACCTTGATAATTAGAGTGTAAAGTTGCGAAAAAAATGGCTGCTGTCTTCCATCTCCCATATTCTGGAGTAATTACTTCATTTTCCCCATTTTGGTAGAGTCACATCAATGCTGCATTTATTCAATCAAAAAATGGGTTTTCAAAATAGGGAGCCAGTAGAAGTGGGTTCATTATCTCTTCATACCACCTTTGAGACCCATCTTCCTATGTGGTTAGATTGGTTTGAGGGTGGACCTTTGTACTGTCTAACCATCCTTTGTTTAGGATGGCATGGACTGTCACAACACCAGCACGTGCCCCTCCATCGGTGGAAGGATTGCATCAGGGCGGAGTCAATAGATACCATCATACCACCACAGTTTATAGACCCATAATGAGGTTCATTAAACCACATGAAAAATTCATTCATACCAGGATGTGAAATTGGAAATATCAAATGAAACTGGGTGAAAAAGACTTCCAAAAGTCTCAAAATTATAATATCAAAGAAAGGAGTTTATATCTTGAGTAGATAACAATTTTTTTTTTGTCAAAGTGGATTTGGTTATAGATAGAAAGCAAGACTGTATCAGCTACAGCAATGTAAATTTGAATATATTTTACTCATCTGTAATATTTTCATTGTAAGCGGTTGACCTACCCCCCCCCCCCCCCCCCTACGCCCGTCATGAAAAGAAAGGAATCTTTTGAAGTAGAATAAACTGTTGTTTTATGCTTAAATGGGATAAGAGTATTGAAAACGAGAAGTTAAGGGTCTTTTTAAATAGATTAACTCTTATCCTATCACTTGAAGCCATACGAAATAATGAGAATTAATATTGCTACACTTCACAAGACAGAAGCAAATTCTGTTGCATCTTGATGAAGCCATATAAGCGTTCATTGAGTTAACAAGATAACAGGACTTGTTGCAACCACAAAGTGAATTCTGATACACTGGTGTAACCATCTGGGTCTTTTTTTAAGCTCCAGAAAATAGGATAGCAGCGACACAATTAGGACCATGCTGTGTGTTCAAATTGGCAACCAGTTTGACATCACACCTTAGCTCATGCTTCAACTGCTTCACCTTCACTTCCCCAGCTGCTGATAAACTAGAAACATTTCTAATCCACCTCAAAATAGGACCTGAATTAACATCTGCTTACCAGGCAGCCTTGTCCCTAATAAAATGAGGGTGTTCAGGTTAATTGATCGAACTCTACACACCCCAGTCAAGAGAAGAATAGAAAAGACAGAAAGAAAGATAGATTTTTTTTCCATCCTAAAGCCCCCCAAGCCCTTCTTTTCATTCCTCAACACACTGTTTGTCATCTATTGTATTTATCTTGGCTTTGGAAGGGGCGCGTGCCAGGCCCTAGCTGCAGCCTGACGCCCGCCCCACGCTACCCCAACAATAGCCCCATGCCAAGCGACAATTGTTTGGCTTTGGTGACTCCTAAGCTCGGGATGAAGGGATAGCAGAGAATCAATAAAGGACCGGTGTTAGAGGCGCAGGCCAGCCACAAGACCGACTCACGCTCCAACCAAAATGTCTACCTATATTTTTCCATGCCATCTAGTGCTTAATTTGCCCTAATGGAATTTGTTGTTTTTATAAGATCTGCATGATAATTGTTGTAAAAAGAATAGGCTGCCACCGTTGTTTTCCTACACCCAGAAACTGATGCAAGTTGTTCCTACATGGTTTAACCCGGGATTACTCATGTTCTCCCGAAGGCAAGATTAAAAGTGGGAAAGAGAATGAAGGAATGAAAAACTTTATTAGAAAAATTGAGGGTGTGTATTAAAGAATAAGAGAGAAAGAGGGAGAGAGAGAGAGAGGGAGTGAGAAACAAAAGGCTCAAACAAGTTCCAAGATTGAACCATATTGTGGTTGCCTCTTCTTGTTTTCTTCTACAGAACTTTGAACTGGTTCTGCACCTGGGGGCAATGTAAAAATTGAAAGAAACCTCATTATAACTTTCAAAACTGGCCGAAAGATTAAAAGAGTACCAAACAAGTGGCCTGAAACCGGCAAAGCATTTGGAAGAAAGTCAATTGTGCTGAAAATTCAGACAAGTCATATTGTGGCAAGTCAATCTAGTGAGATTTCGTACAGTAACGTTTTCTCCTCCATAACAAAGCCTATATAGCTACTAAACCATACTTACCGGGTGTTTGCCCACAGGGAATGAATTACACTTTCAGACCTTGATTAGCAAATTTTTTAGGAAATTGTAAGGTTATTCAGGTCACTTGATTGAGAACAGGACAAAAGCACAGCTGAGGCTTCATTTGTGTTTGGCAATACATATAGAAATGATGGCCAAGGAGAGCTTGGAAAACTTTTTTTGACCATTTAATGCACATTAAGCTTGCAGTCAAAAAAAGACTATAAATTTTTTTTCAGTATTATTTTTTTCATTATTATAATGTTTATTTTAAGACAAATGAAGAAGATATTCATTGGCCTATTCAAATAAAGTGTAATTTTTTCCATTTTTAGTATAGCAAAGCAGAATAAAAGAAATGCAAAAATAAAACAAAATGTGAAAAAATATAGATTTGTGATAAATGCATAAAAATTAGGGTGTGATTGAGATACAATACCAATATTTCAGTGAAACAAACAAGTTCATTTTTTCCATCTCAGCAGAATCAAACAAGTTAAATAATGTATTGGTATACTGCTATAAGTACTAGTCAGAAAGCCCTAAAGAGTGAAAAACAATATAAGATGGGTAGCCTGACTGTAATACCATATTCAATAGGATGTATTGTGTATGCAAACAATGTCCCCCAATATTGCCCCACTCCCAACAGGCTTATGCCCCAGGGGATTTATTGGATAATCTACCCTTTAGGTAAAACTACCCCTTTAGTCATCTCATTTTGAAGCATTGTCCTGCGATTCTGTTGTTTTCAGTATTTAACTCCACCATACCCATCTGCCAAGCCCAGGCTAATCACTTGTGTTTGTATGGGATGGGTATGTGATAGACACAGTGGGGAGGGAAACCTTTGTGAGTTAAGACCATCAACTGAAACCTAAGAAGTTTAAGATGGGATGATGAGAGTGGATTGGGAGGGGCTTTGTAAATATCGTCCAGAAAGAATCACCAGATCCACCATCTTCTTCAACTAAAATTGCTGTCTTGTTTATATGGGAGGGATGTGTGAAAGACACAGGGGGAGGGAAACTTTTGTGAATGAGACCATTAACTGAAACCTAAGAAATTTAAGGTGCCTTGGTGGGAAAAGGGATGAGGGAGATGCTGAACTTTAAATAGAGTTCCAAAGAAAAGTCTAGCCATATCCACCCCTTTCTTCCTTATCTTATCCACAAAAAAAAAAAAAAAAAAAAAAATTTATAAAACTTTTAAAACTAACCATACACTTAATAAAATAAAGCCATCTACCATCATTGCTAGATTTTCTTCCAAATGTCAATAAAGGACATGTCTTTTATAAAAAAAAGAATGCCATTAATTCTCACCAAAATTCTTATATTCCCAAATTTCAAAGCCCCTCCCTGATTGAAGAAAAAAGTGGTAGAGGAATAAACCCGAAAAAAAAATCAATTCCTCTCTAGAATTGATGAGAAATTTACATGCATAATGACCTTCATGGGTCTAGTTTCTACCAATCAATTTTAATAATCCGGGTTGTTTTGCAAACCATGGTCAAACATTGTAGCAACTGTCTATTGATTTGGTGATGGTGTGTGTGTTATTTGAAGTATTTCAAGTATTGTCAAATGTCAGAATAAGACAGCTTGAACAAACACCCTTGAAATTTTGAAATATCTAAAACGTAAATGATACCTCAATTTACATTTATATACCATAGATTCAAATTTCAGATATTCTCAAAAGAAGATAAGTTATGTTACATACATTAATCATGGAATTCTTGTAATTAAATGCCTGAGTATTTTTAATAGCTAGGTATGTTATATATAACTACATAAATACAAAATTTATAGATTCAGTTAAAATTTGGGATGAGGTTAAAGAATTCTTATAGAAACCCCTCATATGAAAATATAGTATGATTTTAATGACAAATTTACTGCCATGCTTGTAAAAGAAACGTTTGTCGTTACGTAGAGAATTTAAGCCAGGCAATCAAAGAAAACTTGGAAGAAAGTTGAAGTAAAATGTTTGTGAATGTGATGTACTTACCATAATCTGAATCACAGTAATGCTGCTGGGGATGCTTGGGCAAACAGGTACAAGCTTGGACAAGGTCCGACTTTGAGAAGAAACAGCAGAGCAGTAAAACCATGGACATCATCATCATCACCATGCTTCTTTTCAATGCCTGATGTAGCGCCTCCATCTTTAATCAGACGTGTTGTTTACTACTAACGATGAAGCGGGAGAGATGCTCTTCGACGGGGTGTAACTTTAGGCGTGGAATTCTTTCGAGTAAGATTACACCTCAATGGCATCTCATTCAAGTTTGGGTGAGAGAGAGAGCGATCAAGAAAAGAGATTCAGATACGACCTTCTTGGTTGATGTTTTGAAATGGTACTGAAGAAAGTGGTAGGAAAACAAGTGATGTAATTGTTGCCCCAATGTCGGTCCTAAATCCTGCTAACTCGGCTGGAGATGGCTTATTAGCGGATGGATAAAGTCAAAGTATGAACAATGTACTGGATTGACTCCAGCACCAATTCACAGCATGTGCGACAACCAGATCCAAGGGAATATTTGTGGCTTATTAGTATTTTTCAACAAAATTTTGCTGTATTCTCTTTTAGCCTCAAAGAAGTAGAAATAATGATGTTGACTGTCTGAAGTCCAAATGCTGACTGCTCTCTCTCCTTGCTCTCTTCTAGAAAGCTAAAGTTGTTTTCCTTCTTTACCAACCAGCCAGCCAGACTATCCCAATGAGATGAAGAATAGATGATGATGCTCGGCTGAGCTCTGCTAGTCAAGACAATTGATTCGGCACGCGAGGGCACATGGGGCTTTTGATAGCTCTCGCATGAATAACTCTTCTACCGCAGTTAGAGTTCAAACAAAAGTCTGGCCAACGCATGGAAGTAGAAGTGGTGAAAAAAAAAAGAGGATAGAAACGGAGATGAATGCTCTTGCTGTACTCCTCAAACGAGTGTTTGATAGGGGAGAGAGAGAGAGAGAGAGAATGGTGCTTGTATTAGGCACAAGAGCAAACCCAGTAAATAAGCACCCAGCTTCCAAAGTATGTGCACTCTACCACCCCCATGTACAGACGAGAACAAAAGAAGTCGCGTGGCAGCGGGACCAAGGAGCACGCACTCATGCACCCATTCGATCAGACCCCTAGCACAATGAACTCCAACTCGCTTGGTTGGCTAGCTTCTGGTGGTAGTAGCTAGCAGGCTATTGGATCAAACATACAAAACTATATGCTAGCTCAATGCTACAAAGTCTTTAGCATGCATTATTGATGAAGCGGTGTACATGCATATTTAGTAGAGTTTTAATGGGCTCAGGGCACGCGCCTGTAGCACCTGGTATGGGTCTTTGTTTACACACGCACTCGTGCCTATTCAACTAACTAGACCCCCTCTATCTTTCTTTATCATTTTATGTCCACATAGACCCTCAATAAAAAAAAGGAGATAAAATACAAAATGAAACCATCCAGATAGGAACTTCTGTTAAGGTACATAACCATAGTGTACATGAGGCTGCAGGTGCATGTATGGTTTCAATTAGGATCTGTGAGGATTAATTTTGTTTCTATTATGAACCAATTTAGTTTCATTTGATGCTGATATGGCTGCCTGTAGCTTTACAAATAGATAATTATGATAATAAATGATTGAATTATATTAATTGAAGGGCAATTAAGAAAGAGAAACAGAGAGAACAGAAATATCTGAAGATCTGATATAACAAGAGGCTTATACATATTCAGATGTACATGTAGTTCATTTTACAAAAATGTATGCCATACTATTTGTGATAATATATTTTATTTATGGGTATCTTTGAAGAGTCTAGGAAGGCATGAAGTCACAAAAATTACTACCATTAACAGTTTTTTAATGAAACATTTGGAACTAAAAAAAAATTATGACAACAGGTGTATATATTTTTTCATTAAGATTTATGATTATGATTCTCTCTAAATTATCCGTATATTATTTTTAGTAAGTTAGCTTCTTGTTTCCTTTTCTTCTCCTTTTCTATCTATCATCTTTCGATCTTTATCTCAATTTCTTCTTCCTTTTTTTTTTCCATTTTAACAAAAGGAAAGTTGTACAAAATCCACTCCCATTTTGAAGCAAGTTTGACAATTTGAAGATTCCTGTAGAAAGTACAACAAGACTTTTCAAACTTCCATAAATCTTTGGTTTTAAAACCGATTTGAATAAGACTTTTTAAAATTGCTCTTCTCATGTTGCTCTTCTATATAAAATTGATTCTGTCCATGGGTTTTGGTATTAATATTTTTTCTTCTGGTACATCCTCTGTCTCTAGTCATAAAAAATGTACTTCTTAAACAATGTATTTGATTGTGTTGTTTATCATATTTCTCTGTTAAAAACATTTAATTTTTGTACCAATCTAATCCTCAACATCTACATTTCTCTTTCTCTCTCTTCTTTCTCATTATCTTTGCATCTCTCTCTCTCTCTCTCTTTCTCTCTCTTCTTTCTCATTATCTTTGCATTCTCTCTCTCTCTCTCTTCTCTCTCTTCTTTCTCTCTTTTTCTCATGTCTTCATATTACCTGTCTAAATATTAATGCATAGAAAATGAACTCATTAGCCTTCAAAATTATACCTATTGAATAAACATTCATATCACCAGCTGTTGATGTCTTCTACTCTTTATCTTCTTATCAGCAGATTACTGGATTAGCTCCATTTCAGTTTTATTCTATACCATCAATCTACTTAGCAATTGATCTCTGTTATAACTGTGCTTGTTTACAAACAAAAGCCTAGACCAGACACAATATAGGTTTGTTATCCATTACATGATAGGTTAGATTAACCCATTGAAGACTGATTCTGTCATTACAGGAAGCATCTGCTTCTCGTAGTCGAGGTGTTAAAGCTGGAGTATAGAATTGGTAAATCACAAAATATATTTTTTCAAATTTTGAGATTCCTTTGAAAAATAATGAAAGGTAATATTATAAAACAAATCACTTGAAAAATGATATCTAAAAGTTATAATAAATGTGCATAATATTACTATTTTAAAAAAAGCTTGGGTCCCTGCAAATTGGCTTTATTCTCTTTTTTCAATATGAAACTAATTTACAGACACGGATGAGGTAGAAAAAGCATGCCAAATCTGCTCACACTGCCAAATTCAAATTTTCACAAAGATTCAATGCGTAAAAATTAATGCTATTGTCATTTTGCTTGTTTTTATAGTCTAAAGTATTTCAAAAGAGACCCATATCATTGATATGATTCAGTCTTACCAAGACTATAACCAAGCTTTAAAAATTGATGGATATGATATGACGGCCTGTACGGCCTGTAAGTATACGGTTTTTTATCTTTGGAGCGCCAGAACTGAGAGCCAGTAACTGAGTTGGCAAAGCTCTATAATAACAGAGAAATAGAAACTCTGCGAATATAATATAGAATAATGCTGTCTATTTTATAAACAGCTATTCCTTGCTGTTGCAGATACAAAAAAAAAAAAAAAAAAAAAAAGGAACACAAAGACAACAAAAATTTATCAAAGAACATATACTTTAATTATGAGAATTCTGAAAGCAAGCAATACTAAAATGAATCAAACAAAAATAGACACATCAATTATTAAATCCCAAAAGACTCCATAATTATAGCTTTATAGTCTTTTGAAAACTTTGCAATGCTTTAGATGGAAGAATATTATGTAAAAAGAGATATGATGAAGTTTATTACAATTCTATTTTCTTACTATATTTTGTGACTTAACCACCAATTTTAATATAACCTTTATTTACCAGCATAAATGTTGTAAATTTCAAAGTTGTAGAAGTAGATAACAAAAGAAAATAAATAAATTAAGAAAGAGAGTTACATTAGAAGAGTAAGGAAAAGAAAGAACTATAAGTGTAAGGATCAGGAGAAGTGGTTGCGCTGCTGATAGTTGAAGTAGAGGTAGAAGTATTATGGGAATATATGGCAGTGGTATAAGTAAAAACAATTCTATTAAGTCACGCAAAAGGCATCAGAAGAAAATAGGGAAAATAGTTTGAGTGCATAAATTTCCCTTCCTAAGAAATAGTTTATAGAGGTAGGTATTAAGAAATGATAATCTAATCTGTACAAGATAATTAGACTGCAATAAAACTGTCTGTTACATGTAGGACAATGTGAACAATCACATCATTTTTGTGTCTCTTTGTATTAACTTGAAGGAAATAGATATTTATCTAACATTATATACAATATTACATGATACAAACAATCACTTTATTTGTCAAAGTATGAGTTATTTATTTGAAATATATGAATTATGATGAACATTACAAATGATTTGAAATATTTACATGAACCAGCCTTTTTAACTTCACTTGTATTGTTTTCCTTTCCTCTGTATCAGTCATCTCAACATGACTACAAACCCAACCAATTTTTTTCTTCTTCTTTTTTTTTGTTTTTTGGAAGACAATGACAAGAAAAAAATGATGCAAATAAATTATAATTTATTTAAAGAAATGAAAGAAATACGCTAATTTTTCTTAAAGAATGTGAATAAACATACCAGGGGGAATAATCAATATTTACAACAAATTGAAGACTTATAGAAGAAAAAGCAATGTCAAGTACTAGATGCTGACCAAATGAAGACACAACACAATTTGTCACTAGTTTTATGAACAGTGACATTATTTTGTGAAACAAGCAATAAATTGTCTGATAAACACTTCTTAAAAATCTTTGCTTTTGTTCAAATAGTAAAGAAAATATATGAATGTTTAATATTCAGTACATATAATTTTGAAAACACTTCCACACCACTTGGACAAAATATCTTTTCTACTACTCTGAAAATATAATTGCTTCCTTATTTGTATATCGAAATGATTACTAAATTTTTGAAGTGAAAATACTGCTGAGTTATGTGTATAATTCTAATTATCAATTGATGTTCATATTTTTTCCTACAAACCCATATGACTTGAAAAAAAAAAAAACAATGAGATAATTCTCTTAGCTTTTTGTCACCTTGTGAACAGACAGAGATCAAGAATAACATTTTCTTTTAAATATCTGGTTGTCCTATTCAACAGAGGAAATTGCATGAACGCGGTTTAGTAAGAAAAAGTACATTTAAATATATTACGCGTAAGTGTTAATGATGGTCTAAAGGGATATCACACCGGAATTGGGATAGAGTTGTGTAAGTTTTACGCAGCGACTACGCCACCATACGCTGCTACATGTGTATATGCCTTGCCTGCGCACCCCTATATAATCATCTTTATTTTTTTCGTGTGCCCTTGGCGTAGAGCACTGCTACGCAGTTTGTGAGCAAGTTTACGATGTTGATTTCATCTCACATACTTGTTGGCATAATGTTACATGAGATTAATTAGCCACGTTGTAATCATGGCGTATGTAGAAGCGTAGTCGTTGAACAACACTGCGCCAATTCCGATGTAATACCACATTTACATTAATTACTTTGCTTTATCTTCTGTAAAGTCAATGTGAATGAAAGTATTCAATAAAATGACCAATAATTACTCATGAAATCTATACATTAAAATCTAATAATACCTTTACACAAAATATACAGTACCTTTATTCATTAAAATAACCAATTCTTATTCAGTGTTTCTCATTAGGTCTGATTTAGTCGTTGAAAATAACTTTTTCTTTGTGAGCAAGAAAAGAATCAACTCCGCATTAGATTATTTGAGTTAATGCTCTTCTGCCCCTAAGCAGACATTATGATGAAAAATTTAAACCCTTATCCTTTTTCTTATTTAAAAGTTGAATTTATCTCAGAATAATTTGTCTCTTTGAGGTTATATAACTTTCTTCTTTTATTGTTATCATGGTGGTGAGTAATTTGATATTTATTAATTATTCCAATCGTAAAAGTTGAATTTACATAACTTTGGGGTGAAATTATCACACTGATGCCTTCAAAGGGAGTGTCCATATAATTAGTAGGTTTATGTACATTGTACACAAAGAGCACTTCACTCCAACAGAACGAAGAGAACCAGGCTTGATGGTAAAGGTAGAGAGCGCCCTCACTTGATTCCTCACGGCATGAAACCACCACGGTTGTTTGTCCTGCCCTTGCCCCGCCTTCGAATGCACCTGCGCATGTCCGTCTTTCCGTTCCAGAAGCACTGGCCATTGGCGTTGCGTGAGCAGTAGGCGTACTGGCTTTCACAGTCGTCCCTCAAATGGGC
This sequence comes from Paracentrotus lividus, assembly GCA_940671915.1. Lineage (NCBI taxonomy): Eukaryota > Metazoa > Echinodermata > Echinoidea > Camarodonta > Echinidae > Paracentrotus > Paracentrotus lividus. The sequence goes on from CALNVZ010002100.1 coordinate 11,345,614, forward strand.
CAAATCCCACATGCAGACATTGGGCACCGGTTCTGTTGGGCAGTAGCGTCCGTAGCAAGGGGAAATCTGAGTAAGGGAAAGAAACAAAACCGATAGCATCAGAAATGACAAGTGTTAAAATGATGAGGTCAAGATTAGAAATGAAATTGTCATCTGTTTGTCTTCCCCAAGCTATTATCAATATGTAAAATTTGATTTAATCGTGAATCAAAATTCCTTTCTATATGGTGGTGTTAATACTTTCTTGCCTCCCAGAATATTACCCCCTTACAAAATAAAGTTTTTCACTTTTTCAATCGACCCTTAGTAATATTTAAACACCAAGAGTGAACAGAGAAAATTGATTACTTGGTAACAACCTTGCTAGTGTGACTTTGATTATTTTGTCTTTCCACACAAGGTGGTCAGTTTTTAAGAAGTTTCTTGTATCACCCTGTCAAAGGGTATCTCAAAGACTTATCTCTATGAGATGACTGAAGGAGAAGTATAGGAGCCAAGATTCAGGAGCAGGTATGATATAGCAGATATCTTCTGCTGAAAGAGTATATATTTTAAAGATTTAAAGCCTTGGCTCTCGACAGGCAAAATCTTGTCCAAGATTCAATTGGACGGTCTAAGTTGAGTGAATGTATCTTTCGTTTCCTTCTCACATCCCACCCACCCACATAAAAAAAAAAGAATTAAACTTCACGATGGACATCTTTGACGAGAGATAGTGTTTTAGAAATAGGCTCCCTCTGGATTCCAGCCAGGATATAATTAGCGTATCATTAAGAATGGCTTCCTTTTAACATGTCAGAATTCTTTGAAGACATCTGCACTTTGATGTCTCAATGGATTGCCCTGGCCGACCTTCGATGGTGCACTATGTTGGCTCAACACCATTATGTATCGTGCCCCATCTCAATGCTTATTTTCATCTTGGTCATCCAAATTTGTTACTTTTTCTGTGAGTTGCACAAGAATCATATTGTTTTAATCCCTCGACTCTTGATCTTTTGGAATTTGTTGAAGTTGGATTGAAGGAATATGTTTGAAACCTATATTCTATTTTGTGCTTAGTATCCAACAGGTTAGTGAGGAAATATTTTTGAGATTTAGTAAAAAAAAAAAAAAAAAAAAAAAAGTGTTCATTTAAAAAAAAAAATATCATTGTAAATTAATGTCTTTGTGCATTTTTTTTTTCTTCAAATTTATAAAGAATGTTGTTATACATTCCCAATAGTAAAGACTGAGAGACAAGGCAAAATATGTCATAAGAATTTGTCGTAAGGTTCATATCTTGTTTTTAGTACAGTGTCATTATACGTCCTTAATTGAAATTTTTAGCTACCATATATCCATGTTTCAATGCATTGAAATTGTGCTAAATTAACAAATATAGTAGCTGTACCCCCTCATGGTTCAGCAACTCAATGAGGACTTAGTATAGAGTGGGTGTACTCCCTCTTGTGTTGAATTCATTATAGTATGAATTCCCAATTTGAGGCCCATTTCAAGTGATTTATGAGAACAAACCATCCAATATTGAAAGTATGATGGGTATTCATAAATTACATTGTCAAGATACTCTAAACTATCATGACAAAGGTTTCTGATACAATAATAATATACTTGAATGCCACAGCATTGGTTAGTGCTAATATATTTTGAAGGATTATGAGACTATGTGAGGATAAATAATGATGATAATGATAATAATATTGGTGATCATGATAATTGTGATGATGATAAAGATAATTTTGAAGATGAAATTAAAATATCTAAGTTAAACAGAATTAACAGTGCATGATTACAATTTAGAGTATGGTAGGATTGATAGTACAAACAATTTGCAAACTTGTGTGATGCTTGAAACCTTCCAAAATATTTTAAATGTAAATTATACCAGCAAATAGAGGTTGAAATGACGAAATATATCTATCAAGAATAACACTTACTTCACACTTTCCACACTGTAATTTATAGGTATGTTTGATTCCCTGTCTCTGCCTCTTCGTGATGTTCTTATACCCTTCTCTCCAGTTACAAGATGAAATTCTCAGCTCAGCGTTGTAAAATGTTCCTGCAAGGAGTATAAAAAGAAAAGAATTAGGTTAAAGGAGGACACGCACGACGAAATAATTACTCAGAAAGCGCTATTTTTCCACCCGTCTGTGCTCGCTGCCATTGCTCACGAAGCTGACGACGTAATTTGCATATGCCTGTCAATCAAAATGTGCATGGACTGATTCGCGACTTGTGTTTTATGTATGCACTGTGTGGCCACTGTATGTGTACTGAGTGGTGTATAGTACAGTACGCAGAGCTACTTTACTTCGGCAATTTTTTGGGCATTCAGGATTTCGGATTTTGGATCACTGCGGAAGAGTCGCTCATTGCTGGTATCAATGTACAGCTTGCACGGTTCGTTACCGCGTACGCATTTTGATCTCCCTCTACACACCAGGGAACATGAATTTTTAAGAAAGGGATCTGGAATCTACAGTTGGTTCATTCCCATTTAGGAGAAAAGTTTTGCCAGGAGTGCATAAATTCATGCTGGTTTTTGAGATTTATTTTTGTTTATGCAATATTTCAGTAAATAGAAGGAGAAGGAGAAGCAAAAATGAAGGAAGGAAGACTAAGTAATATGTATACAGTCAGCTCCTGTTAAAGTGAGCAAGGATATAACCAGATAACAGTGATTTTCCCATTACCCATTTATGTTTTTATTTGCCTTTAAATTGAGTATATATTTTTTTCTCATGATAACAAGGTAATTGATTGACTTGTTACTGTGCACCTCATTATAATAGGAGTTGACAATGATAAAACTCATATCCAAACATTTTTGCCCTATGTCAGGATGGCACCATAAAACTGAAAGAAGGCAAATATAGATATAATTTGGGAGCAATAATGAGGGAATGATATGTTATTCAAAAGATATTAAAGATAATCTAGAGTAGTAGTCATGATGAAATAAATCAAAACATTGTTGTTCATACCAGAATCTCAAGCATAGGAAATAAATACTACACACCAAAGGAATTTACAGAAAATTGCGAATTTGCTGAGAAAAGAGCAAAATAAGCATAATTTCTGTACTTGGACGGCCCGTCCAAGCACATGCGTGATTAACACGGCCACGTGGAAAGTCTACGGGTATATCATGTGTACGCGATTCGCACCGGATATCTGTGTGTATGTTGTGCCGTGACTTGTGGCGATATAGCGGTCTACTCCAAGTCTCAATTTGACGGACTGTTTCGATATTTTTTCAATATTTCTTCTGAAATCATTATCAAAACGTGAATATACACTGTAGTCTTGTGTAGGCATATGTATATGTTAATGGAACAATGTGAGGACATATCTTACAGTTTCATCTCAATTTATTTTGGCTGTAAGAACTAAAGCTTGGCTTTAAACCCATGATGATAAGATGATTCCATTAATTTTTCTACATATTCCACCAAAAATCTGTCTCATTAATCAATCTCCTTTTGCTATACTGATATTTGTATTTCTATTTGATTCATGGATCCAAACAATTTTGCCCTATGTCAGGATGGCACCATGGAACTGAAAGAAGGCAAACATAGATATAATGTAGGAGCAACAACGAGGGAATGATATGTTATTCAAAAGATATTAAAATAATGATGAGATGATTTCATTAATTTTTCTACACATTCCACCAAAAATCTGTCTCATCAATCAATCTCCTTATGCTATACTGATGTTTCTATTTCTATTTGATTCATGTATCCATATTTGATTCTAAACTTTGTTTATGCAAGGTAGATCAGGCCAGGTAATGTTTCTTGGGGTTATTATTTGAAGGTTACAGAGAACCAGAAGTGCAGAAGTTTTCTGGCTCAATGCCTCGGTAGCACCGTGGAGTGTGACGCAAGTTGCGTTCTACGGCCAGGTATGCTGACTGGTCGACGCCCTACCTATTAAAGGTACATGCGATTTATGTAAATACACAACAACAAAAAACGACATAGTAAGCATTTCCTGAGAGTCATCACTTGTCAAATGCAATGTAGAGCATTGCCAATTTGATTGTAATAGAGGGAAATGACAATACTGTTACACATAGTCTGATCCAAATACAAAAATCCTTGCCATAAGAACAGAAAAAAAAGAAAGATTTATTTTCAAATGTTTGCGGCTTTAGTGTAGTAATAGTAGACTTTAGGGCATAACTTGCTCCACACAGTATGGAGTATGGAGTATCTATAAACTAAACTAGCAGTATATGGTGCATAATAGATTGACAATTATTCCTTGATATAATCCTATAGGTTGTATTTGTGATTTCCATGGATAGACAATCTGAATTATAAAAGTGGATGTCATGTTAAAGTTCTTGCCACATTTATGCATTCGCATTTGTCTTGACATGAACTTTTTATGTTCTGTACTGGTTTGTAAGACGCGAATTGATTTTTGATGCAAATTTTGACATGTTCTTTAAAGTATTTCAGACATGTTAACAATGTAGGCCCTAACCCAAATATTAAACATATTTTTCAAATTTGTTCTTCACGATTTATAAGGGGCAGTACACCTTACAATTGTTCCTTTCAAATTCCATCTCTTCTCGTTTACTCGCTTGTAAGCCTATCAGCAAATGTCAGAATGACAAATTGGCATGGAGTGACTGGGATGGTAATCTCTCTCTGGGTTGAAGTCTTTTGAGAGGTGTAACCATCTGTTTATGATATGAATATGATCTAATCACCAACAGCTGGCTGTGATGAAATGACCATCCACAATGTGTGCTAGATATAGTGTATATAGAAAGATAGAGAGGGAGAGATAGATAGATAGAGAGAGAGAGAGAGAGAGAGAGGGAGGGGGAGAGATGGAGCTAGGGGTGAATGTGGATATAATTAAAAAATAAGAATAAAAATACTTGAAATAAGGAAAAGAATAGGTATATTTAAAAGTGTTTCACCAAGTCGTTCATAATTTGTTCATAATTCATAACAACTAGACAGGAACACGGCCCAGAAAGACATACATTTTTAAAAACTATTATCAGGATGAAATGAGGGAGAGGGAGAAAAAAATAATGAAGCATTTAAACTATTAAAAAAAATGAAATAGTGATTGATTAAATAAAACAATTATATGGATCAGCAAAGGCAACAAGAAGGATAAGAAAGGAATGGATGAAAATTGGGGAGGAAGCTAGGAAGCTAACAGTTGATGTGTATAATTGGAGGAAATAGAGGGAGGTCAAAAGAGACAAATCATAGAGCTAAATATTCCTAAATTCTACTCTTTTTTCTATTATTATTTTTATCAATAAAAACTAAATCAAAAGTTTTATGATACGTAACTAAATGAAATATAACTTAAAAGAACTTTAAATCCCCCTGTTAACCGACTTCTATGATGAAAGATATCACATAGATTATCAAATTCAGAGACAGCAACATTAAAAATTCTACATCATGTTCTTTATCTCAAATATTTCTCATGTCAAGAATATTATCTTGTTAGCTGCTCCACATTTCCCTTAGCCGATACTTGTTGGGGGAAAACATTCTTGATTTATCTAGAATCGGATTCCGTATCAGGCAAAGGTGACACCATGAGAGAGGAAATTTATGAGACATTGCGATTAGAAGGCGCAGCTGGTTAACAAATAAAGCGGTATGACATTGTTTCATGTGACTCGGTCTCCCTTTACGATTTAAAAACTGTGTATTTGTGATGGGTAGTTAATTTGAATTATTATATTATTTCATGTGGTACAGTGTATGTCTGTATTATTATATGTGGTCACAATTATCCTTTCAAATCATAAATGTGGTTGATATAAAAGTCTTTCAAAGCAATTGTATACCTATTTCAAGAATCCACATTACCAGGTAGTTTAAGGGGCATTATTTTTTGGTCTGATTTTTTTTTTTTAATTGAAATAAGTGAAAGGTGATCATACAAAAGAAAATGAACATCTTAAATCAACAAAGATTATTCTGCTTTTAATTAAAATGGACTTGCCGTTTAAACTTACTTAAAGTATATGCATTGTTACTATTTTTTGTAAGCATCTCAGTGATAATACCCACCTACTTTGTCCAGATGGAATACATATAATTATGAATTAACTAATGCTTATCAGGAATTTGTACTGGTACAGTCGGCATCGTAGGCCTACCTATAAACATGGCACTTGAATCAATCGTTGGAACGTATGTAACCCGTTTTAATTCCTAAGGCCTCTCTTAAGTGGGTCACCAATACAATATTAAATCACTCATCTCCCACAATCCTTGTTTTTATAATACATAAAAGGGAAGTGTTTTATTTGATGATGTGTTTGACCAAATGTCCTTTTAAGTGTTGATTTTTCTGTCTTTAAGGACTGATAAAATCCTCCATCCTGTCTAGCCAGTGTCCAAGCCTGCTTGGCCTAGAAAATGCCATTCCTTTTCTCGAAAAATAGTTGTTCGGGCTCAGTCTGGGAGGCTATGGTTGTCGAAGCGTTTTTCGGGTTCCAACAAAGAATTTAGCCCTTCTATATCATCTAGTTCATGCATATTGTTTAATATTTTGGAATATTGGGGGGGGGGGGGGGTTCACCAAGTCATTCGTAAAATTATGCATGACTTTACAAAAGACGGGTTCTTGTAATAATTATTAATGTTTTAGCACAGCACCAAGAATATGTTCCAGTCATGTGTAACTTAATGAACAACTTTGTAAACACACGCTGGTTTTTAATTAAAGTCTTATCATAATTATTTTTGTTTTTATATAAAGTATGAATTTAATTTGAATTCTTTGGGGTAGAAAGTGTTCATCTATTTTGGCAGTTGTATTCATAGTAAATTATATTAGAAACCTCAATATTTTAGATCTTATTATTGTGGGAAATTCCTTTTTAATCGCTGGACTGAACCACACATTTTATTTTCAAGAAATTTAGGGTAGATATCTCAGCAGAAAAGACAAGAAAGGTCAAATGACGGAAGATTCTATGCTCCTCTGACCATCTTCATTGAGTAGGACACCAAGGATGATGGGAAGATGATGGCGAGGAATCTTATTTTATAGAATTTTACTGGTCAGTTGATGGATTCTAAAGGGAGGACCCTGCACTAGCAATGTTCATGTCTTTCAGCATGCCTTACTCAACCTTTCTGGGTAAAGACTTGTACGGATGTTGAGTGTAGAAGCTGAAGGGTTTAGTGGTTTTCGAAAGGTCTTGTGGCACTTGTCATTGACAGATTTGACAGCGATGTTTTCTTTGTAAGTTAATGCATTCCTTGTTTCTATAATAATTTATGATGTTATATATTTGTTATAGGATATAAATTGGGATACTATTGAAAAGGTTTTAATGATCTTTATGGCTTTTTTTCCTTTGATATGATTATGAAACATTACCAAGCTTTACCAGTCATTTCTTGTTTCATCACTGACTGGGGTATATGCTATAATGCTATATTACTACCACAAATCATATACTGTTAAATCACTGAAAGGTTTCACTGATGATGCTTATAACTATACTATCAATTACTTCCCACATGTATCACATCATTAATTCACTTTGCCCTTGATATGAAACTGTTCAGGAGAATTGTTTGGAAGATGGAATGTTTGATGGAAACTGTAACATAGACAAGTTGGATATAAGAAGAAAGAAAGAAAAGAGAGGGGAGAGGGAGATCGAGAGGTAGAGGTGGACGTAGCGAAGTTCATGCACTTTCAGATCTCTACACCATCAGCATCTGCAAATGCCATATTTACATTTCAGAAATGCATACGGCCTGACTGTCTGGTATGTGGCCCTAAGCACGCGCATCGCCTGTCTCCTACGTGTTACGGTGTATATTCCTTAATACCAGATTAAAGGGTACTATCCATGTTGCGAAGAGAGGTGGTGATTGAAGGATTTAGTCATATTACCATTAAAAATTGTTTCTCTTGATACCCTGATAGTAATTATTTTGATCTGAGTAAAAGTTCTGTAAGCCCTTCCTTCAAAATGCCTTCGTGGTCTTTGTATCTACACTTACTCCATCCACGTTTATTTGACCGCAAACTTCTTCATCATCATCATGCTTAACATGCATAAATTACTTTCTTAAAATGTTTACTTGGATGCATGATTAGTCCCTATTTGGTCCACCAATGTGGTATCACCTCTCCCACATCACTATTTCTTTTTTTACATTTATACATTCTTCACTTTTGCACCCGTGGCAACCCATTTTTCAAATGACCCCATTCTCCTCCCTTCCTACAATTATTCCACTCTTCTGGGGCCCTCCCTACAACCCACTCCGTAATGACTTGGACGTAAAACTCAGAAGTTGGTCTTGTTCAACTGGTTTTAATCACCCCATCCTCCCCTTCCTACAATGCCCCACTCCGGTGCCCCCCCACAACCCCACCTCGTAATAGACTTGGACGTAAAACCTTCGAAGTTGGTCTTGTCAACTGGTTTTATCACCCATCCTCCCCTTTCCTACAATGCCCCCTACCCTGGTGCCCCTCCCCAGCAACCCACTCCGTATAGACTTGGACGTTAACCCTCAGAAGTTGGGTCTGTTCAACTGTTTCTAATCACCCCCATCTCCCTTCCCTACCATTGCCCCCTCCTGGTGCCCTCCACAACCCCATTCCTAAATAGATGGAAGCGTAAAGTTTCGGTTGTTTTGGCTCAATGGGTTTTTTTAAATCACCCCAACCTCCTCCCCTTCCTACCAATGCCCCCACCCCTTTAGTGCCCCTCTCCCAACAACCCCAATTCTATAATAGACTTGGACGTAACACCTCAGAAGTTGGTCTTGCTCAACTGGTTTTAAATGTCAGGGACGTTCCAACGAAGCACCCCCATCCATCATCCCTAAGATAACTGGTCTGGAGTCCCTATCACCATCATCCAGGCTGCTCCTAGTTACTGGGATGTATTCCAGCTAGCTCCTCACCAGGCAGCGAACCCTGCTTGCCTTGCCTTGCTTTCCCCGCCAGAGGGTAAAGCGATCCAATGTCCGAGGACAATACAATTCTTACCCCACTTTTTCCGGTGTATTTTTAGTGCAGGGTTTAAAAGCATAAGGTGTTATTAGAATGAGTGTCAATGATCTCTCTCTTTCTATGCCTGCATCCCAGCTATATTGGGCCAACACTTTCTTTTTCCTCTCTTCAATGTAGCCTCTGATGACTGAAGCTATATGTATCTATTTATTAGACCTAGTTAAAGTTAAGCCGATTAAGACTTTTAATAAATGTATTTTACTTGATATCCAGTGTTTTTAATACCTTTCTTTGATTTATTAGGAGGTGGGGGTCACACAATATTTGAATGTAGTTCAAATAGTTTTTGCTTGTGGAATCAGCTCTTTAAAGAAATAAGCTGGACTCAAAGTTGAATTAATTTTGAAATTTATGTGCCCACTTAACATTTTTGTTTTGATTACTTTGCTTAAAAATCAATGCCATTCTGAAAAAAGTACTTGAATATTCAAATAGATATTACTGCACACATAACCAACAAAAACTCCTATTATAGTCTTTGCAATACTTTTGAAGGATGATAGATAAATGGTATGAGCTATGAGAATTGGAAATCTAATGAAGATGTGAGGTCATTTTAAAGCATTTAAGGTTTTGAACTAGTTCTTACAATGGCTTGCCCCGGTTAATAGCTTAAGCCATAAGAAAATGGTTTATATCCACTTGCTCACAAGCAATTGGTCCAATTCTCTAAATTATTTGATATCACATGGACTAAACCAATTTTGTCCAATTACCGCTTTGTCGAATACATACTTGGTTAAATTGCATATTCATCTTCTTAGCAAATTATCAAATTGCATTTTCGTCTTATGCTTTCCAATTGAATATTTGGTCCATTACCAGTTTGTTACAAGTATCAAATGACAATGTGGTGTTAGACCAAGTAGATTTTATGGGCATTAGACAAATCAGGAAATAGACATTTTATAAACAGGTGACGTGGTGAATCGACCAAAAGGTAATTAGACAAAATGGAACTAGACCATATGTGATGAAACCAAACGGGCATTAGTCATAGTGGGTGTGGACCAAGTGGCAATGTACCAAATGGACATACCTGCAAGAACGTAGACCTGTCCCACTTCTAAATCTGTGACCCCACACGCTGCATCAATGGCTGCCGTGGCAATCTTAGCAATGGATTTGGGCATGAGGAGATCATCTCCCTTATAGATCTTCTCTACCTTCACTGTGTATTCCAATTTGATTGGGCGGCTCTCCTCCACGTACACAGGAGCCTGAAGACCAGCCGGTAATCTCACCTGCAGAAATAGAGAGTTTTTTTATGGATATTTATTTCCCCTAAAATTCTGTTAGTATGTAAAAGAGATATGAAAGTTCCAAATAGAGGGTCTTTGTATTGAGTATGAATGTTTTACTAAAAGGGATGCAATGTATCAGTTCATCTTTAAACAGAAACTTTCAAATTCGAAACCCATACTTGACCAAAGAATGATTATACCTTGATTATATTTTGCTTATTTTACAAAAAGAATTGCTCACCTGAGGTAATTTTGGTAAGCACTCAGATTCTAAGAAGTGCATGCTAGTAATTTTGAAATAAAATGCAGCAGTGCTTACCTGAGGTAAACCGAGCATAGCACCTAGATTCAAAGAGGCTGCTAGTAATTTTGAAATTAAAATGCAAGAGTGCTTACCTGAGGTAATCCTAGCATAGAAGCTAGATTTAAAGAAGCTGTCTATATTTTCAATTAATCATGCAGCAATGCTTATATGAGGTAATCCTAGCATGGCAGCAAGATTCAAAGAAGCTGCTCGTAACTGAAATTTAAATGCATGCATGGTTACTTGAGGTAATCTTGGCATAGCAGCTAGATTCAAAGAAGTTGCTGGTATTTTTTCAGTTAAAATGCAGCAGTACTTACCTGAGGTAATCTTGGCATAGCAGCTAGATTTAAAGAGGCTGCCAGTAATCCCTCACTAGCATCCATGATGGGTCCTTCGTTATCGTCCAGACCCCAGTCTGAATCTGAGAATGAGACTTCACTGAATGAGGACGACTCTGCCATAGGCTCTGGCTGGGGCTCGGGGTAGATCAACTCCTTTGTCGTAACCCGTGCTCTGATCACTGTAAATGATAGAGAAAAGGGTTTTTGTTCATTTAAGGCACTACCATTTGTAGATTTTATAGTGATAAAATTCACAAACAAGACAGGTAATACCTGTTTCACCGACAACCTCTACACAAGAAGTGAAGAGACATACATTTACATGATAATAATATTCTATATACATAATATACTAATTCTCTGAACACAGATATGATGCAATCATTAGCTTTAGGCTTGCCCACACTTGATGTGCGGACATTATTCTCCAGTCCACTTAAATTAATGATCATGATGATGGCAGTGATATAAATGTTGGAACATTTTTTAAATAAAAAGTATATTGCATCCAATGTCACACAAGTTTTTAATTCAACATTTTCAGGGCTTGTAATAAAATAAATATATAATAACTTCTCTTTAGGTAAACTTTTGACCTGGGAAGGTTTTAGGTAACTTAAAAATATATATAGGTTTCATGTAAAATATCATGAAACTGCCCCCATGAGATAATGTTTCAAGTGTCGATCATATAATCTCTTGTGATGAATCTGAATCATGTGTTACATGTTAAATTTGTCTTTATCTGATTGAGATTGCATTTTTCAGGGACATCAATTTCCTGCTTAAATGCTGAGACAAAGAGTAAGTATAAAACACTAAAGGAAGATTACTCAATATCTCATTTACCAACCTGATAAATCTTAACAAACAAATACACTTTGAGCCCTTTTGTGGCTTAATCATCAATTTATGTCTGTTTCCTATACGGTTGATCATATGTCATGAAAGTAAATTGCACTGGTCATTTTGGAAGTCCTTTCGTAAGTCATTACATGTGCTTCTGATAAAAGTTTCATAATTTCAGAGGGGAGATGCCAAGTTATATCTCCTGTTTAGGATTATATTGGCCCTTTTGTAATTTACTGACCACCAACCAACATCCACAGGTCTCTTGATTTTTACTTATCTCTCACTCAGTGATATTGAAAAATTAAAATGCCCCCCAATTTGAATATATGAGTGAAAACTTGTCTAATAAGGCCATGTTTCTTATCTTTAAACTTAATGCTTAGAAAGTGTTCATGTTTTAATATTGGTGAATATTTACATGTAGCTTTAGTTTATCACATTTTTTTTTAAATTAAGGGCTTGTAATTTTTTTGTACTTTCAAGAAGCCATATCAGCATTTTGACAAAGTGCCCTAGTTAGTATCCGATTGAAGCCATTGTATTCATTTGTGCAGGGTCTGAACATACTTCATTAGGTTATATTTGCCCCCATTTAGAACCAATCGATCAGGGGAAAAGTTGTCATGATTTTGTTTCCTTTGAAAAGTACTTTGCACATACTAAGGATGTATAGATTTCAAGATTAAAAGCTAGATTTTTTTCTCTCTCTTTTTCTATTTCCATGGAAGTCATTCCCTTTCAGGACCATGAACTCAAAAAGAGCCCAACATTATTTTCTTGCAAGTGCATGAGTTCAAATATCAAAGAATTTAAGGAAATGTGGTTATAGAATAGAATAGAATTGAACTGGTTTAGTTATATAAAAACGCATTAAACAAGCAGCTTGAGGCTGAAAAAGTTCAGTTTACAATAGCATGTTCCTTAAAACTGTTTCATGACATTGCTTCATATAATGCTTGATAGTGATCAGGTATTAGCCTCCTGACTACTTTGCTTTCATATTATTCAGATAGAATACATATCTATCAATCAAACAATAAAAATACAAATTAAAACCATCTCATTACTTCAACAGTTTGAATTTATACCATCTGTGCCCTGTAATATAAAAGAGATTTGATGAATTTTACAATTGATTGTACACTTTACAACTCTAAGTACCCATTTGCTATCTTTCACAGGGCCCTGGATCATGAACAATGTACTACCTTTTTCTTGGGGTTAATTGTCCTTGGGTAGCTGTCTGAGATCCATCAAATATTAATATGTATAAACATAGTGATATCTAGATAACTATTGTCTATACTTTGGGCTTCTAACATATAAGATATTTGAAATAAAATATTTCCCTGGACAGACAAACAAAGAGTATATTAAAAAAAAAAAAAAAAATCATTTCTGTTTCCTTTTCCTGACGTCAATGATATCCAAGATGACATCACAATCACACCTCGCATTCCGCTTGGCCAAACTCAATGATTTATGATATGCTAGTGATGATACATTTAATGAAATATATTTGTCTCTCTACTATTAACCCCTTTGGTCTTAACTGATCATAACTGGTGTAGTCGTCTTTTATTAGAACTAAAAATAGATGTTAATTTGAGAGGGAGTGGTCATGCCTTTTGGTATAAAATCCCATTCACACTCAGGGTCTCTAAGACCCCTATTTCACACAGGTTAAAAGCGTACTGAGGCGGGCCTGACGCCGGCGTCGGTCCACTTTCAACTCATGTGTAACACCAAAAAGGGGGACTGAAGCCGGCTCGTAAAAAGGTGGACTGAGTCCACCTTTTTATGTGGTTTGAGGCCGGCCTTGAGTGGGTGTCAGTCCAGGGACTGCTGTGTGTAACACCAAAGTGGACTCGAGCCGACTTTCAAGCAGAAGTGACGTCAATGAAACAAAATATAAAAATGGAACAGAAGATAAGAGAAAGAATGAAAATAGTAAAATACATGAGAAATGAAAGATGAGAAGATGAAAGTAGGGAAAAACAAGGTAATACATACAAAATTATAGAAGAGAAGAGAGAAGAAAAAGAAAACAAAGAAATACATAAGAAATGATGGAAGAGAAGAGAAAAAAAAGGAATAAAAACAAAGAAATACATAAGAAATGATGGAAAAAAAGAGAAAAGAAGGAATAGAAACAAAGAAATACATTAGAAATGATGGAAGAGAAGATAAGAGAAGGAATAAAAACAAAAAAATATACATAAGAAATGATGGAAGAGAAGATAAAAGAAGGAATAAAAACAAAGAAATACATATTAGAAATGATGGAAGAGAAGATAAAGAAGGAATAAAAACAAAGAAATGCATAAGAAATGATGAAAAAGAAGAGAAAAGAAGCAACTAAAAACAAAAAATACATAAGAAATGATGGGAAAGAAGAGAAAATAAGGAATAAAAACAAAGAAATGCATAAGAAATGATGGAAGAGAAGATTAAGAAGGAATAAAAACAAAGATATACATAAGAAATGATGGAAAAGAAGAGAAAATAAGGAATAGAAACAAAGAAATACATAAGAAATAATGGAAGAGAAGATAAAGAAGGAATGAAAACAAAGAAATACATAAGAAAATGATGGAAGAGAAGATAAAAAAAGGAATGAAAACAAAGAAATACATAAGACATGATGGAAGAGAACTAAAAAAAAGAGAAAAACAAAGAAATACATAACAAATGATGAAAGAGAAGATAAAAGAGAGTTAAAACAAAAAAATACATAACTAAAAATTTGCGGGCTCGACGTGTGTGTAACAGGGGTTCAAAATCTCGAGCAGGCTTCAGTCAAACAATTAATTGCGGGACTGAAGCCGGCCCCGGGGCCACCTCCAAAACCCGACGCGTGTGTAACACGGGTCTATTCTTTTGTCAAAAACACTTCATATGAAAGTTACCTTGCCACAAATCTCTTTCTACTTACAGTTCAGATGAACTAATTTGACAGGTTGTCTTAACACTTACATCACCACATTATAAATCCCTTTGTTTTTTTTAACATAAATGTTACGATCTTGTTTTGGGCAATAAATATGTAACTGTACTCAATTTGTCATGAAATTGTGATGCAAGATAGATATAAGAATATTTTTTATCTTCTAATAGTTTCGAGTTGGAGTGGTGCCATAAAGATATCATAATTCATATCATATGTGAATCATATGTCCGTTTATCAACTTATGTTTATGACGTTTACTTTATCAATCGCACATGGAATACTTTCTTTCTCTCTTTTTTGAAAAAATATAGTCACTTGAAATTCTCACAATCAAAAGTTTTAAAAGTCAGGAAATAGGTTCCCTAAATGTGAACGGGTTTATTGACAGGATTATGATGGTGTGGGTGTTGGAGCGGTCCAACCCTCTCTCATCGCTTCCCAATAAACCCAAATGTCAAGATAAAAATACCCACCTCAACCACCAGCACTCCACCACCCGTTTACCATCAAATTCTATTCTGGGATTTAAGCCCTCACAATTAAACATACTTCATCATTACTTTTTTATTGACAAATTAATAGAAGCAATACCTAGTCTGAAAGAAAATTTTGAAGTTCCTTATTAATTCAGCCTGCCAATAGAGTCTTGTTGTGGTTTAAATTCTTTTTAAAGATTAAAGGGAAGCTCTGGACCCAAAATAAGTTGCTGTTATAAAAAGCAGAAAAACTAGAAAAACAAAAGTTTGAAGAAAATCGGACTAATAATAAGAAAGTTATGAATATCTTTACGATGCACAAAAAATTGATCGCTATACCAAATTGGCAACACTGTCACAAAGCTGCGATGTCACAGAGGCACAACTTTCCAATTTCTATATGGTTTTATGATAAATTTTCACTTTATTTGTTAAGAAACTGTTTTCCTCATAACTTTGGCCAAGATATATTGATGGCAATATGCTATTGCATCTATACATATATTGTAAAATCAGGCCCAATCTAGAAATACAAAAAACAAAGATTTTAAGGGGTTTTCAGGATAGAAAAAAAAATATTCATAGATGTTGAATTTCATGAAAAATATCCCTTTTCTTTTGAAATGTCATTATAATTCTCATTTTATCAAAATACATAGATGCATCAATAATTGCCATCAATATATCTAGGCCAAAGTTATGAGGAAAACGGTTTCTTAACAAATAAAGTGAAAATTTATCATAAAACAATATAGAAGATGCATGGCAAGTTGTGCCCCTATGACATCACAGTTGTTGCCAATTTGGTATAGCGATCAATTTTTTGTGCATCGTAAAGATATTTATAACTTTCTTATTAGTCCGATTTTCTTCAAACTTGTTTGAACTCTGTTTTTCTAATTTTTCTGCTTCTTGTAAAAGCAACTTATTTTGGGTCCAGAGCTTCCCTTTAAATATGACTTAACTTTTATATTGACAAGTGTATTATATCTCTACAGCTGCAGTACAGCTTGGGTAGCTTTTCATCCGCTATGTGTTGATTTTTGTAAATTTTGTAATAAGTTTATGGTATAAGTATAAGGATATGGAAAAAAGTTAAAGAAATTATATATACACAATACAATCCATATTGGGTGATTCCATGCTGTGTCATAAGGACATTTTGACAACATTTTATATCTTTTTGACATGAAAATAGAAGAATATTTTCTTCATTGATGGCGAACCTCACGTAGTACCAGGAGGGGCACAAGAACCAAGACTTAACTTGACTCGATTACACTGCCTTTACAATTGAAATGAAAAATAATAATGTGTTGTACGAAGAGACTAAAACAACTAAAGCATGGAATCGCCCTATTATTGTTTTTCAAATTCTCTAGTACCCGCATTAAACAGAAAATAAATTATCGTGATTGTATTGTCAATATCTAAAAGTTGTGACCTTCACCTGAAATGGCAGGCAGAAGAGCTGATATGCAATTAAATTCTTTCTATTGTCAACACAAATACTAACTTTTTAAACCTGTAGGCAAGAATTACCACTATACATTTTGGAACAACTTGAAACACATACTATCTTTATACATTTTGACTTACTCTTATAAAGAATGCGAAAAGGTAAAAAATGAATTTTTGAAATTCATTTTTTAAAAATTTAACTTCATCTGAACATTTGAGAAACTATATTTTAATTTATGAAGTAAATTTCAGATAACATATATGTTTTTGTTTTTTTTTTGCAGAATGCGAAGGGAAGGCCCCCTAAAAAGGGTGGGTTAATTCTGTGGCATCCTGAAGCTTCTAATGTTCATAAAACATTTGTTTGACAATGTTTTCCATAGTGTGCCAACAAAATAGAAACGCATCTCGTCACAGGAACAACAAAAGTGAACAAAAATTAAAACATTTTAGAGATAAAGATCTAACATGATTTACATGTTTCCCTTTGGAAGCCATAGCTAGCCAAGTATTCAGGTGATGGTGTTTGTACAAATTTCCTGCTTATTCTACCTCAAAAGTTTCTTTGTTTTGACTATACTCACAAAAATATACTGCCCAAGTGCAACTATGACAGGTTTAAAACACGATTGTGACATATTGATGACAAGTGGTTATATGAATTCCTATCTTGGACATGATGATAAATAAACATAGAACTCTGTTTGTTATATTCCATGGTGCAATGTCTCTAATTCATATTTTCTTTGTTGTTCCATGCAAACTCTTTTCCTCCCATCCCTCACTCTCTCCTTCTCCCCTCTCTCAATAACCACTAAAATATGTTTTCCCCATATGATATCTGATCCATTTAATACACCATAGCAAGGGCAATCTGTATTATAGTTATTTCTCTCAACAACAAAAAATCATGAACTAGATTAATACTTAAAGAGAATTCAGTAGTAAAACAATAAGCTGATTTGTAGGGGAAGACTTTCTGCACGTTTCTCATTTACAAAATAATGCGCCACACCCAATAAGATTTTTTTCCCTTAATATCTTAAATTTTTTGTGTTGAAAAAAAAAAGAAGTAAAGAATGCTTGATATATGTTAGTATAGCCTAGAGCAGTGGAAGGAAATAAGGCCATTACATCTCAAATTGGGCAAATATTTGTTGGTGTTAAAGGTATAAGATCAGATTTGCTGTCAGAATATACATGCGTGCCAAATTTTTTTTTCCTTGGTCCCCCCAGTGGCACTCATTTTTTCAATGCTCTGATCGTCAGATCTGATTACAGATTCGGATATGATGCCTTTTGGTTGTAAAGAAAATAGTTTGCTATCTTGAATTCTGACTCCACTGAATTTTTAGAAAGATAAGAGAAAAGATTAAGCTATAGTTTACCAACATTGTTAAGTTTTTAAAAAGGAGTGTGGTGGGGGAGAATCATTCATATATTTTCAGAAGTCTTTAATCATATCGATAAATGATGTCACTTAGGAATTCTGCTGAATTAAACTCATTCAAATAGTTAAGTCTGGAGATAAAAGACTCAATGAAAATATATATTTAGTAGATATCAATCATTTTGTTGTGAACTGCATGCATGATAGCACTTAGGAAAACTGCATTTATTGTTTATTCTTAAACTTGTAAGAGATCTCCTCAAACAATAAAGCCTGCAAAATTGTTTTGAAAGGCCTTTTGAAAAACAAACATAATCATGATTTATGCAGTTCAAGATTCATTGTAAATCAATAACACAGCAGACTAAACCTCTACAAACTTGGTTGCTCATTTAAACATGTATTCATTTGTAGTTGCCTACTTTTATATATCTTTTCGCTTGATACCATTTTTGAAGAAATTTAAGTGAATTAAGTATATATATCTTTATTTAAAAAATAAAGATGAAAATATAAAAACCACTACGTGGAGATAATACTACAAGGACATACTTGGAAGGATAACACCGATACTTATCGGGGTTATTTCCAATAATTTCCTTGACTAAAAGTCTAATTTAGATTGAGTTTCTACCTCAGAACAGTGTCCCTCCCAAATGATCAGAAATTGATTGTTTACATGCCTAATGTATCGCTCTCTAGTTGTATACCAGCATCTAGGTCTAACCACTTTTTTATTATATTTTTCCACTTAAGGCCATTTATGTACAAGTTATAGAAATGAAACCGTGTACATAAGAAAATTAGCAAGCACAAGACATTCCCTTACAATAGGGAATTGTATTGTAGAAATTGTCTGTCACAGTAAATAATTTCCTTGATCAAATAAAAAAAATATGAGAAGCCCTGCTTTTCTACTTTTCATGTGTTACTTATTATTCATATTTTACACATGATATAATCAACATAAATTAAAGGGGTGGTACCAAAATATCATTTGCAGAAACAGATTGCAAGTTTGAGAAAACTTTTAGCATACTTTAAACAAGATTCTTGAATTAAAAAAAAAAATGGCATAAAGATTCTGTTATTAAAAATATGAAATACCACATTATATGTTTGAAAAAAAATTTAATATAATGCATATATTTAACTGATGATGGTGCAAATGTTTCACCGTTCATATATCTGTATCATTATCTATGAGTACTGTGTAGTGTACTGGATGGAAATGGGGGTGGGGTACATGGGTGTATGTATCATATATGTAAGAGAATATTTGTGGGCTAGCTTCACTCTTTCATCTGCCTCCGTCATCATTAAATATCTCAGGCCTCATATTCATTTCCTCTTACAGTTCAATGCAGTTTAAAATCTTCAAACCCTAATTACGTCCTATGGGGCTTTCCTAGCCGTACAATTCATCTCACTAGAGTTTGTCCTCTATTGAATTGAATTTTCATTACTTAATAACTTTGGTAGATTGGTAGATTATAACAGAAAGTCAGATAAAATCACCCATGTTGACCTTTGCTAGTCTAATGTAATTTTTAGCAGGTATTTATTTGTTGGTGTATATCTATTCTAGCAATTTTTGGTGCTTTGTTTATCTGTGAACGTTACATGATTTATATATTATACAGTGTTATATTATTTTTTTTTTTGTCAGGGACTTTGCTAAATACATAAGCTTCTTAATCAAAGTATAAAGTTTGAATATGTGCTACAGTATAGTTTACTTTGGTATGGCATACATATTGATTTTGAAAAAATACTACTAGTGCTCTTCTCAAAGTGCCAAGGAATCCACTGTTTAAGAAAAAATTTACTCGCCAGACATATACAAGCGTATTTGGCAATGTTACAAATTACAAACAGTGCAGAGAAATGAGTAAGCCATGCAATATCAGTTGTGGGTAATTTCTAAACGCGTTGCATGGCAATATTTTCTTTCATTTCATACCTGCAATATTGAATCAATAAAGCAGGACAAATGTGTTCACTTATCCAAGACATGCTTGTCATTCAACTTATCCTTGATGACTTTTGTGGAAAGCCAAAATAAACAGAAACCACATTTTTAAACAACTTTGAGACAGTTTTTCTTGTCCCTATCATTTTGATAGATGATACACTGCCTGTCACTCAAATGTATTCTTTTGGAATGTGTATTGTCTGTTTTTACCTCATATGTTTTCATTGTAATATTTCGCTTTCATATATTTTTTTTTTCTCTTTGAAGGTCTGTTAATCATTAAAGTTAACTTATGTAAAAAAAAATGTAACTGCTCACATTCATTAATACTTTTGTATTTTTGGCATCTGACTCTAATTTTCAATACAAGCCAAGGGATGGGGGTAGCTTCTGTAACAATTCACACCAGCGTAGCATTCCTTCATGTTTCTTACGGATTAACCTGGTATGCAATAACATAAAACACATGTACATATAAAAGGTGTTATCTCTTACCTCTCTGTTACTCATTATATTTGGGATTATCTCATCCGAGGGGGTATTTTTAATTTTTTTTATTGAACCCTTCCAAGTTCTCTCTCTCATACCTCTTCCTCCCCTTCCTCACCCCCCCCCCCAATCTTCTATGTTCTGCCTCTTCCCCTCCTAAACATTTTACCCACTCTCCTATCAACATCTTTCTAGAATTTGAAGAATCGATAAGATTCACTAAACTTGGTTAATCTCTTGTAAGAGCTAAAATTCTTACATTAAATACTATACTATTTGATATAATGAAGAAATATCCACATGGCCTTGAAATAAAGAAGGATACATTATTCTGATTCAACTTTTTACCTCAAAACTTGTAACATTCAGCTTCACTTCAGAATAACTATGAATAACTTTGGAATAATATTCTCCTTTGCCAAACCCTTGTATGACACTTCAAAACAGATTGGATCATTAAATGGCTCTTGCACTTGAGTTATGAAGTGACTTCTGAGTTTCGAAACACCATAACAAAAGGTGAAATGTGTCATTTTGTCGCACCCTGGAGATAGTGTATGAAAAGAAATTCTGACTCCATTTAACTTCAGGGATTATTGCAAACAATTGAGATCAAAATTGCTTCTGAGACATCGTTTGTCAAAATGGTCTCTCGATAACGATTGCCTCTCGTTTTGTCTTGACCATATAAAATATGATACCTCATTCACTCTGCAAAACTAACTCAAAGACGACCCTAAACTGACAACATATTTGCTACATGGTTAAATGGAAGTTTCTGATTTCATCTGGTGTATCTTTTGCTACCGTTTGTAAACATTGAAATTTGTGTCAAGTCATAGTAATGAAAGATTAATTTGAATAAATAGGGTTAAGTGTGTTGTCATAGTGTTTCAATTAAGAATAAATTTGTACCAGATATGTTTATGTTCTGTTTATAGAATTTTTCTTTTCTGTGTAAAGTGTAAAGGTCTGATTTTGCATTACCAGTTTTCTAAAAAGAAATATATTATATGTTAATTATTCTATTGATAGGTACGTCAACTTTTTCATGGCTATTAATAGTTACTTCATTGATTGAATATAATATATATATATATATCAATATAATTTGGGGTAATGTGCTTATATATTTACTATATATATATCTAATATCATTGTATTAGTGCAATACTTCCACTTTTAAATAATGCATCGTATTAACATTTCACTTATAAAATTGGTCTTATTAGACCTGAAACCTGCTGATATTGTGCTATAAATTCTAGGTTTGGAGCTTTTATATTTCATGGCTTGCAACTGTTGTTTTATGACATTTTTATTTCTTTGTGATATGATGTGGAGTTAATAAATGACCTTTGACCCAGTGTGTGCCTCCTGTAGGTTTTTAATGTACAAAATTCACTTTGATATCTTAGAATTTTCCTTTCGGAAAGATAACAACCAGGCTTGATCTACTGACATTTAAAGATGCAAATAGTGTAATGACTTTCAAGTTTGCTGTCAAGGGAGGGATAAAAGAATTGACAATTTCTGTTGAAAAAAAAAATAAGAAAGTTGGAAAGTTTAAATATTAAAGTTTGCAATAGGAATGACTAATTTCAAAAATTATTTTGAAACATGTTTCTTCATGAAGTTTCTGAATAAAGCAAACAAGGGGAAATGGTAGTATGCACAAAACCTAGAATATTATGACTCTACATCTCTGTGCGAGTGATAGTTTCATATATTCATTTTGTCAAAACCTCAGTAATCCACTGTTTTTTTTTTCTTCTTTGAGAGTTGATTGTTTTATACTTAATGTAATTTGAAGGATTACTACGGGACATCCATAATGTGCCTGAACTAGGGTTCCTTTTGTGTGGCCTGTCACTCAAGATCTTGGAAAAGAAAGAATCCTTCAAAGATTGCGACCAAGATCCAGGGGTATCTTTTAGGAACTGAAATCAGACAACATTTAACCTTCCTCGTCTTTCAAAACCAATAGATCTCTGACAAATTGCCCTCCCTTCCACCCACTCTTTCCCCATCATCTCTAAGCCTCTTCTCTTTACACCAATTTGGAGCAATTTGCTGCGGTCAATGGCGCTGGATGGCAGTGCCGAGGAGTTCAGTGGCGGTGCACGTGGCCCCCAATTACAGGAGTCTTGAACCCTATCATAGGGCCAGCATTCCACCCCTCTCTTGGGGGATGGTAGGGGTGTGAGATAGCACCTCAGGTCCTTCCCTGCAGTCTAGTTATCGTGCTTAAAGATTTGTAAGAAGATGGATGGGAATTAGGCACTGAATTTTGAACATGTGTTGTGGGCAATTGCTGCTATTGCTGATATTCAACATGTTTGTGATTACAACTGGTAGAGCCAAGCATCTGAATATGGAATTCATCTGGGGGTAAAGTAGGCCTCTGCTTCAGTAGATGTAGAAGTAGTATGGTCAGTCAAATGGACATTGTTTCTAAAAACCCAAATGTTTGCCAGCTTCTAAGTAGATATTGCTATTTAGCATTTGATGCTGTAAAAATATGGGTGGTAATTTGGTAGAGAGAAAGAGCAGGAGATTTTTCTTAAATAACTAAAACTTTGCAACATCAAGGTACTTTTATTCTCTCTCATTCCTATCAGTCACGTTTTTAAACCCCACAGGGAAACACGTTCCAGGCAACAATAGGTCAATGTGCCCATAAACTATTGCTTCCATTTTACCATACAGCTCAACCACAGGGAAATCTGTAAGCAGGATCACACAATTTGAAACTAATCTTTGAAAGTTGTTCTTCTCTCATTTTACCAAGCGCAATGTTTCCTCAGGGGAACGTGGGCCCAGCTGAACTTGCCATAACCATATGTTCCTAGGAATGGATGTTCCCATGTTGTGTTTACATTTTCACATCTCATGTCCTCTGTACACATCCTAAAGGCGGGTTCAATGATACCTCCAGACTAGACCAGCTTGGTCTAATCCTCTATGACTAGTCCAAGATGAGTGCGTCCGTGAAGAACTCACTCCTCACCATCCTATTTCTCCCTCTCGGATAGCGTGACCCCTTTCTCCGCTTACCGCCAAAAGGTGCAAGACAGAGAAAGAGAGCGAGAGAGAGACGTTCATGGTTGCCCTCAGCCATACAGGACTGCAGCAATTAAAACGTTTTATGACCCAAATATCGAGCTAGCTGTGATTATTTGTAGTTTTTGAGGGTGAAAAAAGCATATATAGGTCTTATATCAACTTTTTCCTTCCCTAGGCCAAGTATGAAATGCAATCGTATTGAGAAAGAGAGTAGAAGTACAAAGCTCTTTAAATTTTAATGTAATCTTTGAGAAGTTTTTTTCAAGTTTCCTAACTACAAATGATATGTTAATTAACTGGAAAAATATATATTTTAATACAAAAAATATTTTAGTATACAGAGAACCTCTTGGCATGAAAGATATTACTAGTATAAAAGAGATATTTGCTGTAAAATTGTCAATATCTTTACCCAGTTAAATATGCGAGGCATTTTTGCAACAGATGTTCAAGTATGAAAATATGTAAGATTGTGGCGATAATTGAACCTCAGAATCTATGTACTTTATTAGAAGACCTAGACAGGAAACATTCTTTATGAACATGAATTTGAATTGTTTATGGCTATATTGCATCTCTGTTAACATTTTATGGTACTGAAACTGAAACGAGGAAGCCATCATTTTAGGAGAAAAAAACAAAAACAATACATATAACTAGGGGAAAACAATTTCTGAATGTGGGGTGAAATGGGGTGGGGGTATTAAACTTGAGGGTTACATCTTTGTGTATGATGCTGGCGCTTCTGCACTAGCTCCAGCAAAAAAAAAAATAGCATGCTAATTGGTGGATCAGGAAAAAAAAAAACGAGAAAAGAAACCGGTCCTGCACTAGCTCAAGCTTCAATCAAAGTTTCGCATTAATGACCTGACCTGACCTTGAACAAACAAGCCCGATACGTATTGCACAACTGGTTTATACATGCACATGTGCATGATGGAATCTCGAACTAGTGCAGCACTGTGCAATATTGCACGCTATTTCGTGCTAAAACCAAAATAGCGTGCAAAAACCACAAAGGAGCTTGAATGTTTTTCAAAGAGCCCAAGATGACTCGGGCTTAGATTTCCTCAAATTTAGCATGCTATTTGAGAGAAAAAGCCTGATCTCCTCTGATCGGGCTAATTCACTGGATCACAAATAACACGCATGTGAAATAGCTCAAGCTAGTGCAGCACCGCCTAATTGCTACAGTCTTTGACCTGTATCCAGTTATTGAAATCCATACATGTATTACACCCTATCCAACAACTGATGAAATAACAGCTCTAGGCATCAACACATCTAACTTGTGAAAAATGTGTCAAACATGTGTTGTATGAAAATCAAACCATAAGTCACAAAGACCTCTTGGGGAAAACAAAATTTAGTTAATTGTAACAGGATGGTCAAGAAAGTGGATATGTCATAAAGAGGTTTAAATTCCATGATTTCTTCATAGCCTTGGTGATCATATTTTACAGGTGCCTGGGCGGTTTTTTGCAAAGCTTGTTGGAAAAAATCAAAAGGAACAGGGTTGACTGACAGAAAGTGTCTATGAATGGTAAAAGTGAAGGACTTTTATAAAGTTTTTTGTCAGTTCCAATAGGCAATAATTTATGAAATCAGATCGATTTTGTTCTTTAACTGCAAATGTTGGTAAATTTGAATAGAATAATTGTGATTCAAAGAAGCTGGGGGTGTTTCACAAGGAGTTAAGTAGACTTAAAAATCAAACTTAAATCCCTAGTTACGTGCGGTATATTAAGCATCACCTCACTAGACAGATCATACCAAGGGATGCGCACGATGAGGTCTATCAATTAGATGGTGAGCGTGATACAGGATGCGCATTGCAGTTAGAGCGACTTTAAGTCTACTTAGCTCTTTGATAACACCCCCCCCCCCCCTGGAGCCAGAACAGATCACATTTTGCCATTTTGCCCATTTAAATCCAGAAGGATAAAATATCGTTTACACTTTCCTAGCTCTTGTTAGGAGTTTCTTTGCTGTCCATAAAGGTCTTCTGCCCCTAACAACCCATTGAAACAGTAATGTTGTTTCCATGGTGTCAGATAGAAATAGGTGAACAAGGGCTGATGTCATGACAATGTATGAAAAATGTAATAAATAATGAGAAATTGATAGAAATAATAACATTAGCCTTCTGTTGAAATCAGGAACCTGTACATTGACCCCAATTTTACAAGCTGTCACCTATTCAAGACCTCTTTTTTGGTGCGCTGACCCAAATGTTTCTCAAGATCTTTTGCACACAGAAAAATATATACACCCAGTGAACTATATTGTTCAAGATATATTTGTAAAAATTGGATAAATATCACATGTGTAGTTTGTAGCTGTTATATTAGTTGTTATAATATTAATTTGAATGAAATGTTATTAATCAAAGTGTAGATATTGAAATTGTAAAATGGAATATGAACATCAAAATTTGTCACTAGTTATCTTATGTTTGTCACCATCCGCTACTTTAAAACAAATATTGTCGGTGCATTTTTTGCTAGACATGATCCATATGGTTGATCAAACATTGATTTTTAAATGGATTTTTGCTTCCTGTGAGAATTAATAAACATTGTTATCAGACATATAGCGGTTTGACCAATATACCTCTGTTACCGAACAGTCTTATGACTTCACTCATCCCCTGCGATCGTCCTCCCTTCAGTTCCTCTACATGTTGCACTTTGGAGAGTTTAATGTGGAAACCAGCAATCAAATCAAGGAAATTGAGAGTAATTTCGGCAGTGTTTCCTAAGGAAATGGATTAGGATATCGTTATCTCGAGCAATGAGGTGGTTTGATTCGAATTCCAATGTCAAGTTACCTAATGTTTGAATAGGATGTAGAGTTTACGATTCATGAGGTGTGACAGGTTATGTTACCCATATTTTTCCCTGATTGGGTTCAGAGAGAGGAATGCGGTTGTACCGGATGATTAGAACTTCAAAAAATTTCTTCATAATTTCACTTTTCATGGACAAAAACATCTTCAGGTATCTGCACACCTTATGGCACCCGTATGGCTCCTTCCTACGCTTGTCTATTTATGACCAAGCTAGAACAGCAGATTTTAGATTCAGCACCCTGTCGACCGTTGGATTTGGTGCGCTACATCGACGATTGTTTTCTTCATCTGGACCAGGGAAGGAAGAGGCCCTCACACCTTTATTGATCACCTCAATTCTTTCCACAGGGACCATCAAATTCACCTCTGATTTTCCCACCAGACGGCCAACTTCCTCGATGTCACCGTCAAGAAGAGACGAACCGCATCACCACTACTCTCTTACACCAAACCTACAGATACCCACCAGTACCTCACTCTTCTAGCTGCCATCCCCGTCACTGCCAAAACCAGCAATCCTTATAGCAAGCCCTCAGACCTCCGCCGTATCTGCTCTGACGATTCTGACTTTTCTTCCCATGATAGGAACCTGAAGATCATTCTTGTGACCAGAGACATAGTGCTAGGACAGTCCAACAAGCCATTAACAAAGTTCGTTCTCTCCCTAGATCTGATGTTCTCAGAAAGAAAGCTGACCACCAGGACACCACGGACAGAATTACCCTTGTACTACCTTCCACCCTCTAATTTACCTCCTCTCCGCACCATCCTTCATGCTAATCACCATATTCTCCACACTTCTGATCGTCTCCTACAGGCCGTTTCCTGACACTCCCATCGTGGCATTACCGACGCCCCCGCAACACTCAAGTCTCATCGTTCGTGCTGAAGTCCCCTCCCTTACATGACCATCTTCTCCCATTCAGCATGGCACCTTCAAATGTAACAGCCAACAGATGCATCATTTGCAATTATACACATCACGAGGTGATACTTTCCAGATACCGCCACTAGAGATCTCATCACACCAAGGGGAACATCACCTGCACCACTTCTAATTATATATCTTATCACTTGCAGAGTTTGTAAGATGCAGTATGTAGGTGAAACCAAGACCACTCTCAAAGACGCTTCTATGGCACATCAGATCCACTGTCACCAACACCAAGCTTGACACCCCAGTTGGGAACCATTTCAACCTTCCTAACCACTCCATCTCCGACATGTCTCTACAGGGCATTGAATTTGTAGGTACCCGTCCTGATCTGTCCGTTTCAGCAGAGAGAAGTTCTGGATGAGACGTCTTCGCACCATTCAACCTCACGGTCTCAACATTCAGGGAGGGTAATGACTAACCTCTTTTTTCAATTTCTTTCTTGTATATCTGTTTTTCCCCCTTCCTTTTTTAGTTAGTTTAGTTTATTTGCAGGTGTTTGTTTTATTGACTAATACATTCTGTTTCTCTTTTCAATTCTTCCTTTTCTCTCCCGTTACAGGTTTGCTCACACTTCTCTTTGTTTTTGTTTTGTTTCATGTCTTCCCCTTGTTCTTTTACCTGTTTCACTTATCTATTATCCCCCCCCCCCCACTTCTTCTTGTAGCGTCTAAACCACACAGTTACTAGGTGTTTTCCCCCTTGGCTTTCTACTCTCTTCTCTTCTCATTCTTTTACCAGCCCCATAAGCTCTCACTCGATAATCCCTTCTTTGTTAACTCTCCCCCTCTCCCAGGCTATCATCTCCCTTTCTTGTTCCAGTTTGACTGTTTGATCCACCTCTTCTCTTGCTTTTTATTTGGCTGGCGCTTCTTCACACCTTTTACATCCCCCTTTTGTTCTCTCCCTCTTGGCTGCCATTTAGTGTAGCTTTCCTCTGTCTTTCTCGCTATACCAGTTGTTCCCATACTTTTCGTTCGCATTTTTCTACATGGACGAAGATTCTGCTAGGATCGCTAAGCTCAGGCTCCTTTGACTTCATTTTAACTCCAAAAAGTGTCAGAAACATGCATACATGCACGTTGGAGAAAAAGCTGGGATCTGGATGAGTATCAGTGAACACATATTATCCCTATGTGAGCAAGATATAAAATTGTATTGTTATAAAACTGTCACAATCATGTAACTTTTATTCAAAGTAAGTTCTCTAAATATTGAGTGCTATCCTATTTCAAATGTACTAAAAGTTTATTACTAACAATCATATTTTGAGAAGGAAATAAAAACCTGAAAAGGTATTTCAAAAAATCATCGGCACTATCTATTTTATCAAATAAAAGACCAAAATCTTAAATTTGAATATTGAAATTATTTTCTGATTCAAATGTGAAATATAGGAATGAAATAAAAGACTCCTGATTGAGAACAACATGTTTTTCTGACATCACACCTTAAGTCTGTTAATCTAGTCATGGTAGTCTCAAATGAAAGGGAGTTACGCCCTTCCTGATGGCTGGTCAGGCCCCCTTTATCCTGTCTCATATACCAATAATGATTTTTACAGTGAGAAAGCCATCTTTTCTGATACGAAATAGGAATACAGATTTAAATCTTGAAATTGTTGATTTGGTCTAATGATATAAAGGTTCAATTTTAGTCACTTTATAAAAAAAATGAGGTGAAATTAAACATACTTGATAAGAATCAATAGCTTCTGCTCTTTAAAGTAGAATTAAGAAGGCGATCCCAAATAATGAGATATTTACATTAATAGCATCCTTATGACCCTAACTTAACTCTGAGAGGAACGTTTTAACCCCCCAAAATAAATAAGTTATGAATAGTAAATTTAAACGATTTATCCCAAACCCTGGTATCCCGTCACTCACTCCGGCGATGCGTACTGAGACTAGGTGTCTAGTGTGACGTCACGGCGGGATTTACGGCGATCGAGAAAGTAAACAAAGCTGGCAGCGCAGTTGATTGTGTTATACCACACGAGATATGAATGAATTTACTTTCGATCGTGGTCAGAACTTTATTTTATCGTTTGAATATTGTGTGATGGTTTTTAAAAAGAAATGATAAGAAATTTCACATAGCAATGATATGTCTCTATAGTGTTACAAATTCTCATTTGTAGCTTTTAAGTTGATTTCCTGCCTTGTCTTCGGGGTTCGTGACACGTCGAATCAACGTCAAAAGTGAATGTGTATCATATCAGTGCACAGTTGGTGTTCATGTGCGGGAAAAACTTGTGAAATCGAAAAGATTAGAAGTAGATATCTGCCGGTACTTATTCTCCAATTTATGTAACTGCCTCAAATGATGCAATAGATCTAAATATTAATTTCAAGATAAATAATATGACATTTGAGCGAGATATTCTCACCGGCAAACACGTAGCGGCCGACGCTAATCGTGCTATTCTCCGTTGTTAAATATTCATCCGCGTGTGATGCGGCGCTTGAAGAAGAAGAAAGAAAAAAAAAAAAAAAAAAAAAAAAAAAAACACGTCGCCAGCGAATTGGTCTGCGCAGCGCTTCAGCTTCATCATCTTCCATAAAGTCTTCAAAGTCCTATAAAGGTCATTTTTATCTAAGTCTTCACTAACTCCAGCATTCTTGGGTATTATATTTTGTCAACAACGAGATCGAAAGAAAGCCAAGGTATTCAATCACACTATACACAAGCTGCATACAGCGCTAGCGCTCAAACACACAGCAACACGTTCACACATGTTCAAGGAAGCAGCGCGCGCGGTGTTGTTTTGGACGACCAGATCTGCTACAACAGAGAACTCGATCGTACTCTTGTTGTAGAGAAAAGAAAACAAGTGAACATATCGATTAATAACTCATTGTTGACAATCTAATTTCACAAATTTAAGACTTGAAAACCGTTATTTATACTTTTTTCTATGTAGGGAAAGTAAAGATTTGTACATATGATTCGTATTTTTGTTATATAGCTTCCTTCGAAAACATTGGTAAAATCATCTCCTCTATATGCACATCATTTGTATTTACTCCGCGGCACTCGAATATACCCAACACCCGGCCGTGACGTCACCTCAGCGTGTACTCTGTATATAGTCTAATGGCCTAGGAGCAGCCTATTTCATAGACTTTCAAACCAGAATATCGAGAAGTCAGGGGAGTTTTATGATATGCTATCTGTTTGAACATCTATTATATAAACTATTAATGTGTAAAACCCAAATTTATGGAAATCATGCCCTTCTTATATCAACTTTAAAGGAAATGATTTTTTTTAAAGTCCCTCAAGTAAGAAAAGCACCCTCCCCATTTCACACACATAAACACACACACCACTTTACATTTTCTTTCTTCTCTCTTGTCTATATATACTTCCATTAGTCATTCTCTATACCAACTTTCATATCAAATTTCCTCAAATTAAAGATACAGTTTATATTTTTCATTGCAATTTTGGGCAAATTGTCTAAGCTCATTGGCGATGAGAACCAGGTTTTTCCTGATAACATGAAATAACAAGATAATTCAGTATTCATCAGTTTAAATCACAAACCAACTTATCACAATTTGCAAATCATTTCATTACTCCAAAATATTATTTCTTTTTGATTCTTGCTGACATATAGTTTTTAAACGAGATGGATATGAAAGCCAAAAGATTTCCATAAAATAAACGTGATTTGAACTTAAACTTTGCAACTCTGCAAGATTTCCTAAAATAGATTTAAAGAGACAAGATAAGTTTACACAATGACTCTGCAGCTCTGCAACTACATCACTGCTTATCTTTCACAGAAAGATGAATGGAAAATTACTTGATCTTTCTCTGTGGTCGTACTCTAAAGGTGTAGGAAACATCCTTTCAACAAATTGATATCAAATTTGCTAGATTTGTCATTTCATTAATATGAAGTTGACTTGAAAATGTAAAATTGGGATCTGAAGTTTTCCCCTTGAAGATTCTGTTTTCATGAGATATACTTTTCCACTTTGAGTTTAAGATTTGCTATCACAGTTGATGACAGAACACCAATAATGAGAGAAGGAGAAATAGAGAGGGGAGGAAAGTAAGGACTGGGAAAGGAGAGAGAGAGACAGAGAGAGAAGGGTGTAGAACTGGAAATGAAAGATGACAAGCTAATGATAAAATATACTGGATGAGAGAGATGGAAGGGAAAGAATTAAATGTACTTGAAGAAGTTTAAGTCATAAATGCAATATATATATATTATAAAAAGAATCCTTACTTAGTGAGTTGGGATTACAAGGGAATAGACCAGTTTACTAACATTCAAATTTATGCATAAGTTTTTAATAAAAGTTGTTCTTCACAACCTGAAAGCTTGCCAGAGGCTTGCGTGACATAACAATAACTAATGTATGCAAACTGGATTCCATGTATTGTATTTCATTCTTTTATTACAGCTTGTTTGAATACCTTGTCACTATGTCGGCAGGAAAAAGTAGGTATAAAATTTAAATATGTTAGTAAACTGGTCTATTCCGGCTGCGCCAATTGTTCCTATCTTAGTATCTCTAAAGACACAAGGTTATTGCGATAGAGGATTTTTGTTCCAAATAAGGAACATTTTCTTTTGTACAGTGCTTGCCTAACAACTCAATATGCATCATGTTGATACCTACTGGTGCATGGTCGGTAAGCCCACTTATACTGCTTTAGTGCAGATGAATGTTCTAAAACAAAACTGACCATGATTCTTTATCAGGAATCTAATTTTGAAACGATGCCCTAGACCCTAGTTTTTGTTACAAGATGGAATGACGATGTATAGTATAGTTTCAGGGCTCTCATGGATAGTAAGTAGTTCATGTAACTAAAGAGGCCACCCTGTACAAATAAAATTGGAAATAAATAGTTAGCCAGCATTCACACACAAAAATTCCATCATATAGCTATATGGTTAGGACAGCTGTACTAAAATTTTGTGTATGAACAAGGCAATCACATCCATGGAGACAGATGGGGACAGACTTAATATTGAGACAACACCATTCTAATACTAGTTATTCAACACCCCAATTGGTTTGCCATTTCTGGAAATTTCTCAATCCGTAATATTTTCATCCCAATTGGTGTTTGTTTTGGATTACGATGGTTGCTATCGAAAGTAAATAAAACTGGACAGAGGTTGTAGGTGTTGATACCAAGGGATGGAAGAATAATACAAATGACCAGATACGTTCTATTGGCTGCTTTAGTATCAAAGATATGATTAAATTGAAAATATATGGAATTTAAGATGACATTTTCCCCCTTTAATCATTGTCTTTCTAGAATATGTACCAGACATGTATACAGCTATTAATTATGCTTTCTTGCGATTCAATTTAAACTGGAAAAAGAACATCTCAGTTATGTTTTTGACATTTTTAGAAATGTGCCTTTACTAAACTTTATATAGTCTAATTAGAATGTACATGCTTTAATTTCAACATTAAATTTTATACGTTTAGCTTAACACTGAATCTGTGAGAAACATAATTTTGCATATTTCTTTTGACATACAGTTCAAAAGTTGCTTCCTC
Organism: Paracentrotus lividus; assembly: GCA_940671915.1. NCBI lineage: Eukaryota > Metazoa > Echinodermata > Echinoidea > Camarodonta > Echinidae > Paracentrotus > Paracentrotus lividus. The sequence continues at coordinate 11,378,550 of CALNVZ010002100.1, forward strand.
TCTTAATGAACAGGAATAGATTTATCCTTTAAGGCCATGTGTCATGAATTGGGTGCAAAATGCGTTACATGTCAAAACATTTGTAGAAATGTACATTGTCACAAACAAACATCTCTAGTATCTTAATGGTAAGTCAAACATGTATAAAAGTATATATATCTTGAAAGCTCAGATGGTAGGGAAGATGATTAACATATTTTTTTTGCCTGTATAGGGTGTGTCATGAAAGCTATACATGGTGTTACAAGAAAAATTGTTTTAAAATGTTCACAATTTCAATGGCGAGTAATTTCTTATTGTTTGTATTAAATGTAATAAATCAACTTAGACTATGTTAATAAGACCCTGTGCTTCTGAAAAATATAAACTTGTAATGCAAAATTATTCCTTCCAACCGCGCTACAGAGTGTATAAAAAAAGAAGAAAAGGTAGTTTAAAAATGGCAGAAATCCTGTCTTATACTTTTGAATTACAACGTAAACAAATTTTATTGCAAGAAATATGTTTCCAATCGATTGTTTATCTACGTACATGCAAAGAAAATGGATGAAAAAACACAATTATTGTTATAAAATGGCATGTTTCAATTTTTGATGCCTACAATGCATTATCTATATATGAGCCATGCGTGCATGAATTTTGTTTTGATTGATTAATTAATTGATTAAGTGACCCTTGGAAAATTCTACTTGACATTTATAAAAACCAGATAAATTCCAAAGAGTTTGATATATCATTCAACCTATAAGACCGTTTGGATACAAATATATAATGCAACAAATAGTAAAAATGTAACAAAAATGGGAATTCCCTATGCTTTAACACGTGCCTCCACCGTAGGATCCTCCACCGTAGGATCCTCCCCTTCCTACGTTACACCACTCATGTTAACTTTGTATTGAAACTATGAGCAGGACAAAGCTGAAACTTCACAGATATGTAGCCTGATAAATTACCTACAATTTGAGACATTGTACAGCTAATGACTGTACTTTGTTATCATGCTATGAAAAAAACTGTGACAATATGCCCTCCAAAATGTAACGCCTCCACCCTTTTACTATACCCCAATATGTGACACATGACCTTAAGAAATTAGTTTTCTAAGACCAACTCCAATATGAAATCCAGTCAATTATGGCCCAGCCCTTTGGAGCCAGCAGACTTGAATTCTGTTCCTGATGATAAAACGTGTTGTTTTGTCCATTGTTTAATGGGACTTTTATATGACTTGATGATATATCAGGGTCATATGTGAATTGGATATTTAAGAAAAGCATTACTTGAGCCTCTACCATTTGTATCAATTTCAAAGTAAATAGTGTTTGTGTTTGTGTCTGGTGAGGGGGAGGGGGACGAATGCTTGCTACCCAGCACCTAGCCCTTCTTATTGTATTTTTTGGATAGCAAGGTAGATTTAAGGCGAAAAGGCCCTTTCTTTAAATCATCGTCACATATGATGTGCACAAATATAGGCCTATTTAGTATGCAAACAGCATCTAATGTGACACTTTAATAATGACAATAATAATAAAAACATTATACCTTAAATGGAGCCTAGTCCAGTTTCCACTTTGTTTTTTCTGTTAAATCCAAAAATGTTAAATCCAAAAGTGTTAAATCAGTTGCAGCATATGGCATATTACTATATGGTCATATCATTCAGACCTGACAGATAAGAAAATTTACCTGTAACAAAAGGGTATGCAATAGTCCCCTGGGTATTAACTTGAACAAGCTGAAATAGATACAGGTCCATGAGATGTCTTCAAATTACCGCTGTAAATTCCCAATTTATTTTAGCTCTCATCGTCTTGCTAAAAAATACCTGAAACATGACCTTGTCGTGACCATATGCCTTCATTTTGATAAAAAAATAAAGAAACGCACCCCACAACCACCATCCATCCAACAACGTTGACAAGAATTATGTCAGCAGTAATGCCAATTTCCCCTCAAGTTTTAGCCTGACAAACCTCTCACCAGGACAGTGATTGCCAGAAATATTGATTGGAATGAATTCAGGAAGGAATCGTTGATCTGTAGAGCAAATTGATGTGTCCATCAGAGAGGTTAAGATGTTGAAATTAGAAGAGTTAGAGAGGTAATATCGGGAGAAGTCTGGCCAGGAAGGTGATGTGAGGTGTAAGTAGAAAGAGTTAAGTAGACTTAAAGTCGCTCATAAATACCTAGTTGCGTGTGTATATTATGCATGACATCATTGGTCATGTCATGTTCAGGGATGCTCGCCATTGAGAAGTCTGTTAGTGAGATTGCACATGAAATACAAGATGCGCTTAGAATTGAAGTGCAACATACTGACACTTTTAAGCAAAATTCAGCAGAATTTCTCCTGCTATTCCACAACTTATTATAACTTTAATCAAGGAGAAATCTGGTCAGGAAGGTGTATGTGAGGTGTTATGTAAGAGCAGAAGGTCTACCTGGTAATTAAGTAGAGCAATTTTAAAAGGTTAAAATTAAAGAGTAAGAGTTTATAATCTGGTAGAAGTCCGGTCAGGAAGGTGTTGTGAAGTGTAATGTAAGAGCAAGAAGGTCTTCTTGTAAAGTAGATCGAAGCATTAAGTAGAGCAATTGTTAAGATGTTAAAATTAAAGGTTAGAGCTTATAACTGGTAGAATTCTGGTTAGGAAGGTGTATATTAGGTGTTGAAAAGAGAAAGAACTATTTCTGGTAAGAATTTGCATTAAGTAGAGTAATGGTCATGTTGTTAAAATTAAGGATTACAGCTTATATCTGGTAGAATTTTGGTTAGGAAGGTGTATGTAAGGGGTTGAATAAGAGAAAGAACTATTTCTGGTAAGAATTTGCATTAAGTAGAGCAATGGTCATGTTGTTAAAATTAAGGATTTACAGCTTATAGTCTGGTAGAATTTTGGTTAGGAAGGTGTATGTAAGGTGTTGAATAAGAGAAAGAACTATTTCTGGTAAGAATTTGCATTAAGTAGAGCAATGGTCATGTTGTTAAAATTAAAGATTTAGAGGTGTATGTGAGTGTTAGAGCAAGAAGCTCTTCCTATTATCATGGTAAGAGGATGCATTAAGTAGAGCAATAGTCTTGTAACAGAAAAGATTTGTAACTAAGTCAATGGCCTAGTGCCCTTTTATTTATTATTCTCGAAGTGTGACTAAAGTGTTTTAGTAGGCCTACTAACTTAACCCTTTGGGTGCGACGGCTTCTACAGAAGCGAGCAAGGTTTCAGTCTGCTACGACGACGGGCTTCTACAGAAGCGAGATATTCTCTAATATATTGACAAGCTTTTTCAGCTTTTCACCAGCTTTTGGGGCTAAATTCTTGAGGGATAGGACAAAGATATATTCATTTTTATATCTATTAAAGAAATAACCTAGTTACGTGGAAAAAAATCAAGAAAAATTCACTTCGTTTAAGCATTACCATAATTTTTACATAAGAAACGAATTCCGATTTAACTTTTGGCGTACGCGTCGGAGGGGAAGAATAATCAAATAAAGCTAGCTCGGAGAGAGAAATATGAGAGATAAAGATTGAGAATGAGAAGAAGAGAGAGAAAGAAAGGTTAAGGGATTAAAACAATGTTCATTATTATAGATATATGAAACATTAGTTGCATGGAAATTAAGCCTGTCGATTTCCGATTCTCCTAGGTTATATATACTTATCACGATAATGAGAGAGGTTGATTATTGAATTTTGCTTGAACTAGTTGTTGTAACTATAACAATGTAATTAAATGTAAAGTATGCCTCATGCAGTAGGTATTATAAGTTAAAAGTCCCGCTTTTATTTCAAAACTTACACCTGCGCTTTTATGAATGGTGCTTAGTCAAAGGTGCCATTGTCCAGAGGTGCGAAGCCGGCGCTATGATCTTTAATCTATATTTTATAGAAATAATTTGA
>CALNVZ010002100.1:11383365-11407293 GCA_940671915.1 Paracentrotus lividus
TACTGCAAATCATGAAAATGACCGAGTTAGATGCAAGGAGTAATGAAAGCACAAAACATGACAAATTTCTATTATACTGTCAGTGTACAAGAAATCGCTCTGCCACGGGGGTAACAATCACATTTCACAGGCTCGCGCTCAAAGGGTTAAGTCACCCTTCGACAATAAAGGCCAAAAATCCTTATTGCTCAATTCTGTAGGTCCCCTGTTTACTTACTTATAAGCAATGAATTGCTTCTTAGAAAGACATGTAGAATACAACAATCAATAATCTTGACATAAACATTTGCAAAATCGATTAACAAAGGATATGTTGTTCATTAGTTTAAGTTATTGGAATCAATGAAGAAAGTTGTTAAATCTAAAGGGAAAGTTTATGTAAAAATGTTACAACCATGTAGAAAACAAATATTTTTTCTTGTAAATTTTTGAAGGTATTATAGCAAGTAATATGGTTTAGAACTGTCAAATATTCAGTAGCTGTTATAATTTCTATGTTGTCATTCTTTATTTTTTAACAATTTTCTTTTCCTAGATATTAACGTCTGTGAAATAATCTGCAATGATATATGGAACTTTTACTGACAAACTTTTTACCTTATATTTTGACACATATTTCGGTAAAAGCGTGCCACAGCCAGTATCTTTATGAGAATCACAATTGGATTATATGGAACACCCTCTTTATTAATGAAATCACTAAAATGTTTATTCTAATTTGCTTAGATTTGGCAACTACACTTGTGTTTACATATTCATCCCAAAATGTTTTTTTTTTTTTATTCAAATGTTATTTCCATTGGAAAGGAGGATGTATGATATATTTTCTGGTGCCAGAGTCAATGATAACAGATAAATCAATTAACTCACCCACATTTACATCCTACCAGTGTTAGACCCTAAAAGGGATGTACTTTTCAGTGGAGTTATGTAACAGCAATCACACCCATGCTCCTAACCTTTCTCCATAATCTTATACACTGTATTTCACATGCAGAAAGACATTGGTGTAAATCCTGTTTACAGAGGTTAGTATCCTTTTAGAACTCTCCACGTGATATATGTATATTTGGCTGGTGGCCTCTGTATTATTTGGATTGGAGGAAGTCTGCTAATTGCCAATTGCTACACAAGTACATTTCTCTCAATTTGCTAATTACTCTCCTGAGATTTCCTTTGATAGTATATGTAAAGCCTGATCTATTAATAATTAATTGAATCAACAAGGAGGTCAGTATTAAAATACATTTTCCATTGTTGTAAAATGCCTCTTTATATGAGCAAATGAGGAAAGGCTATAAAGGTGAAATCAGTAGAACAGTTGTAGAAAAGTGTTCTTGTAACAAGAATGTCCCAAAGGCATTTGTAATTATACCACTGTGCCACATTGAATTTCAACACAGTTTTGTTTTAAATTGAATTCTCAGATTATCTAAAATTGTTGGTAAAAACCCTAATATTTACTTTTGACAAAATGATTCCCGTGTAGCCAATCTGAATCAGGATGGTGTAATTAATTTCTGTTCAGATGGGTGCTTACTGTTTGAACAGATTGGCACATTTGGCATGCCCAAGGATGTGCAAAGAGGCACATATGTCACATAACCAAGACCATTAGGAAGGACTTGAAGCTGTAAACCAATTGATTGCTGTAATACCTAAAAGCCTATTTAAATTGCTTTCTAACCAGTGAGGTAGAAAAAACTCCTATAAATATTTTATAACAGCATATACATTTCTGAAATATTTCTGTTTTATGTCTGCCACTATTTTGTTTTGGGATATGAAGAAAGGTCGACTTTGGTAAATACTGCCGGAAAGGAGATTTTAATCGCAGAGTGCCTTTCCTGCTACAGGAAAAATATCTGCCATGATTGAGGTGATCTCCCAGCGAGATGCACTGGCAGAAGGCTTCCTTTTAATGGTTCACTCCCTCTCATGTGTACTCTTGCAAACTTTGTGCATTTTTGAGATTCTCTGTAAAGGAATTTTCCTTCACTGGCAACTTTTTGTGAAAATAGATTGGGACTGTTACATTCACAAAGAAATGTTGAACATTAAAAAAATTTCCTTGCGAATATTTGTCAAACAGTACAAATTATTTTCAACTTTGTTGAACTACAGTAAATCTAAATAACCTCAATTTTCCTGTGTTCGGAAGCATTTGTTTGAAGAAAAATTTTGCAAACATTTCCGACTCCTTGACTTCTAATTTCTCTTAGTTCCATTGGTTTTAGATAAAAATTACTTAGTTGCTCTGAGATATGGACATAGAAGAAAAAAATTGGTTGGAAAGGAAGGTCAAAAATAAATTAGTTAAAGAAGAAATAAAAAGAAAGCCAATAGTGAAATCTTGATATTAAATAATTGCTGTAAAAATTCTCCTTTGTTGTCATGGAATTTTATCCTTTCCTACTAACACATATTTTGAGTAAACGTATCAGGTACCTGCCATTGTGCAGCTAACCTAAAATCCGCTTTCCTTTTTTAAGGTAGGAAGTTTAGTGGTTAGGTTGGTTGAATCGATAAGGTCAGTGAAATTAGGTGACAAATTGGTGCTATCAAATTGAAGGATTTTTCTTGATGATTATTCAATATTGAATGATTTTATCTTCTGTTTTCCAATGATATTTCCTTGTTTTGACCAATGTCATTACCATAACGTTCACAGCCTCATATCTGTGATATATCATTTTCTTTATTTGTTTGTATTTTATCTTCTTGTTCCTGTCTTTCAATACTTTTTAAATTCAATTCATTCCTTCTTTTTAGAGTCTTTAAATTGAAATTATATTTTGGGATATCATTTTACATTCAAACATTAATGTTTGGATCTTTAAAAAAAATATATAAGCAGTATGTTTGAGTTTTATCCAAGAAACTAGTAATAACTCAGACCAATTCAGTAGAGATCTTTTGAATCTCCTCTTGAAGGAACTGTTCTTTGTGCTTCCTGACAATGCAAAGAAGCATGCTGAGGGGTAGATATAAGGAGGAAATTTCAGAAAGAGAATGAAACATTAAGAGGGAGGGAGGGAGAAAGGATAGGTTAATAATGATAGACAAACTGAGAAAAAAAAGAGAGTGAGGGTGACAGACAGCCTTAATCCCCTAAATTTTAGTTTTGCTTTCAGCCTTGGAGTGGATCAATTCTTGCCCATAAATAGATCAATACCCCTTCACACTCACAGGAAGGAACCCGCTGTTCTGGTCATATGACCATGCCTCTCTGCTTCCCCCTTAACCAGGCCTTATACCCATGTTACACCATGGGGACCCATTTCACACTAAACAAACCATCACCTGAATAGTAGATATTTTAATGATTCAGGTTTTTTTCTTCTTTTCATTGGCGTGACAATCTTTAACCCCACACATCCCACCACTGCCAACTCCTGCTTAAAACTCAGTGACACCAAGGAGACCCATTTCACACCAGACAAAGCATTACATTATTTTGAATAGTACATATCCTAATGATACAGAGGTTTGTTTCATTGTTGTAACATGTGATTATTCCTTTTAACATCTTCAACCCTGTACATCCCACCGCTGCCACCAATTCTGAAAGTTTTCACTTCATCTAACAGCATTTGGTCAAATTATCATTAATTGTGTTATATCAAATGGGCTAAACCCACTTTGTCAACTAACAATTTCGTCTAATATCACTATGGTCTAATATAAAATTGCTCCAATAATAGCCAAATTTTCTAATTCCTTTTTTGTCCAATTCCTAAACAAATTACTGGAATTGATGTTGGATACAAGACAAAATGGTAAAGAAGCGAAGTGGCAATTAGGCAAAGAATAAATAATTAGACAAACTGGTTGTAATCAAAATGTAATTAGACCATGTGGTATAAGACCAAATGGGCATTAGTCAATTAAGTTTAGACCAATTGGCAATTTACCCTGTGAAATTGCTTTCTCATGTTTGGGATGTGGAGGCTTAACGTGAGTGCCGGGCATGATTTGCAGGTTTGTGGATATCCAGGTGTATGTTTCTTGGGGTGAAGGCTGGTGTCATGTTGCATTGTGGGAAGAGATTGTTAATAGATCTGATATTGATAACATAATCACATTATGATTAGATCTATGATTTCCAATGTTGACTTCACTCTAGTTTCATTGTAATGACATTCAATTTGAAATATCCTCTATTTTCAAGTATTTTTGTAATATCCTTTTTCTATATATAATTTTATTCATGTTCAAGCTGAAAGTAGAAATACATTTTTTACATCACCATAATATGTTAACTACTCTACAGGATGGTTAATCACTCCTTTTGATTTTGATACAACAAAGTACAATGACTTTTTAATGAAAAACACATCCAGTGACATTTGTTTCACATGTATTAATGTCAGGTCTGTCAGATCTGTGTATACCTTAGCCTGTCAATGAGTAATGCATTCTAAATAATCTCATTTGATTGATGTTCGTCTCTTAAATATGAAGGGGAAAAAAAGACATACATCCAAATTGAATTCCTATTTTGATTGACTTTAATATCTAGTTCAATGATAAAGGCTACATTGTAGAATTAACAGGTGAAAATCTGTATTTTAGAGGGGGAAAAAAACACCTTTTAAGGAAGATTTTTTTTTTCACTTTCGGGATGACATATGCCCCCAAATTAACCAAAAATAGGGCCATATTGACCTAATTAAGCTAATAAATGTTCTAATCATTACTGGTAATTCTAAGTATCCTACAAACTCTTATTGTAAGTTTTACTACTTATTCCATCAAATCAATTTTTCCATATTCGCCAATTGCAGTAGAAAAAAAAATCTTAACAAGCTCTACATGGACATATTCAATCCTTTATCAAGACAATGAAAAGTGATAGTTTTTTTTTTCTAGTTTCATAAAGACAAATAGTACCTCAATTAGCACAACTACAATTGCGATCATGGTTGTAACGATAAAGTATTCCTTGTGTCAAAACCATCCAGGTTTCTATTTTTATCATCCCAGACCCTTGGAGAATCGTCAAGGGATGTATTACAATCCATCTCATCCCAGCTCTGTCTGGTGAAGGATTTTCTTGAATTTCCATTTTGAAAAAAAAAAATATGTTTTTTCTTGTCTACTTGTAGAAGATTTGTGGAAGATGAACACAATTTTTGTCAAGGTTTTACATTTGTATCAACATTTACAGAAATGTGTTAAGGGTTTTGTCTTGAATTCTAGGTTATCTTCTGCTGGGACTGTCTGTGTGTACTTGACTCATGTGAAGATATAAATCATGAGGCATTGAATTAGTAAGATGGAAATCCTACTAGACTGAGATTTATGAGCGGTAATATATCTAGAATTGGAATGTAACATTTCAAACAAATAGTCACTTTTCTACAGCCAAAGAAAGACCACAAGGTTGAGTCTTGATAGACAATGCAAAAGTCAGATAATATTTTTATAATAGCGATACAAAAAAAATTCTCAAAGAATGTTTATAGTTCAGTGTGAGAGTAAAGTCCTTTGTATGAAATAGGCCTATGTGGTTAATATAAACTGTCATGCTATTAATTTCAGCCGAGGCTGTAAAAAAAAATAATAGTACTGAACTGAATTTTAACCCAATATAAGAACACTTGTTATAGTTTTTTGTTCTGTAAGTCTTTTTTAAGTGTAGACTATCAGTCCACCCGCAGCGCTTTGGAAATCGCTCGTTTTTATGCAAGTCCTATTCATGAGTTTGTGTGTTTGAATACGTAATTAGCAGCTTGTACCCCTGTCTTTGTGCGGTTATAACTCTGCATAGAAATGACTATTTGACATGAAATTTTCGGCATTAATATATCATACTATCAAAATATATATTCCTTAATAAGAAAGAAAATATGTCTTTCAAAATAGTAGAAATTGTCGGATATATTTTGCGTTAAATTTTTTTTGAATAACTAGCCTCAAATACGCTTTATTTTCAATGATTCGACGAGAAAATAATCTTCAGCAACTCTTTAGCTTTCCAAAAATACACCAAACATGGTATTTCAAGATTTATACCAGTCAGGAGCTAGCTAAATGTGCAGCAAAATACAAAATTGCTTCAATATCTGCGATCTGATTGGCTGGTCTGACTTTGAGTGTGATTTGATTGGCTGATGCAAATCTCACGCACGCACCAAAGGTCACTGCGCGGTCAGGTAACGGCTCCCACGTGTTTCAAAATCCCCGCTCGCATCAGTCCTTGATTCAAGCAGCCAATCAGAAAGCCGCATTTTTCTGTATTTTGGACTTGCTTTATATTTTGCTAGCTCCTGACTGGTATAAAAAGTAAAGGATATCAAAAGTTACTACGTTTTGAAGCTAAGATTTAATTCTTTCCAAATATGTAATTTTCTTTTGGATTCATGCAAAAATAACTACTTTTCTTGTCACTATTAACCGAACTGAATATAGGTTTTTGTTCCATATCTTTCACCAATACTTTTACAATATTCAGATATGATAAAATACCAATAAAATGTGCATGATAGTTAGGTTTAGAATTTCTTCTTTCTAAATATGTAGAATCAGGAAATACCATTCACAAAAATCAAAATCTACAAGAGTTGCAAAATCTCAGTTTTAGCCCGCACAGGTCCGTACAGCTCCGCAGAGTGCAGATAGAGGACTGGGAGAGTTGAATAAAAATCGCACTCTTGGCTTATTATAGCTCACGCTGCCCTCGGACTGCTATAATACTCCCTTAGGATTTGCATGACATACCAATGGAGACCCAGTTCATTGGACTGAAATCCTGAAAATTTGTCCTTCCTTTTATGAGCCCTTGATTTTAGGGTCTATATATACCAATTATACCATATTATTAGACAGCAAGGATGAAATAAATGTATCTGCCACATTGCAAATACAAGCAAAAAATATGATTCTGTTAAATGCAAAAGTGTAATAATTGACAAAACTTTCAAATAGGAGATATTTTCCCCATCTTTATGAGGGAGAAATTAACAAGGATCATGAATATAATATTTTGATATTTTATTGAAAAAGTTGATGGTATAATTAAAAATGTGTTGGGGGCTTTGATTTACAATCAAAGATTTAAGACTCTGTAACTAATAGAAGGGATTTTTTTGTGTTGATGTATACATAATCATTTCAGTATTCACCCTTAAACCTTTCTGGGCCACTGAGATTAAAATTATAAAGAAAATGATTGCCAATTGAGCTTTGATTAATCATTTCCCTGTTTCAAATAGGGCATAATGTACCTTCAATAAAACCATTTATAGACTAAACGTATTGCTATTTCAAATTACTGTAGAATACTCAACCCATTTAAGTTCTATGGCAGGATTTACCGACCAATTGGCATGGAAAGGGTTAATTAATAATGCTTATATCTAGGAGATGATTAGTTGGAGTCATACTGAGTTGAATGTAAACATAATACCATTGCCAACCCTCTCATATGACATTAACCTGCGTAATTGGGCCATGGGATACATGAATGAGAGCTAATTGAGCTTTGGACGATGAGGCCATGGATGGAATGGTGTCAGAGACTGAAATGGGGGAGGGAAACACATGCATCATAATAGCTATGTTCACATGGGACCGATCGGGGTTTTAGTCCTCGAGGACTGTATCCTTAAGATTTAAACCCCGACGGCTTGTTCTCGAGTTGCGTTCACACGGAGTGCTTATCCTCGGGGATATTTATCCTCGAGGATAAGGGAGAGGCTCGATGACCCGGAAGTACAAATTGTATGTAGCGTGCGCTATTTATTTCCCTGTACTATTCGGCTATGTCCCCTTGACTGAACCGGAAGTTTAAACCGTTACAAAAGGTCACTCTTATCCTCGAGAACAGTAACTCCAAGTTAAAATCGTGTCCACACGGTCAAACGCGCGATCGGAGACCACCCACCGCTTGGAGTTTCGAGCCTTAACCCTAAGATCTGTCGAGAACATAAACCCCGACTTGTCCTCTGAGAACATAAACACCGAGTTCGTTCACACGGGCCTTAACTCCAAGTTAACTCCCCAAGTTGTCCTCGAGAACATAGTCCTCGAGGACAACTTGGAGTTAACTTGGAGTTAAGGCTTGCCGTGTGAACGATACTACTGTTTGTCAAGTTCTAGTTCAGGTTGACTGAATGTTGGAGAGGGAAAGTCTGATCATTTTATAGAAAACATTTGAATAAGGATAGAAAGATAAAAGTGACATTTTAAAAAACCTTTCTTGATTGTATTTAATACAGGATTAAAATTGTATGAAGTAACTATGTAAATTGTAAGAAGTCGAGAATAAAGAGAGAGAAAAAAAGGTAGAAAGGGGGAAGATGACATGGGTTGATTCATTGCTTTAAGATTGTTTTATATAGATGTCAAATGCCAAATTTAGAGAGAAAGTGCAGAAATTTAAATATGGCTAACTGATAGGGATCAAATGGACTTTCTTGTGATAAGAGGTTTTGCAGAATGGTTATGAATTCTTTTTCTACCCCCTTTTTATTTCCAAAATTAAAACATTGAATTCCAACACGAGAGAGTTGTCATCTTGAAAAAATTGAAGAGGTATATCTCAGCTGTGACAACAACTAGTCAACCGACTCTTCTTATTTCTTTGACCATTCTTGAGGTTGCATTGAAACCGTCTACATGTCTCTAGTCACGGAAAAACTTATCATTGTCCCTCATCGGAATTTGGACATTGTTAGTCATGAGCTATTATGCCAAGTGCATGTTGGACCGCTGCGAGACTGGAATCATAACCGTCTCTATCTGAATTTATCGCTGTGCATCCTGTCCGGGGCGCTGCGTATATCGCGTGACAGTTTATCTCGCGATGCTACAAGCATATGTTTGCCGTTACAAAATTATCTATTGTGTCGTATTGGACTATTTGATGATTAGGAATGACTAAGTCACATCACCACGGAGATAGCCACACAATGTTTCATTTTTTATGTGACTTTAGGGAGACCAACTGGTATAATGTTCCCTGTTAGTTTTTATAAGTTTTGATTGACATGACAACTGATGATAATTTAAAGCAAATCCTTTCCAGGTTGGAAGTAATAATAAGGGGCTTTACGGAGTCATGGATAGTGGCGATAACCATTTAAATGAACAGGTGGGTAGGGGGCTATGCTAGTGAGTAATTGTTCTAAAACCTTTTTCCTGAAGTGCAGTCGACAACCAGCCGAGAATAAAAGGAGGGAAAGTACATGTGTCATTTAGGAATTTAGCCAAAGTGTGTTTCATTGTTTTTATTTTGCATTAGGGTTATTATATAGTTGTTAGGTTGTTAACTATGATTGATTTTAACGTGTATATGAGGTTAGGTTCAGAACACTAAAGGTCGACGCAGTGACCCTGATTATGTGACACATTATACACCAGTAAAACAATTTGAATTAACTTTTGTAGTACAATTTGAGAACTTATGAATATCTCCCTTTGGGACACTTTACCAAACTTTTGAGTGGAAAAAAGTGATAATTTCTGGCTCTGAATACTTTTTATACCAGCCTAAATACTTTGTAGAATTTTTCTCATGGAGTCTACCCAGGATTAGGATATATTATGTGAACTTTTGTTTTTTAGTAATCTTATTTTTTAATGACCTTATTTAAACTGTCAAGATTGGTTAGGTGTGGGTATGTTGTGTGTGTAGAATTCACCTATACAAATCTCTGATGCAATCTCTTACGAAATTTCATGAAGTATTTCAACATTTCAAGAAGTTTGGAGAGCCACCCATATTGACACCAGCTAGAGGGTTAGGTGCTACCATCCTGTTCAGGTTACAGGAAAATGTAAAGAAATATCCAACCACCAATTAGATAACGATGAATCTTTTACCAACCACAGCTAATGTAACGTCCTATCTGCGTCAAATGGTGAAGAGATAGAGCACATCACCCAGGAAAGACGGTAATCTGATTCTCTGGTTAACGACCTTTGTTTCAGGAAGTTATAGATACTCTTGATTTTCCTCCTCAAGATATTCATCGCAGTGATATCAAGGGATTAAACTCTAGAAGGTGCTAAATCCTTTTTCAGAAATATCATAGGTTAATTTGTATTGGTAGGCCTATATATTGAATGTCCTCTGATGGTAATAATTATCAATTACTATTGTAGTAATTTATTTTGCCATAAATGATAACTAAATGGTGATGTTGCTCAACGGCCAATCAAAATGCAGTATTTCATGGAAATAACAATTATGTCAAAGTTATTAGATTTCAAATCTTTATGCAATGATGGCATCTATAATACCTCATTAATTTGTGTTTAAATTTTCTCTACAGAATTAGGATAAGAAAAACGTGTAATAATCAGTTTTTATGGAATGGTTACATGTGTTACCTTTCAGAATTTAGGTGATCGAGATTAAGTTAGGAAAAGAAAAATAAAGGAAGATAAGATAGGTAGGGCTCCTCCCAAAGTGCTAGAAGCCAAATAAAATACTCCCTGTTTCTCCAAGAATTCGTGATCCTTCCCTTCCTGCTCGATGCCATATCAACTTTCTATCAGAGACTGGTTCCTAAAAACTTCCCGTAAGTAAATTGTCCCATAATTAAACCAAAAAAGTCCTAGATTGACTCATGGTGACAATTTAGCCTGATTAACTAGAAGATTCAATGATTTATGATGAAATAAGTGAGTAATTACAGGTTGTGCCTAGGAAGGTGACTTGTTGGGATGCGTTGTCGCGAGCTAGCTTGTGTTTGTTAACCCGAGGCGGTGTAAGTCTCACCACACTCACGCAACGCTTCGCTTGGACACTGGCGGTCATGTAGGTGCAGTTCAATGCTTCCCCCAGTCCTAACTAACTCTTTCCCCTCCCATCTGTCATCAGATTGGTCCAAGGGCAATGCCAGTCGAAACTTCTTCTTTTAAAACTCCGGCTTCTCATTTTTTTCACAAGTTCACAGCTTCTCTGCCGTAACCTTTTCCCCAGAATTCCGAATTGAACCAAATCTTGGAGTTGAGAAGCAGTTCAGCTACTGCCAAAGGCTCTTTGTGATTGCCTTTTACCATTAGTGAATGAACTTTGACAGTTAATTCACAATGGTGATGATCTCTATACTCTTGTAAAACAGCGTGACGCAAAGATTAACACAAGATTGATAGGTGGGTATAGCGGGTGGGTCAGGGACACTATTTTGTATTGTAAAAATTGTGCTCTAATCAGTTCCATAAGAAAGTAAATCAATCTCTTACATATTAAAGCAAAATATTTTTATAAGAAATAAGAGAGGAACTCTTTTTAAATATAATCTTTTGAGGGTGAACTACAGCTCTGAGAAATGGAAGAGTCAATGCACTACAGTGCTTTTAAAGAGAGAAAAAAAGCAGGAATTCTTTAAATTCTGATTTTGATACAGGTACCCTATACCTATGTATCTATAATAAAATATTAGGGTCAGTGTTCTCTCAACTCTTTTAACTTATGTTCATGACTAGAAGCCGGTTTTTAAGGCCTCGTAATATATACCGGAAAACAGATTGTTAAAAGGTATTAGGGAAGGAGATAATTACATACGGCATTCCATCTCACAAACCGTTAGGTTATTGTGCAAGTAATTATGATATATGAGCTTTTCAGTATAATCTCTTTAAAAAAAGAAGAAGATGTATTCAATTTGCTTAATTGCAAATACAAAATGCCTTGTCAAGTAGCAGCTAGAGCAGTGTAGAAAGTTCAATTGTAAATTAATAAATAGCCTTTTGACTTATTCTGCTGATTTGAAAGTTAAAAAATGCATGGTCAACCCCGAAGTAGCAGCTTGGGCTTCATTTCTAAGAATTCATTCATGTCACTCTGCAGGCGTACTAGACCCACTGTGGACAAATTACCATTAATAATTGAAAATGTGACATAGCAATCTCCCCATGTTTCTTAAAAGATATGAACTAGGTAACATAATGTATCCTCTTTCTTTCTTTTTTATCCCTCTTTTTCTTATTTTGTGGGTATTTTTTGTGCTGATGGGGCTCAGTAGCAATTGTGGTGGGGTGAATCATAGAAAGCTAGGAGGTAATGTGGTTGGGGGCTAGTGTGGACTCCCCACTTGTGATGGTAGCCCTCATACCAGGTTCAGCTAATCCTGTAACACCACGGTGGCATTTGATTGCACGGCTACTTTCGACCTTGAAGTGAATCCTTCTTCACATTAAACATGTCCTAGATTCAAATCGATCTTTAATCAATGAAACCTGAATATTCCTTATTATGTTGTGATTGTAAACAGAAGTTATGTTAGGATTGTATTTGGGTAACAAGAATATTCAATTTTAGAAATGCCAAGTCTTCTGCTATTGTATGAATTGTCACTTACAGCATATGCAATTTCTGAAAGTGTTATGATTTAATCATTAGACCCGCAGCCTTTCAAATTATAGAATTATGCTTTTTGAAAAGATGGTGTACATTTTTTTAAAGTGAATTAAAAAAAATCATGAAAATAGTTTGAAGACATTTCAACCATAGTTGCAAGCATGTGTAAATAGAGTCAGAATGTGTAGTTTTGCGATGTCAGACTCCCCAGAGGTTTTCTTTGGATTATACCAAAAGCCAAGGAGTCAATCTCGAAAGAATCCTCTTCGAATCTTCATCACCCACACGTGATTGGGCCCCCAATATCAAAATCCACAGGGGTCACTTTTATACACTATCCGCTTTCTCCCTAATCCTTTATAGAAACCAACGAAAGGGACATGCGGTTTCGACCACTGGCAAAAAAGAAAGAAAAGAAGGAATAACAAGTTTCTACCAATCTCCCAAACTAAATTTGGAAGAGCGATATCTATTTCAGAAACGATGAGGCAGGATACTATTTTCGATGAGAGATTGATGAAAAATCGCATACGTCGTTCAGGAACAAAATCTGTTCCGCATTGGCGGGGATGTTTACTTGTTTGTGCTTCCAACAAACATTTCAGAAATGATATAAATTGAGTTAGAAGCAAAACCAACCTCTCCGATGAAATAAGAATCTCTCGGCAGTCAGATGGATTTCTGGAAAATATATATATATATATTTGATGTAATGTGATAGTTTTGTAATTGGGATGGGATTAAGAGGCCTGTGATCGAATGATACATTGAATATAGCCATCTTTATAGGCTAATTGTATATATAATGAGGGGATTTGATGGATTGATAATAGTAAGCCTAAAAGGAACTATTTCATTTGAACTGTGGGAGTATAATTTTGATAGAAAATTAATCTACCACTTCAATATGTTGCAGGTTGTGTGATATGATTCAAATGTTTCGAATTTTTTTGGTATGTGAAATTAATAAAATATCTTACTCCAACTATTCTGAAAAGGGATGCCTTTATATGTTTGATGCTTCAACAAAAAAACAAAACAAAAAAAAACACTAAGGGTGACTGTGCATTATATCACAAACCACCTATGCAGGATAATTGCTTTTTTCGTGGATTTTTGTGAACATGATATTTTTTTCAAAATAATTAAAATGTTGTTTTGTTTTTTAACATTAAAATTAAGTTTTTACTTTATAGAAATAATCATGTAGTACTTGTTGCATAATTCATCCCAACTTATCAAATATGATTGCTAAATACTTTTTTTTTCCCCCTCGTATAAATCAAAGTAAAAGTTGTTTTATTAGCTTATAAATCTAGTCCATCTGTAATTTTTGTAATAATTAATTTGAGTTATATGTAGAAAATGTTAGTGAAAAAAGACAGAACTATAGTGGATCCTTTAAAATATATGAATTATTATCCCTAAAATACATTCAAACAAATGAAAGATAACTGGTATTGACAAATAAATCATTAAGGCTTATAACAAAGTTTGGTCTTCCATGTGTAACATTTTATGATTCTATGATTATTCCAAAACAAGGTAATTGGGCACAAACTTTTTATAATAATACTTTCCAAAATATATCTACTTTAACTTCTTTGATTAAATAAACTTTTACATTTCAGGAAAAAATTGAATAACTAATATTATCTAATTTTAAAGCCATATTAACATATATGATGAGTTTGATTAAAAAAGGGGCTAAATACACTTTTACAACTTCTGAGAAAAGGGCATTTGTTTGCCACATTTTGTACAGGTGTCTATGAAAAAGTGATATTAAAAGGTTCATTTTGTAATAAATCCTCAAAAAATTAAGGTTTGAATTTTTCTATCAGAGACAAGTACCAACCTGAACAATGGTCAGATATCAGTAACTAAATTTTTTTTTTCAAAAGTGGATTCCTTTTTGAAATAAATATATTCATATTGTGAAAATTTGATAGCATATGCATATAATATTTCTGATAATAAAGGGGGGGGGGTTGATAGTAAACTTACCGTATGCCGATCTGCAGAAGTGATCCTGAGGATGTGAAGGTTGACAGCTACATGAGATAGTATCTTGTACCAAACATACCAACATGGCTACCACAAGGCATAACAATCCAGAAAGATGCATCTTGGTGATGATGATGTAGAGTTATCCAAACTAAAACTTAAAATACTCCACCAACAAGAAATCACAATCCTGTTTAAGTTTGGTGAACTACTTCCACTCCTTTATCTTTAGTACCTTTTCTGAGGCAGCACCTTATGGCAGTTTCTCCTTGTTATAAGTTAAAGAACAATTCTGAAGATTCACCAAAAACAGATCATTAAGAAAAGAGTCAACCCCTGCACTTAAATGGTTGTTAACTTTTCTTTTCCTAAAGCTGTGATCAAACTTTCAGAAACACCACCAACAAAGCATTTAGAAATAGAAGCCAGCAAAGTATTTAGCCGCCAGAGAAAATTAGTTAAAGATCCTCCAATTTTTGTATTAGCACAAGAGAGAGATGGAGAGAAACTTTGCGAAGAGCGACAGTGGCATGTGCGCTATTGTGATGCAACTGATATGAGTTGAGTTGTAGGAGGGATGTCATATACACTTGTAAAGTTAGAGGGTGGAAAAAGGCGAGTGAGCTGGCGAATGACTCACATGTTTTTGAGGGGTTCATAGTAGTACGGGCTGATCAATCGAGGTGGTGGTGTTTATAGACTAACCTCATCTTCGCCACCTGATGGCACTCTATAGGGTGCGATGACCAACACCACCTATACTCCAACATTAGCAAGACTAGATTAGATCAAACAAGAGAGGTGATTGCTATCATGTAACATTTGTGATATTATAGTTTGTAATGAAATGCATGCAATCAAATAAATAGGCAACCATCGAGTACCTGGACAGGTATGATTGAAATATCTCAAGATTCAATGGTTAATGGAAAAAGATTATGAGAGATTACCGTGATATCAGTTTAGTTGATAGGAATAGTTTACAGTATTGACACAAATCACTTAAGAATGAGTAAATAAGCTTTGTTGAAGACAAAAAAGACTTCATTTACTGGGAAGCATTTTAAGACAATGTTAATATTGATGATATGTATTTTAGATAAGCCTAAAACTAGGATGCCAAATTAAAAGTATCATAATAAACAATAAATTCTACCCCTAAATTGCATTGAATTGTTCTCTCTCTTTCTCTTTCTCTCTCGCACTGCCTCTTTCTCCCCCCCCCCCCACCCAATCCAAATATTTGTGTCTCATTTCGGAATTGAATATGACTTTGAACACATACCCCACTTTCTTTGATTTTGCCCTCTTTATCAAGGGTTTGATTTAAAAACACATCAAAATATTTGTAATTTGGGTGAATTATGGGGCTATTCCCTTCCAGGCAGTCACACACGTGGGTAATCACATATGACCTGCATTTCTTGTATATTTATAGCAACAATAAAGCATTGTTTGCAAAACAGTATGGAAACCTCAATTTCTTAGGTAAAAGATAAAGAGAGAGAGAAAGATAGAAAGAAAGTGAAAGAGAGAGGTGCTAAATTGTAATTGAAACATAAATTGAGATTGTTCAGTTTTCTTAATTCTTCAATATTGCAATTTCCTGTCTCTAACTGGGCCATAAAATTTTCCTGCATAGTTTGCATACCATACAATTCATAAATTCCTGTTGTTTTTGTCAAATTTCATGGTCAAGTCTCATAACATGCCTTAAAAATTACTAGAAATAACCATTTCTCCAGACTTGTAGCTTTTCATGGATAAACTCATTTATTTTTGGTTACTATCGATCAAATTTCATTGAGAGTTTGCCTCAAAAGTTCTAACAAAGTTATTCTGGGATTTTCATTGTTTTTGTCTGTTTTTTTTATAGTAAATTCTGTAAATTGATATGAATTAAGTTTCATAAATAACCATTATAATGGAAAGCCTAGAGACAAATGTTTCTTTTAATGGTTTAAAGGATTTGATTCATCTCACACAAGAGTAAAAGTGATTTATTTCTTTTGACAGTGTTTATTTTTCTTTTCTCTTTTCATGTACTTGAATTCACCTTCTCGACTCCTTCAACTTGCCCTACCTTCTGCAGGTAAGTTTCTGTAAAGATTTTATCACCTTTTTCCGATGCCATAAAATGTTGTAGAAATGTTGTTTTTATCACTGTATCTCACATTTATGATACCAGGAAAGTTGGGACATGGGGGCGGATAACATAGGAAACAAATTGTATGAAGCCTGCGTCATTCTCACCTTGGCTTGAAGGTGAATATAAAGTTGGAAAATATATATTTCTAGATAGAAATCAAACTCTGCGGGCTAAATTTTAAAGTCTTTGTTCCTTTATTTTTGTTGTTGTTAAATTTGGTTTTTATTTTACTTATCCATGGGATAAAATACTGAACAATGTGAAATACCAATATGTATGCAATAAACATGAATGATAACATTCTTGGATGGGACTTGCGCCCACGGCATAGGAGAAGTTAATGACCTCAGCTATTCAATACCACATTATGCATGAGTCATTCAAAAGAAGGGTAATTTAACAATGTAAATATTTATGATTGTTAATTCATTGTGATAATAATAGTATGCTTTTAGAATACTCAAAGTTGAGGCATAAGTACTGGAAGTCTAAATGATCATAATTGGAAGATACATTTCAAAATACAGAAAAATATGAAAGAGAAAAGTGAAGAAAGAAAGGGAGAGAGAGAGAGAAAAACAAAATTGTTAGAGAACTGTCATATGTTCTGTGTATTATTGTGGAATGTTGATATTTTTATTAAGAACATAGTTTTGCCATGAACCTAGCTTATAGAGGAATTAGCATCATTTTCTTGACATGCTTGGCCAAAGTTCGCTCTTTGTCCTTATTACAAACATTTACCTACTTCAAAGAAAGTATGAAAGGGGTAGAATGGAATCGGAGTCCACATGCTAAAGATCCTGCTTTTCAAAACAACAATCTCTAATATTTACTTTTCGGAATATCCCATTCATATGGAATGATTAGTCATCTTAAGTACATTCAAAATTGTTTTCCAAATTCTAAAGAAAGGGCATGCTAACTAATCTGCTCTTTCAATTATTCTTAAAACCTTCTTAGAAAATATGATTGAAAATTTGCAAAACATGTGTGACCTACCAAATAACTATTTATCAAGAAATTATTTCCCTTGGGCAAAATATTTTTCCAAGTAGATTTTTATTTTGTCATCACAAAAGAAATAAGGAAGGTCAACCCCCTTCATTTTCAATGGCCACTTTTTGTTCCAAATTTAGAAATGAGTGTTGACACAAACATTCTACACACTTTCCTGCTGTAAAGAAATATTAGTAGCGTTCACACGGTAGGCCTTAACTCCAAGTTAACTCCAAGTTATCCTTAAGAACATAGTCCTTAAGGATAACTTGGAGTTAACTTAGAGTTAAGGCCCGTGTGAACGATCTTGGTGTTTATGTTCTCGAGGACAACTTGGTGTTTATGTTCTCGACAGATCTTAGGGTTAAGACTCTTAACTCCAAGTTAACTCCAAGCGGTGGGTGGTCCCCGATCGCGCGTTTGACCGTGTGGACGGGATTTCAGCTTAGAGTTAGTGTTCTCGAGGACAAGAGTGACCCCTTGCATAGGTTAAACTTCCGGCCCCACTGGAGCGACGTAGGGGGAAATGAATTGCGCGCGCTACCTACAACTTGTACTTCCGGTCATCGAGCCGCTCGCTTGTCCTCGAGGACACTGTTCTCGAGGACAAGCACCCCGTGTGAACGTAACTCGGGAACAAGCCGTCGGTGTTTAAATTCTTAAGGATACTGTTCTCGAGGACTAAAACCCCGATGGTCCCGTGTGAACATAACTAGTATTTGAGGAACTTATGTAAAGCTTTTAATGAAGATGTAAAAGTTTGTAAAATGTTTTGAATAGCCCTTCAATTCAACTTATATTGAATTATGAGAGGATTTTTTTTTTTCAAAATGGATCTTGCATTAATGATATTGGTAAGATGCAAAGATAAAAATTAAACCGGGGGGGGGGGGGGGGGGGGAATGGGTACATGTATAATTATCTGGTTAAATTTTTACTGCAAATTTAAGTAATTATTTGATCAAATATCTTATACATCAACAGGTTAAATTGAGAACCAAAATTTGATTTTAGATATTATTTGTGGGTTTCCAAAATGTGTCTATCAAATGGAATGCAACTCTCAAATCTGTGTCTGCTTTATTAATATAGTAATAGAGTCAAGTTCTAGGTATTTGAAAAATGTGAAAAACAAAATAAGGGTATGACTTTATGACATGCAGATACCAAAAAGATGACTTTTGATATAAATCTAGCTCTATAATTAGGGGTTAGAATGAGGTCATTTGAAAACTAAATGAAGACCCCTTCTGCGCCCAAGTAGAGTAACTTACACCACCCCTGGTGAGGGCGAACCACAAAAATTATCCAGCTAACATGCAAATGTCAAAATAATTTCAAGAACATCAACTCAGATTATGTTAAAGACATCCCCAAACAAAAATGTTTGATGTATCGTTATAGATGCCTTTATTTCTTAATTGTCTCAAAGCACAGTTTTATAGTGCTTAGATATTGCACAAAATCCATATTGTCTTGATGCGTCAATAAAATATAAAAATTCTTTCATATGAAACCGAAATTGAAAAAGAATGCCCCATTCAGAGATTCTCTCTCTCTCTTTAAAAACAAGAGTAGATGAAGATTAAAAGCTATAATCTTGACCTTGATAAAAGGGTCACATTTTAAAAGAAACCGGCTTAAACTGATTCTGCCTTATTTTTATGAGCTAACGGCAACATCATCAGTAATCTTATTGATAGGTGGTGCATATGAATGGTGAGAAATAGAGGTGAGAAAAAAAAAGATACATTTGAATTTTTTTTTTTTAATCTATGCCAGGTCAGAGCATCCAGATCAAGTAAAAAAATGACTAATCTTCACATCATCACATCATGAAACTTAACCAATTAATTGATGTGAAACAGGTCCAATCTGACATCAAGGTCCCAAACACCCCTGTTACCCCTCGTCACCAACATTCCCCTTACCATATGCACATCATGAAGTATTGTTCTAGGAAAGAAATTAACCAATGTGCTATGTCATCCTGTTACCATGGTAACATTTATTGTTTAAATCAGGATATACTCCCTTGATACAAGGGGGAGAAGGAAGAGCAGCATTAAAAATGAACAGGTTTTATAAAGTTAAGCAACATTTCTCATGATTAATACGTGTGACCTCCACTCGAAAATTACCAAGTACACATATCATCCAAATGACTGTACTTTAAATTTTGGATCAGCTATTGTGCAAAAGGCAAATACTTAAATATTAAATATGACAGTTTCTTCACACTTTTGAATAGGCTTTTTCTTTGGAATATGAGCAGTGATTGGCTATTTGCAATTTGCATTTGTACTACATGCTATACAACTACAAATAGAGTTTCAACTGTTGTTTTATGAAAAAAAATCTCTGAAGTTAAGTATCCCTCTTTAAAAATGCAAATCTTATTCTAGAAAGACTATACTGGAATTGAGGAGATATTCATTTCTGTACTATGCCTTTTTGTACTCCCTAAACTCAAACCCAGAGATAAATTATCAGTGAGATAACTTTGACACAATATTTCAGTTTATGTCGACTAATGATCTGGAACAAATTGATACCTTCCGATATCTCATCTGGTGTTGTCTTTAGCCATCATCGAATACAGAAACTAACCTTGCATTTCTAACTTCAGCCCGAACATCATTATGATTTCAACTATATTATATGTATGCTCCCTTGCCCAGCTAATGAAGGAGGGATACTTAACTTCAGAGATTTTTTTTCATAAAACAACAGTTGAAACTCTATTTGTAGTTGTATAGCATGTAGTACAAATGCAAATTGCAAATAGCCAATCACTGCTCATATTCCAAAGAAAAAGCCTATTCAAAAGTGTGAAGAAACTGTCATATTTAATATTTAAGTATTTGCCTTTTGCAACATAGCTGATCCAAAATTTAAAGTACAGTCATTTGGATGATATGTGTACTTGGTAATTTTTCGAGTGGAGGTCACACGTATTAATCATGAGAAATGTTGCTTAACTTTATAAAACCTGTTCATTTTTAATGCTGCCTTTCCTTCTCCCCCTTGTATCAAGGGAGTATATCCTGATTTAAACAATAAATGTTACCATGGTAACAGGATGACATAGCACATTGGTTAATTTCTTCCTAGAACAATACTTCATGATGTGCATATGGTAAGGGAATGTTGGTGACGAGGGGTAACAGGGTGTTTGGGACCTTGATGTCAGATTGGACCTGTTTCACATC
This sequence comes from Paracentrotus lividus, assembly GCA_940671915.1. Lineage (NCBI taxonomy): Eukaryota > Metazoa > Echinodermata > Echinoidea > Camarodonta > Echinidae > Paracentrotus > Paracentrotus lividus. The sequence goes on from CALNVZ010002100.1 coordinate 11,404,046, forward strand.
AATTAATTGGTTAGTTTCATGATGTGATGATGTGAAGATTAGTCATTTTTTTACTTGATCTGGATGCTCTGACCTGGCATAGATTAAAAAAAAAAAAATTCAAATGTATCTTTTTTTTTCTCACCTCTATTTCTCACCATTCATATGCACCACCTATCAATAAGATTACTGATGATGTTGCCGTTAGCTCATAAAATAAGGCAGAATCAGTTTAAGCCGGTTTCTTTTAAAATGTGACCCTTTTATCAAGGTCAAGATTATAGCTTTTAATCTTCATCTACTCTTGTTTTTAAAGAGAGAGAGAGAATCTCTGAATGGGGCATTCTTTTTCAATTTCGGTTTCATATGAAAGAATTTTATATTTTATTGACGCATCAAGACAATATGGATTTTGTGCAATATCTAAGCACTATAAAACTGTGCTTTGAGACAATTAAGAAATAAAGGCATCTATAACGATACATCAAACATTTTGTTTGGGATGTCTTTACATAATCTGAGTTGATGTTCTTGAAATTATTTTGACATTTGCATGTTAGCTGATAATTTTTGTGGTTCGCCCTCACCAGGGGTGGTGAAGTTACTCTACTGGGCGCAGAAGTCCAAGTCACAAGACCTCATTCTAACCCCTAATTATAGAGCTAGATTTATATCAAAAGTCATCTTTTTGGTATCTGCATGTCATAAAGTCATACCCTTATTTTGTTTTTCACATTTTTCAAATACCTAGAATGACTCTATTACTATATTAATAAAGCAGACACAGATTTGAGAGTTGCATTCCATTTGATAGACACATTTTGGAAACCCACAATAATATCTAAAATCAAATTTTGGTTCTCAATTTAACCTGTTGATTGTATAAGATATTTGATCAAATAATTACTTAAATTTGCAGTAAAAATTTAACCAGATAATTATACATGTACCCATTCCCCCCCCCCCCCCCGGTTTAATTTTTATCTTTGCATCTTACCAATATCTTAATGCAAGATCCATTTTGAAAAAAAAAAATCCTCTCATAATTCAATATAAGTTGAATTGAAGGGCTATTCAAAACATTTTACAAACTTTTACATCTTATTAAAAGCTTTACATAAGTTCCTCAAATACTAGTTATGTTCACACGGGACCATCGGGGTTTTAGTCCTCGAGAACAGTATCCTTAAGAATTTAAACACCGACGGCTTGTTCCGAGTTACGTTCACACGGGGTGCTTGTCCTCGAGAACAGTGTCCTCGAGGACAAGCGAGCGGCTCGATGACCGGAAGTACAAGTTGTAGGTAGCGCGCGCAATTCATTTCCCCCTACGTCGCTCCAGTGGGGCCGGAAGTTTAACCTATGCAAGGGGTCACTCTTGTCCTCGAGAACACTAACTCTAAGCTGAAATCCCGTCCACACGGTCAAACGCGCGATCGGGGACCACCCACCGCTTGGAGTTAACTTGGAGTTAAGAGTCTTAACCCTAAGATCTGTCGAGAACATACACACAAGTTGTCCTCGAGAACATAAACACCAAGATCGTTCACACGGGCCTTAACTCTAAGTTAATCCAGTTATCCTTAAGGACTATGTTCTTAAGGATAACTTGGAGTTAACTTGGAGTTAGGCCTACCGTGTGAACGTACTAATATTTCTTTACAGCAGGAAAGTGTGTAGAATGTTTGTGTCAACACTCATTTCTAAATTTGGAACAAAAGTGGCCATTGAAAATGAAGGGGGTTGACCTCCTTATTTCTTTTGTGATGACAAAATAAAATCTACTTGGAAAAATATTTTGCCCAAGGGAAATAATTTCTTGATAAATAGTTATTTGGTAGGTCACACATGTTTGCAATTTTTCAATCATATTTTCTAAGAAGGTTTTAAGAATAATTGAAAGAGCAGATTAGTTAGCATGCCCTTTCTTTAGAATTTGGAAAACAATTTTGAATGTACTTAAGATGACTAATCATTCCATATGAATGGGATATTCCGAAAAGTAATATTAGAGATTGTTGTTTTGAAAAGCAGGATCTTTAGCATGTGGACTCCGATTCCATTCTACCCCTTTCATACTTTCTTTGAAGTAGGTATTTTGTAATAAGGACAAAGAGCGAACTTTGGCCAAGCATGTCAAGAAATGATGCTAATTCCTCTATAAGCTAGGTTCATGGCAAAACTATGTTCTTAATAAAAATATCAACATTCCACAATAATACAACGAACATATGACAGTTCTCTAACAATTTTGTTTTTCTCTCTCTTCTCCCTTTCTTCTTCACTTTTCTCTTCATATTTTTCTGTATTTTGAAATGTTATTCCAATTATGATCATTTAGACTTCCAGTATTATGCCTCAACTTTGAGTATTCTAAAAGCATATCATATATTATCACAATGAATTAACAATCATAAATATTTACATTGTTAAATTACCCTTCTTTTGAATGAACTCATAATGTGGTTGAATAGCTGAGGTCATTAACTTCTCCTATGCCGTGGGCGCAAGTCCCATCCAAGAATGTTATCATTCATGTTTATTGCATACATATTGGTATTTCACATTGTTCAGTATTTTATCCCATGGATAAGTAAAATAAAAACCAAATTTAACAACAACAAAAATAAAGGAACAAAGACTTTAAAATTTAGCCCGCAGAGTTTGATTTCTATCTAGAAATATATATTTTCCAACTTTATATTCACCTTCAAGCCAAGGTGAGAATGACGCAGGCTTCATACAATTTGTTTCCTATGTTATCCGCCCCCATGTCCCAACTTTCCTGGTATCATAAATGTGAGATACAGTGATAAAAAACATTTCTACAACATTTTATGGCATCGGAAAAGGTGATAAAATCTTTACAGAAACTTACCTGCAGAAGGTAGGGCAAGTTGAAGGAGTCGAGAAGGTGAATTCAAGTACATGAAAAGAGAAAAGAAATAAACACTGTCAAAAGAAATAAATCACTTTTACTCTTGTGTGAGATGAATCAAATCCTTTAAACCATTAAAAGAAATTTGTCTCTAGGCTTCCATTATAATGGTTATTTATGAAACTTAATTCATATCAATTTACAGAATTTACTATAAAAAAACAGACAAAAACAATGAAAATCCAGAATAACTTTGTTAGAACTTTTGAGGCAAACTCTCAATGAAATTTGATCGATAGTAACCAAAAATAAATGAGTTTATCCATGAAAAGCTACAAGTCTGGAGAAATGGTTATTTCTAGTAATTTTTAAGGCATGTTATGAGACTTGA
>CALNVZ010002100.1:11407318-11453727 GCA_940671915.1 Paracentrotus lividus
TTTAAAAATGCAAATCTTATTCTAGAAAGACTATACTGGAATTGAGGAGATATTCATTTCTGTACTATGCCTTTTTGTACTCCCTAAACTCAAACCCAGAGATAAATTATCAGTGAGATAACTTTGACACAATATTTCAGTTTATGTCGACTAATGATCTGGAACAAATTGATACCTTCCGATATCTCATCTGGTGTTGTCTTTAGCCATCATCGAATACAGAAACTAACCTTGCATTTCTAACTTCAGCCCGAACATCATTATGATTTCAACTATATTATATGTATGCTCCCTTGCCCAGCTAATGAAGCAAATCTGTTATTGAAGCAATTTTTATTATTAATTTTAGAATCCTTTTTGAGTTTGGTTGTCTTCAATTTAGCGAGTGGGTGTTCATGACAGTTTTGCTCTGATGAGCTTGTCAACTAATAGATCTACCATCATTCATATATTGTCCAATAATAGACAGAAGGGTGTTGCTATGTCAGATTACATAATACAAGGCCCTTCTGCCTCTCAGAAAATAATTTTTCTTTAAGAATAAACTGTGCTACCTTTAGAGAGGGAGCGGAAGTGAGGAAGTAGCCTTTTAAAACATGTATTTATTATTTTTTTTTTTAAATAATATTTTCTTCTTTTTTTTTTCTTCTTTTTTTTTTTAAATTCATGTTTCAGTCTAGTAAAAATAGCTTGAGTTTTGTTAAGACTGACCCTGGTTCATCCCTTTTTTCCAGATAAATGTATTAGTGATAAATCTTTGTCTCATCATTGGTATGTTTATTTAAATGCATGTGTATCCTATATGTGCTAAACATTTTGACCTTATTAAAAAGCAGTCATGAGTAAACATAACGTATTATGAATAATTTGTTGTACTTGTGTAATTTTTCTATAGGTTCTTTGTAGACTTATGTCCAAAATGATTCATTTTCTCAGTAATACATCATTGACAAAGAATTAAGGCATATCTCTGGCTTTTTGTATTAACAATTACTGGTATACTAATCCTAAATCATAATGCAAAATGATAAGCTAATCATAAGGTACTGTCTTCATTTTAGAATGAACCATCTCAAGAACAATAATATTTCCATTGAATGAATAAAGAATAATAGATTGCGGATGTTTCAACTGTATTAAAGTATGCTTATTAGCATGTCTTTGAAATGACATTTTCTCCTTCATTTCTTTATTGATGGTTTATGATTTACGAGTTTATGCAGTCATATTTAACTTGAGAACTGTGCCAAGTGATCCTTTGTGATTAGTATATTTCCGTGAAGACATTTTGAATTAATCAGGTGAATATATCCCCAATGTCCGCAGAATAAGGTTTCTAGACCGCACCCATTTGATATATGATGAATGAAAACGCGGATGAGGTTAAAGCTAGGTATTGTCTTGAGGGAGGAGTGGGGTGGGGCAGGCTCTGTTTAAAGTGCTCCATAGTAAGCAAGCACGCTTCTGCCGCTTGCCATTTTTTAGCTCTTTTTCCTCTTTTATAGCTATTTTTGCCATTTTGTAACCCTTTTAAAAGCAGCAAATTTTGCCGCTTATGATATTTCCATAGGACTTTGTACACAAATGGCAACAAAACAGCAAACTTTGTTGTTTCTGCACAGCTTGCTCAAATAAGCTTGCTCATTTTCATCACAACAACTGTAAATGAGAGTTACAACATTTTTTTAAATAATCATATCATGTAGGTTATAACTCTAATAGACATGATGAATCATTTTTTTTAAAGATGAGGTTGACTTTAAGTTGATTAATTTTGCAAAGAGAGGACATAATATAGTTGAGTAGTTTTCTAAGTACAAACTTTTTCATTCATAATGAAAGGGGAAAAAAGGTGAAGGAAGTGACCACGCTATATCAGAATTTAGAAAGTAAGGAACTTACAGAGAAAAAGAGAAATCATAAAAAAACAGAACATTAACCATTTTTTATGAAACTGACATCAAATGTACAGAAACAACACAAATATACAAAATTGTGACCACTATCTATGGGTTAATGAAAGGTAGAAGACTGAACAAAGAGATATAGAGAGAGGATCAGAAATGACTCCCGATTTGACCCTAAAACCGGAAGATCTTAGCTCCAGGATGCAGAGATGATCATTCCATCCAACCACTATGGGATGAAACTTTATCCATCAAAATGAAAGATGTAGTTTTGAGATGGTGCTTGCTATTGCATTCACCCATCTGCTACTTACCCGTCTTTACGTTGTTAAAATACTCTAAGGAATCGGGACGGTTGTCCTACCTGTAAATAATATGTTGTGAAAAGTATTGCTCATAACTGACTCAATTATTTGTACCAACATTTGTATTCTTACACTGCACGTTGGTATTCTTAGTTGATTATGGAAAAACAGAGGAAGATAGAGAATCGGTGGTTTGAAAGTACAATGTTATAGGAAGGAGAGAGATAAGGGGAGGGAAAGAGAAGAATATGATAAGAGAAGAGTAAAGAACAAAGAAAGAGTTGAGACAATTGTGTAAATTACTATTAATGATATCTGTTACAAAATATCTTCTGTACAATCTTAAGAGTTGTCAGAATTAATAATGCAAGGCATATAATAAACTGTTTGTGTATTTTGATAATAACACTTCAAATTCATAGCTGCATAACTTACATATCTCATTCTGCTATTTCTACTTTCATTACTTCCAGTAGATATAAATAAATAAATGAATAAATAAGAGTTAAATTGAAAGTACTTGATAGAAGTATGATATTTTGAAAGAACTAGTTTCCAAAACGATAAATTCTATTTAAAATTAATGTCTTAACCTTTCATTCAAACATTAATCATGTTGGGCATATTTAAAAAAAAAAAAAAATTAAAAAAATGATGAAGCTGTCTGACTTCATCTCTTGGGGAATTATACTTTTTTCTTCTACTTTTGGTCATTGAATTTGTACAATGGAGAGAATTATCTTGAGACCATAGTCTTTCGTTTTCATATTTCATTCTGGAGATGAAATCATAGCCTAATCAATACTTGGCGAACTAATTGTTTGCTTAGATTGCTCAATGTTAGTTTTAAAATCTCCACCAGGAAATTTGAGGTATTTTCTTGATTTTAACATAACTCAAAAGGAAATTAACATGTGAAAGTATTGTTAAAGTCTAGACATTTGATTAAAATATCTCTGATATTCCATCTAAATCAAAACACTAGTGTCCTTCTTTGAACCCAAGAACCCAAAGCCTGATCCCGCAACGAAACTGAAATATGACACACACATCTCAAGACCAAAACTTCATGAATGAAATCTTGATTTTCAATTGCTCTTCCCTACAATTCTATTATTTTCTGGACTAGACAAATGAGGATTAAGAGAAGGGGTATGTGGGCGTAATTTAACTTTGTTGGCCCTTGTGGTGTATTTGCTGTATTTTGGTGTCCTATCTTGTCAACCCCTATTATCTGCCAGACGAGTTGTTTCTAGATTCAATTTATGAGGGAATTGAATATATTACCACCAGACCACGGATTGTATCCTGAGACGACAGGGACAAATGAAGACTCGGTTTGACCCTCTGAGGGGGGGGGGGGAAGAGAAGGATTTATAAATATTAGGGTTTCTATCACTTGTGGCACACATCTTAGCAATGGGACCTACAGGTATGCCAGTTAGATCCCTATTACCGTTTCGGAGGAATTTTCTCTTTTTGTTGTGCTTGTGCTGTGCTTCCGTATTGAAACTCCTCATTGGGAAATATAGAAATTTTCTTACCTGATAAATTGCTTACATATTGTGGTTGCTCCTCTCCGTCTACAAGAACTGTTCTATTTGACACATTTGACAATCTTTAGCAAAATTCCATATTTGGAATTGTGGAAATATTTTGTTACTGAATAATATTGTTCAACGTCTCATTGTTAAATGTCAGTGCAGTTGATTAATGCCCTTCTGGCCCTTAATTAATTATAGGTCCTTTATATTTTATACGTTTGAAATGACTATGGTTATCACAAAAATGAGACAGATTTTAATCGGTATAAATTATCGTCTAAGATTTTGATCGGTTTGTTTTGCGGCTCAGGAATAGGAAAGCGGCAAAATGTCAATCTTGATAAGAACTATTGTGGTTGAGATCACTGCTTGAATGAATCAGAGAAATAGGTGGTCAACTCCAAGAGAGAGAAAAGGCAACAGAGGGAGAGAGATGATTATGGAGAGATATGCAAAGGATGGGAACTAGAGTGAGAGAGGGGGGGGGGGGTGTCAAGAGTAAAATGAAATTTTATAGATAGTGGCAGTATGTATAATGTTGATGAGGAAATGAAAGATTAACTTTAACACAATGAACATGACATGCCAAGGAACCTGCCACTGACACATTAACCCAAATTTTCTGACTAATTGAGTCATTTTTTACATTAAAAACCTGACTTTCAGTCCGATAGCTCAATTATTATACTAAAATGTTAGGGATAGATCCAAAATATTAAAAAACTAAAAGGAACTATTATGCATCACATTACATTTTCCTGTTGCAAATTGCATATAGGACCAACAAACATTGCGGACATCAGAATGTAATGGGCTGTTTAAAATACAACAGACAAAAAGTATTGGTTTACTCTAAGAACTTTGTGTGAAAAATTGGATGTAAATTGAATTAGATCAAAATTATGATATAATTAGAGTATAACAATAGCAGGAATCCGGTGCAGATGGACTTCAAAATTAAACACTTCAATTCAATATTATATAAATCTATTAAAGAACTTTCAATATGGACCTTATACATAAGAACAAACATCACTCAGTCCTTATCCCCCCCCCCCAAAAAAAAAAAAGTAAAAGAAAAAAAAGATGCACTGTAACATATAGAGTTCTGATCAATTGCACCAAATTGTAACCAATCAGGATCCTTGTGGCATGGACTTCTTGCATAAAGTTTCATTGTGAACCGATTAGAATGGTTGTTTCAAATTTGCAATTGAACTTAACTTTTTTGTTACAGGCATGAGTCTTATATGCATGTAGGCCTACAGGTATCATATCGTTTTAGCAGTATATCAAATATTTGTTGATGTCAAAATCTGTGACACATCCCCTCCCCCATGATGACTTCGTCGAAGGAAACCTTCGGCAGCTGACCAGGCGACCATTCAGCCATCTTCTCTAAATCAGTTTTGACACCTTTTTACTATTGTTCCGCTTAAGCCAGGTTTTTGTACTTTAGTTTTCGGATGCTTTCCTTCACTTCCATGAGAAATTGCACGTCAGGTTGGCACGAAATGGGACCTGCTAATTGTAGCCAGAGGAATTATGGAGGAAAAAGCAATGGCATATATTGATAAGAGAAGCAGATTTTGGGAAACAGTTTGTATCTAGCATCCCTCATTATCTGACAGAATGATTAATGTTTCTGTGAATAAAGGACCTGAATGTTTAAATGTAACAATTGTCCAATGACCTTACAAAGTATGAACATGTGAAAGGGATCCTGAATTGTTAGCATTTCATGATAAAGGAATATCAGTGCATTTTATCATCAAGAAAAATCTCTCAAGCTACACCTCATTGTTGATGTGTAATTATAGGATTTGTTTTGATTCTAAATCTCTCGGACTTTTATGCTGAAGGAATTCTGTTACGCTCCGTCATGAAATGATACCTAACTTCCGGTAGAGCAACATTAGATCATAAATGTCTAAATAGACAGCTGTTAAGTGATACACATTAACCTAAACCTATTCAATATAGGTTAATCAATGTGAAAGTGATTTCTTGATCGTTTGAGCCACAGTTTCTCATTCCGTAGTTAATCACTGACCCTCAGACGATCAAATTATTAGGACGATGAAGTTATTTCTACTTGGAAACCTGCCTAAGTGCCAAGCATGTGAATCTTATTAATACATGATTGCAGCGATTAGGGGATCATCTCCAGTCATTTTCTCTCTCTTGTTTTTCTTGTCTGTCACAGTTTATGCTTCTCGTTAGGAAGAACGACCCCACGTGAAATCCCAAAATCAAACCATTCGATGCAGGTTCTTCGTTTCCATATTACACAAGATTGCATTATAAAGACTGACAGTTATGACTTGTGCTTTTGGGCAGACAGTTATGAGCAGTATGTACTCATGGGTTTTTATGAGTCATAGATAAAAAGTGAGTTAAATTGGGAATACCTTATTCTTATTACTTAAAAATGATTTCTTCTAGGAATACCACTTTAGGAGAAAATTTTGGAGTTTAGTCATATCTGGATTATGGAGTGTAAACACAACTCAGGAGCAGAAAATTACTATAAAAATTTTGAAAATGTTTTTATTCACCTGAAAGGTTTTGGTGGTTTGGTGCAAGGTGATCAGGATATCTTTGCTAATAGTGCTAAAATGGGCTCATCACTAGCCCAGATTACAAAAAAAAAGCAAAATAAAGTAGAAAGTGGCTATAGTATTAAATTGATGCATTATGTGTAGACTTTAATCTTTCAATCAGTCATACACAAATAGCAAAGGCATTTGGATTTTTTTTTTTTTTTAATGAAAACATCTTATAATTATGTGAATGTACTTTTTCAAAATATTGATCCAAAAGTGTTTCATGTTCTTTCAATCTAATAGAAAAGAGGGAATAGCTGCAGCAAAACGATGATGAGAAAGAAGAAGGTTGAGCTTAAAGAAAAGATGATTACATGTAACAGTTCCAGAGAGTCAAAACAGGATAAGTCATTGACGGGAAGTGGCTGAATTCTTCCTGAAATAGAAAACTCAAAGTCTCATTTCTTTAATGAATTTCATCTGGATCCAACAGATAGCAACATAAAAATCACTCAAGTCTCTATATGAGATGGATTTTGTGGTGCATATCATGTAAAGCGCTGAATGATATAATAGTTGGAAGACGCATTCCTGTCACCATTTTTGCTATGTTGTGGTCAGATGTTGGAATCGAAACCAAGACAGTGAAGGTGTTGATGGGGTGTAGCATATGTCCATACCAGTCCATGACTGTCAAAAATAGAATCATCCGGTTATCATTTTATTATTTTATTCTAGAACGAAATAGCAATAAAGTGATACTTTTCAAAGCTACTGGAATGCAAAATTGCAAATAACTTTTTCCCTATAGGCTTGTAAGTTCCTTTGCAGGAAGGGATCATATATTACTGGGGTAACTAACTTTCAAATGAATTGTATGATGTAATTGTGCATGATTTGATATCGGAAAACATGATTTTCACTTATGCTGACATAACATTTAATCCACAGAAAATGGCTTTTGTGACTAATACAGTCTGTGTAAAAAACATGGTATAGTCGGGGAAAAAATTGTTTAGGTGTGAAATATTTTTAAATAATGTGTGTATGTGGTACCAAAATAAAGCCAAAAGATTTTACTTGCTGATGCGCTTTGTTCTGTATGATTTGCTTTCGTAAAACAAAAGTTATGCTAAATTTTGTGCGACAAGGAACAAGTCGAAATTGAGCACTTCATGGCCATTATGCGAAACCTATACACAAAGGCATGGGACAAAGGCAGTCTGATCTTCCTGCTTTATGAAAATACAAAACAATAGCAGGCTGTGGTTAATCTTCATACTATAAAAAATGTTTTCCACTTGTACCATTTAATTTGACACAGACTGTATAGGGTTTGAAAGGGTTTTATGTCAGGTGTAATAGTCCAGGGCTATTTGATTAGTGCGCGAATGTCATAGAATCCATTCAAGGCTACCTGTATGTGCTTGAACATTTTATAAAATCTGTATAAAAGATTGATCTTCCAAAAACTTTTCTTTACTAAGTGTTTATCTCATATGTACATTATGTTTATTGACCATGAGGTGTCTTAATGTCTATTTTCTTGTTTTTTCACCCCAATTAAAATAATTGATTGACTAATTTTTTTACCTGTATCACTTTATATCTCTCTTTTTTCATAACTTGCCACTTGTTTATTATTATTTAGCTTCATATACTCCTTGTCTTTAGCTCTTATTTTGCCCCTCTTAAAATCTCTTTTGCATCTCTTCTATTTCCTTACCTCCATTCCCCTATCCCCAAATCCCTTCTGTTGATCATAAAGTTCACTCATTCATAGAAAGGTTGATTTCATCATTGTTTTGGTAAATATGATGATGCATATCTGAGGAACTTGTTTGTTTCCTGAGGTGTATAGATTGGTAAATTCAGGTAAACCAACATTTCCACTTCATTTGACCCATATCAACCAAACAAAAACTCTCTTTGCGGCAATTTGAAATCTTAAACATTGTCTGGATCTCCTTATGATTTCCCTTGTTGTGACCTCAATTCAGACTATCCTGCCCTACTTGTTACCATTCCTAAATTTCATTAAACAACATCGTTAACTAAAACAACTTCTTGATTAAAAAGTGGTCTACCGCTTCTTGAAGGATGTAGAGGGAGCTCAGGGGAAACGAAGGTCCGAGGGATAGGCAGACAAGCATCCCGGTATCCATGGTAACCTATAAACATAATCCCAGACAGCTGGGGTTGAATCACTCATTGATTTGAAGGAGGTCCTCATGAAGATGTAGCTGTTGCTTTCTTTTTTTTTCTTCATCTCTCTCCTTTCCAATGGTTGTAAGCCTCTGTCATCTTCATTGTCATCTTAAAAGGGAATGTTCCGTAGGGAACTTGTATTTCTGTCAGAGGAAGTTGGGTGTTGATTTGAAACATTTAAAAAGAGGTCAGGGAAATCTTTAGAGAACGGCAATGAGAAACTTTCTTCAGATCAAGTTATTGTATCCATTACAAATATTCCCAAATCGAATGTCATCCAATGGCGCCATTAAGGTTTCCATTACAGTTATTCTTCAGAGTATGGTTATCAATGCAGTTAATCAAGAACCTGATAAAGCTTTTTTATTGATTACAAGTTTGGATGAAACCTGATTCTGCACCAATCGAAAGGCCAGGACTCAAAGCATTAACCTTCTTGGATTCCAGTCAGCTTTAAGTTGCAAATTACAGTAGCTCATGAAGCATTGGGCGAAACCGAACAACAGCCTAATGTTTTAATCAAGTGACAATGTGTTCTTGAATATTCAAGATATTTATGGCAATCACCCTCCATGATGTCAACAGAAGAATAGAAGAATAATAAACATATTGAAAGCATATTTTCATAAATGGCCCTGTCTCCTACCACTTCCCCAACGCTTAAAAAAGTGCATTGATATTTTATCAATGAATTAATCCATACCAGATGATGAAAGCCAGTCATGGGCAACGTCTCAAGAAGCTCTCTCCATCTCATCCAGAGGCTCTCCCGAGGGAGGACATGGGGAGGGAAGGGGTAGTGGACGCAGGAAGGCACCGATAAGAACCACCAGATTCAAGCTGAAAATAATGTTAGGAGAGAAGAGGAGGAAGGGTTGGTGGTTGTCTGGGGTAGGATGGGTCGCCAGCCAACAAAATCAACTAGTTTTCCATTTCATACCATATTTCACTTCTTTATTTTTGGAGGCTGGGGAGGTGGAGTAAGGGGGCAGGAATCATATGAAAATCACAGGGTGTATATGTTTTCAGAATCACTGTTTTTATCCAAGTAGTCTTTTTGCACTAAATTAATAAAAGAAATTTGAGAACTAAAGCTTAAAAGAGTTTTAATTGATTTTAAAACATTTATTTAATATATATGTGTTGGTATTACTTCATATTAAGCCTATTTATTTCAACACATTTTGAGTAAACTCTATTCATGTCTGAGCCCTGTTCAATGATTAACAGGAGCCGAGACTGAGTGGGTGTCTAATTCAGCCTATAAATATCCATTAATATCCATATTCTCTCTCTTCTCTAATTCATTCATTCATTCTTTAATTGTTTTGAATGAGATGGGGGTTCGGAACCGCAGACTATGGAAGCAAAAAGATCGTAATTGTGTGTTCCTTTTGTCCTGAAACATCGTTTCCTGCCCAGAGGAGTTGACTCATTGCGTATTGTGTGCTGTGTCCAAGAACAGCGAAGCAGGGTCATTTACACTTGATGCCTAGGGGTCTGGATGTACCAGTATATCACACCCCTCCCCCACCCCTTACCCTGTGCCAATGTAAACACTATTTAGGTAGATTATATTTGAGTAAAAGGCATGAAAGCTGAAATTTATAATGCATTGAAGACATTGAGTTTTACAACTATGTACCACGATTACATTAATAAATTGATAAACAGTTATTGACATAAGTCTTGTTATATTCTTCCTGAAATGTGCCTTTGGCATCAGTCTTTACATTTAATAATAGTAATAATAATAATATAATAATGATATGTATTTTTAAAGCACACTTTTCTGATGCAATACCACTCAAGGTGCAAATATTATTATTATTATTTTGTAAATGCTGCTTTAAAAAAAAAAAAAAAAATAATGCAAAAACAGGATTGAATAAAATAAAGAATTTTATATTACACTGTCCGTCATAAAGGTGGAAAAAAATTTTGCCGCTATAGAGACATGATTTTGCTCTGACTTTAATTTCTTGAATATGTTTGTCCCTGCTTTTACTTTTTGGCACCCTGGCTATATCTTGGCATTTTCCCAACCCTTCACGTGGACCTTTTTCCAAAAAAGTCTTGTCAACCCCGTGGGGCCCATTTTTGTCATTTTTTTCTCATTTTGGGGCCATTTTTTGTTTTCCCGGCCGATCAAGCCCCCCTCAGTCTTACCCCCAGGAAAAGTGACTGAGGTGTACTGTTTTATATTGTTCTTTAAGTTAAATCTATATTTCTGGGGACAGGCTAAGGTCTCTTGTGTAGGGGAGGGGTTGAAGTAGAAAACGAGATTGGTGTAAATTCTGAATATTTTATTCTATCTTTATACTGAAAACAAAAGAAATGAAAAACCACCTTTAACCCTTAAATATCATCATTTTCCCCTTAGATTTTGTTTAGCCTTGATGACAAGGCTGTAAATAGTCATTATTGATAATATTTTATTTTGATTTATGTTTGGTTGAGATTTTACAATACAATTTAGGGAAGATAGAAATTTCCATGGTGTAAAAATGAATAAAATGAATGTTAAACCCCAATCAAAATAAATTTTGACCCCTCCCCTAGTCAAAAGAGTCGAGCCTGTAACCATTAAACTAGATTTAATTTAAAGAACAATAACAAATCTCCACCTCAGACATGTTTCCTTGGGGTAGGACTGAGGGGGCCTTGGTGGGTCGCGTGAACAAAAAAGGGCCCCAAAATTAAGAAAAAATGACGAAAATGGCCATCTTCTGGGGGTGACAAACTTTTTTGAAGAAAAATCCCCGGGAAGGGTTCAGGGAACGTCCAAGTGTACCCAGGATCTCAGAAAGTGAAAGCGGTGACAAACACATTCAAGAAATTAATAACGGAGCAACATAACGTCGCTTGAGCCAGAAAAAAATATTCCACCTTTATGACGTACAGTGTATAAACTTTCTTATTTATACTTAATTTGTTTACTAATTTGAAAGTGAAACTTGTTTGCTAACGGTATATAACTTGGATGATGTGCCATAACAACACTTACTGTAGACTTTGGCAGCTTAGGAGTTTATCAAAGTCGATATTAAGGTAATAAAAATATAAAAATGATGGAACATGATATCTAGGTCAAAATCGCAGAGTTTTCTTTGTACTCTGAGCCAATGATAATAGTCCAGACCATTCGGGTAAAGGAGTACCAAATTACTTGTAGGTCCTTCTTGAATGGCTAAAGGGGAGTTTTCATGGGACATGTGAATGTTTTGAGAATTGCGATTTGGGGAAAGTCCAACAGTCATTTTTCTATGTGGCAAAAGATTTGGCCCAGCATAAACAAGCTTTTGTTGCGTGACAAAACGACTGTTGGATGGTTGATGATTTGGGCTAAGATTTTGCCCAGTTTAGGATGCAATTTGAGAGAAAAAGCTTGATATTCTCTGATTCGGCTTATTCATCTGTCTGTCAAGTTCAAGAAGCTGAAGATGGGTGTAAACAGAGCTTTGAGGGGAAACGTCATGTCATATCATGCCGCTGGATAGCAGGGGATGAGTGTGAACGGAGGTTTAATGGGGAAAGGTCATGTTAGGGGGCTGTTTAGCCGGGAACGAGTGTGAACAGAACTTTGAGAGGAAACGTCATGTCATGGGGCTGGCTAGCTACCTGGAAAGATGCAGAGGGCATGGGAGGAAAGGAGTTAGGCCAAGGATAACACACCTTCAGGCAGAGGAAGAGGGAAGGGGAGGAGAAACGATGTAATTCAAAACGGTTGTACCCCATCTCCTACCAGCTAGCACCCATTGTAATGAGAGGGGTGTTTGGGTATGTCACTCTGCAGTATGCCAGAACTAGGGTGATTGTAACCTTTCAATAATGACCTGATTTTCCCTTTTTTCCGACACTGCCATACTTCCCCCATACGCCTTCACATTTCTCCTTTAACCTATTTAAAGCTGACAAATACAACTGTATCCAAATGAGTATGTGCACAATCATTCATAGGTCTCTATGAGTGTAGACAACCCTTTCTTTACTACATTCTCTAAATAATGTCTTATTGCAGTTTTTCATTGTACATTATATTTAATCACAAAAAAGAGTATTTTTGTGAGATTTGAATATGAGAAACATCCCATTTTGATTTTGTATTGCTTATCTTAGCTTTGAGAATGTTAAAACAGGGTTTTAATTGAGAGATGATATATTTTAAGTTGCATATTCAAGGTCTCACAAAGAGAAGAAAAAGGGGAGAAATTAAGGGGGAAGGCAGGAGAGAGCAATACAATTTGAAAGAAATATACCTATAGATAAATGAAATTGAGATGGATATAAATAAAGAGAGGGAAGAGGGGTAGCTGGATAGGTGAACATGATACTTATATACAATTGACCATAGAGGGCAGCACTGAAGTTTCAGTTCAAAGGAGTTTGTTTTCTTTACGTTCCATCAATTAAGTTGCTAAAAAATCAAATACCTCATCAATGGAATGATGTAATGCATTATACTATATTCAAATCGATTTATAAAAACATTTGAATAAGAGGTCCAAAATGTATTAATGAAATTTCAAATATATACACACCCTAGGATTTATATCTTAAGTAGATATAAGTATACTTTATTGTTTGCTATCCCACCCATATATTGCATTAGTTCATACCTAGTCATTAACCATAAAACATATTGAGGTTTTCCTGTTTCATGTTTATATATGCTATGTTTTGACGTCAGGTGTTACCTTGAAGATGAAATTACTTAGAAAAGTATGATTGAATCAAACCAGAGAAAAGACTTGTGGGTTTGAATCCCACAGCTGCCACTGGTTTAACAACGAATGGAAGATCTGGTCATGATATTCAATTGTTGAAAAAACTGTCACAAATGATCGGGAAAGGTTTATTACAATGCTCCTAAAAATTATTGTGTGGTGAGGTTTTGAAATTACCTAATTAATTTTTATTTCATTTTGGAATCAACAATCCCTATTTTATTTCTGTATTACTAAAGCTTACAAGGAACTTTAAAGAAAGTAAAACCTTTAGAATAACGATCTTGGCAAGGTGTGAGTGAGGTGAGGAGGACCTGTGCTACATTTAACCCCTTCCTTGGGGGCGTAGTTTACATCATAAGAGGCTTGTACCATTATCATTTTAAAAAGTCATCCATGTATTCTACCACCTTTAGATATGACCCTAGATGTTCTGTTTTAGCATATATGTTACCCTTCTTTTCACTTTAAATGCAATAATACATGTGGTTTTATGGTGACATAAGTGACTGCATAGCCCTATGATTTACATGTATATGATAAAGTAATTTTGTTTATACCACGTTTATAAAGTTGCTTCCCTAGATGATTGCTTTTCTGGATTGTAATATATCAATTGATTTGATCTATATAACTTTTGTTGGAAAGGTTTTGTCAACATTTCAATACTAAAAAAGATCCACTGCATTTTACTTACTTCAAAGAGAACTTAAACAAAAGGGGGGGGGGGGGTAATTACCTCTTTTTGTTACATGTCAGTATCGCACTTTTTAGGCTACATGTATGATGGTGAGAGAAAGAGAGAGCGATAGACCCTAAAATAATATACATAAACATGTAGGCTACATGTATAACTAAAAAAAAAGCAGGAAGAAAGAGAAAGAGAGAGAATGGTTAGACAGTCCTATATTGATGTGTGCTACAACCACGGTGCAGTTATTCTTGCAGTCATCACAAATGTGAAGAGTGCCCCCTCTTGGTGAGGTATGCTGATAACTAAATGGAAAAGAAGTAGCCGAAATTATTATATCTTCCTTATTTGGCTTGCTGTATAACTGGTTTCATTTGGCTACAAATATGTATTATGATAGTCTCCTAGTGTGTGAGAGAGTTATTGCAAAAAATTTTTCCTTAAGGCTATAAAATCAAAATCGCAAAATATTTCTGTTGTGTATTACTAGTATCCAAGTGAATTTCCCAAACTAGTACAAAATTGTAAAGATATGCAGAACTTTAAACAGTATGATGATTATCACACCTAATCCTGTAAATACAACCAGTACGTCAAAGCACGGTAGTCCTCAATTAACACTAATCATCTATCATCTTATTATACTTGTCATCCATATTGTAATCGTAAATCATTATATTCATGTTTTGGATTGAAAACCTGTAACAGCAACATTAAGACCATGAATCAACAGTATCACTCATGTTGTTTTTCAGAGGTTTGTGGCCTTTTCTGTTTTATATGCTCAATCAGACCAATCCACCGAGTATTTGATGTAGCACATTTTTCCTTGCGGTTGCAAAGCGTTAGTGTCAAGGGGGTTCAGAAACCATGGTGATTAAATTTGATAGCGTCAATAATATTAATCATAGCAAGCCTATTATCATCATCACCACCCCACCCTACCATTAACCTCACTGTAATCTATATTATCATCATAATCAGTATCACCACTGGCATCACCATCATCTTTATCATCTCTTTTATCATTATCACTACCATTATCGCTATCACTATCATCATCATCATCACCATCATTATCTCCATTATCATTATCATTACTATTATCATCATCATCATCATCACTATCTCCATCATCATTATCATTATCAAAATCATCATCATCACTACCATCATTATCTCCAGTATCATTTTTGTCAGCATAATCATCATCGTCATCATTTTCATCACCATTATCATTGACATCATTGTCATCATCATCATCACCCTTTCCATCATTATTATAATCTCCATTATCACTAGAATCACCATTGTTGCCATTATCATCTTCGTCTTCATTATCATCATCGTCATCATCATGATCACCATTATCGTCAACATGATTTTCTCCAATATCATTATCACTACAATTATCACTATCATCACGATTATTATTACCATTTCCATCACCATTTTCACCACCCTCAACATATTTATTGTCACCATCATTACCAACAATATTGTACAAATAAATAACAATATCAAAAAATGCAAATGTGTAAGGAACATCATTTTATATTTCTAAATATCTAAGTACTCCACAACATGAATGGCTTAATAATATTCAAATTAACATGTTTCTTATATTCAGAGAATAAATATATGAATACTTTTCTATACTAAGAATAGTTACATTAGCATACATATATCAAACAACAAATTTCCCTGCCTCCAAAATAATATATACATGTTTAACAAAATACTTTCATTTACTTTTGCAGGAATGTGCATTACATATGATAAGGAATGGTAGACAGGATACAACAAACCATAAAATGCAACATAAACTTTAATTTGAATATAATCTATTAATAAAATTCACAAAACAGCAAAGCAATCAAGAAATAACTCTTCTTTTTTTTTATGTGGCATCTCATGAATGATATGGGCCATGCATGCATGCACTGCATAAAACTCATACTGTCTTATACATTGAGATTTACTTAAATGTGAAATTCATGTTGACTGAAGCAGCAAGAAACCTTTACCAAATAAAGATTTTTGAAATGGAATACAAAATCTGATTAAAATTTCAAATACTATTGCACTCACATCTCTTCTCAAACGTTAAAGGCAAGTTGATTCACAAGTAAAATTGAATCGAATAGCATAAAATCTCAGCATACAGAGCAGAAAAAATCCTATTGAATTCACAAAATAGTACTGTAGTAATCCACATGATAGTTCAAGAAATACATAAGATGAAAAATTTAGAACAATTTGGAAGATATATCTTACATAAGGCCATAACAGAAGTAGATTCATTCAGAAACGGAAGACATATTTATTTATTCCCATCACTTCTTGACAGAAATACCTTTGAATATATTGTGTCATATAGTCTCAGAAATTTTTTTTTCTTTTAATATGAGAAAGATAGCTGTAAGAATGAAAGTCGTACATCAGTACATTGGGTATCCCAGTAGAAGCCTTTTCATTCATTGGCAATTGAGTTACACTCTCTGTGACCCTAATGCTTGGACAGCGATGCTATGCCATGCATAGCGAAAATCCATAAAACTCCCCAAACAATTTTTCTCATTAATCGATCATAGCTGCGTTGGTGTCAATTAAAGTCCAACATAGAAAGAACGGGTTAGACTAAATTGCCATCTGTCAAGCCTCTGTCCTTGGATAATACTCTGGGTAACCATCTTGCTGAGAAACCATCTCGCTAAGAATGGAGATATAGGTTTTAAGGGTAATCATGAGTTGTGATAATGACAGACAACAAAATCTCACTGATTCAAACCAAACGTACACTTTACTACTAAAGATCAATTTTGTAAAATATGTATTATGATGTCACCTAGTGAACAGATAAAGATAATATTTAGAATGAAGCATTTTTTACAGACAAAGTGTCAATGAAAAGTACAGGTGATTTCAGTAGATTTTACATCCAGCAAGTTTTCATTACATAGCACTAAAACAAACCAATGTACCTGTCAAATTCTGACAAGTAATGCTGAATTATTTTATGTCAGTTTCCATGAAAATTCAGTTCCATCACTAAAAACTCATTTAAAATAGTTTTAAATAATCATCTATGAAAAGATGGAATGGGTCATCTTGGTGTTGATGTGAGGAACTCAGCACAGCTTATGGTACTTGCTCTTCTTCCAAGTGCAGTGTCCTTTGCTGTTGCGGATGCATGCTTTAAAGAATCATCTGGGAGAGGGTTGGATGGGTCTTTTAAGTGTTTACAGGAACTCAGCAAAGCTTATAGTACTTGCTCTCCTTCAATAAAAATTCAGTTCCATCGCCAGAGACTTGTGAAAACAGCTTTAAAGAATCGTCTGTGAGAGGGTTGGATGGATATATGTATAGAGGAACTCAGCAAAGCTTATGGTACTTGCTCTTCTTCCATTGAAATTCAGTTCCATCGCCAAAGACTTGTGAAAACAGCTTTAAAGAATCATCTAGGAGAGGGTTGGATGGGTCATTCTAGTGTTTAGAGGAACTCAGCAAAGCTTATGGTACTTGCTCTTCTTCCAGGAGCAGTGTCCTTTGCTGTTGCGGGTGCATGCTGAATGTCTCCTGACACAAGTAGATTCATAGGAACCCGGCATGCAACCCTCAGTCCTCAAGCAGTCATTGTCGTATCGTGCTGAACAAACCTGCAGGAGACAAAGAAAGGATAGAGTAAAGCAAATGTAGCCACTGGACATGCTTAAGGACATAAGTGCTAAAGGATCGAACCTACATACTGTGCATCCCCAGTCAAGCGATACGACCACTAGTCTACGTATCAATATACCTGAAGGAATGGGGCGTACGTAAGCTTAAAAGTCTAAGTTTCACCTGAATGATAGAATGTACATTAATTATTGTGGTTAAATTTGAATGGGTTTTCAAACGTTTTAATGGAAATGCTTGTTAAATTGTTACAAATCATATTCATATTGGTTTTCATTTCCTTTTGTCAACGAGAAAAAATAAAATGCAACAGGTCTTTATGAAGGTCATTTTGTAATTTTCATTGAGTGCTCTTTATACAACTGCAACCATATTTAGAGCAATTATCGAGCTATGAAGAGGAAGTCCCAAGACAGAGAGGGGTAGAAAAAGGATTAAAGATGGATCTGCGTGCTGTTTCACCAAGTTGCTTGTAAAGTCACGAATGACTTTACGAATGATTGGAACATGTTCTTGGTACTATTCATCACTCCCTTAATCATTTAGGACAAGAACTGATCACCAGTCTTAAAATAATTTGTAACTTATGAACAACTTTGTGAAACATCCCTTTGGTGTGTGGACCTGCCCTTGGGTAGAATACCTAGGAAAAAGATTCAGATATCTTACCCGACAATCGTCACATGATTTTGCGTAAATACGTTTTAGACCTCTCTTCTGGAAGGCTGTGAGTGTATCGACTTGTTGAACCCAACTGCTGCACAGACCAATGTTAAGCTCTCCATCCCATACAAATCCTGTAAATTAAAAATTAGCATGGAAACTTATTTGAAATTGTTCATTTATATTATAAAATATCTTTTAGTGTTTTCTTTGCAGTACCTCATGACTTCATCCACATTTATCAAATAATTAATATAAGGAAGTGATCTGGGTACAGCTTCCATCACTTTGAATGTATAGGCCTATCATTGTACTTGTATGGTAGAACAGTTAGTCGTGGAAGGTTACATGGTGTATCAAATAGTCTTCCTTGAGAATACTAGCTGTCCTGAAAAGGGATCTACTCACTCTCAACATTTCGGTGATCATGTTCTCACCATCTTCAGGAGAAGAATAATCTCTTGAGTAAAATTTTCAATCTATTACAATTTTTGATCCAACGTGTGTTGTGAGCAAAACGAGTTAAACAGACACTTTTCTCGGTAACCATTATACAATACGTCATACATTTTTAATTTTCATAACAATTTCATACCTATGCTTTTAATTCAATATCATGACCTTAGCCCATTCAGAAAACTATTTTAGATTACCTACATCAATTTCGAATGAGCCCTGTTTTTTATGGGTACATCAGATTAGACATTAATAAGTAATTTTGACAACTTTAATTTTGCTGCGCTATGGTTCACTGTCTTCAGAGGTGCGTGATTAAAAACAACCTCGTGATGTGACTCCATGCAGCGTAGATGAGAAGCAAAATAATAACCTCAAAATATCTCAAATTCAGCTGCACTTGACTTATTACTGGGTTCAACGAAAATAGAAGTTAATTTCACTTCTCGGCCTGCTGGGAGAACTAATGCCCATGACTGGAAAATAAGTTCACTTCATTTTAAATGCAATGTTCACTAGGATGTATCTATACCGAAGGATTTGTTTGTCATTATTGAATGTACAAAGAGGTATTTCTGTAAATTATAGAGTGCAAGAAGTATGATTTCACTCCATTTTATTTTTGCTTTGCGTTGACAAAACCATAACCAAGTAGTATGATTTATATCTGATGAAAATTCTGGGTCTTTGTAAAGTATATTTCTCTTGGAACTTGATCATTTTGATAGCTCACCAAGCATTATTATTATTCTATTGAAGTGTTTATCTCGTCAGATTTAATATTATCAAAATTGCAATGTGGGAATTACTTCATCAAATCTTAATATTTATTGTTCTTCCCTTCATATGCACCCTACTTTGTAATTGGTAAGCATGAAGAGTCTCTTACTTGATGCAAGTACAGGGTAAATTGTTGCAGCAATCTATAAAAGTATTATTTTATTTATATGAACGACTTTGAAAATGGATCTTTGCTTGTTTTATTTATCTAATGGAAAAGACTTTTAAACGACACTTATGAGGCACAGATCACAAATAACATAATTTTCTTATTTCCCTGTTGTCTGATTTTCTACTTCAAAACAAGTTGTATCCGATGTTTATAACACCCATGTGTCCTACATATCGTATGAATTTTTTATATCTCTGCATGTTTCTATGTGTACCACAAAATATTGACCTGCAATGCTTCATTGAATTCAACAGACGACTTGCAATGGGGGCACCCTATAAATCATGTATCGCAACGATTCTGGCAAATAAATTACCAGGGCTGACTATACCCTGCCTCTGAATGGTAGCAGCCATGCCCAAGGTACCGTGACGGAAACGTCCAACAATATCTGATTTACGCAGTGATGATTCTTCTTCTTTTTTAATTACAATATCATCCTGCGTCTATAATTGGCAAGGTGTTGATCACATGAATGAGGCTGTGTGAAATGTCATATCTCTTTGGGTTACTTGAATGGAAGGGGGCAGACAGTGAGGGGGTGTTACAGGTTCCCTATGGCAGGGGAGTCCTGGGACAGAGAGTCGCCAAGGTATATTGTATCAAACAGAAATAGAATAGCTGCTTCCTGTTGGCAGAAAGGTGAAGGAGCATAGCGGTTGATGCGTTGTCAAGTAATTTAACTAGATTCTTTGCCTAATTAGATTTACTTAATTTGTTGATGTTATGGATGATCATTAATACACTACTTGTTATATATTCGCCATAAATTTTGAGCCTTAATTGATTAACTTTCCCATGGAGCCAGAAAAACACTAAAAGAAAGAATTTTTACTCCCATCAAGAAAGATCAAAATGCTTGATCTACATGCTGTACATATGATGACAGTAAAATCTGGAACCAAGGAAGGATTCAAACCTTCAACATCTTCTATTAAGAGGTGAATGATGTTGTTATCTCTGATCTGTGGAGAGAAGATGTATGAATTTATTTAGGAAAAAATATCCCAGATCTCCTTACAAAATCTTTCTTTAGAAATACTCCTGTGAAGTCTATTAACATTCCTAAAACTATCAGTGATTGAATGATGTAATTGGTTTTAAAAAAAATAGAATTTAGATCCAAATCAAATTTATAAGAAAAAGAGTACTTTTTTTCTCCATCTCCATCATCCTACCCCACCCATCTTGAGTTTAAAAGATGAGATGTCAACATCTCTTAAGATTAACATCAGATTAGCTCTTACCATCAAGATGTAAGTCTCTCCATCCTGAAGATCGGCAACCCCACACATCGCTCATGGCTGCACTGGATGCAGAGATGGTCGTCATGCCGACAACTCCTCCCCCTTTGAAGACCTCATTGATGGTCACGTTATAGACGATGAGAGAGGAACCCTGGGAGGACCAAGGGGGAAGAAGATCGTTGTAGCTGTAGTCAAAGGAAGAGCCATAGATCTCATTGTCTGTCATGGCGTTGTCGCCGTAGATATATGATGTGCTCTTGATTGTTCCCTGGATACTGAATGAAGAATAAAGAGAAGTATAGGTTGATATGATAGCATTTGATGCAGTCTTTCAAATCCAATGGCCCGAATTCACAAAGGTGGATTCTACAAAATCCATGGATCCATGGTTAGTATAATTTTATTAAATAATTACGCTTAAATAGAGCGTACTGTGAGAAAGGTCCAATACCAATGCGCGATTTTGTCACAAAGCGCTACATTTACGCTTGTAGCTATGTTTAAGTCTGCTGTTTATTCAAATTAATTTAAATAAACCGTTGACTCAACATTGACTCATTAATTCAAAACAGTGGGCCCATTATGTCAAACCATAGCAACTGGCGTAATCTAGCGCGTTATGACAAAATCGCGCATTCATATTGGACCTTTCTCACAGTACGCGCTAAAATTAAGCGTAGTTATTACACAAAATTTACATAACCCACGGATCCGTGGATTTTGCAGAATCCAACTTTGTGATGCGGGCCTTTGACTGTGGTACATGTAATAGAATTAGAGATTAGTTATTAATCAACCACCAAGCTTGTCAGCAGATTATATGTCTCAGGCGCGGATCCATGAAATCAAATTGAATGCACTTAGGGGCCCAATTGTCTGGTAACAAAAGCGGCTCTATTATGTTTACGCATGGGCCGTAAGTTTCATTGTGTGACTCCGGTCTGCGTCGCTACTGTGTCTTAATCGCTTTTACCAAGCACAGGTCTCTGTAAGTGTGAAGGATTCCAAGTTAAGAAGAACAAGACATTTTATTGGAGGTCCAAACTTTGCTTTCATCAGAATGTGCTATTTGTCTTTGTTTTTTCAAATGATTTATAGGACAAAGCTTGGATCATGATTGATGTTATTGTATAGTTAGGGTTTTGGTTTAGTATATGGTCAGGGTTAAAGAAGTTAGTGTCGACACATCAGAGGGGCAAGTTTTACTGGAGGCAGTTCTACAGCATCAGTTCATTGCCAAGGACCTTGTAACAATTGGAGTATTTCCAATAAAGTTGAGTCATGTATGCCTTCAAATAAAACATACACTGTAGGTGTATGAAATTGGGCTCTTAAACCACCTTTCCTGTAAATTTAACATTAGATATTGTGTTACATACTTAAAAAGAAAAGATAATTGGATAACGGGTGAGAGGGGGTGGTCATAGAGAGATTTGATGGGGAAAATTAGAACTAAAAAAGATTTCATTTTGGCAAAAATGTGAAAACCTGTTCTTTCATCGCCAACCTTGGAAACAGACTTTTTAAATAAAATAAAACCAATAAAAAGACATCCTTTGCCAAGAAGCATCTCTCTAGAGATCAACCATATTGCAGCAAAGGTTTAAAGTATCTGTCTGATGTGTGGTAACCAAATGGTGATGATGTTGTACCTAACATTGCGCTCTAGGTGACATCCATCTATGAATCATGACGAAGTAAATTCACCTTGAGGTTTTGTGTTCCCTACGAAATAACCCATTTTGGTATCCTGTACATCATTGTTCTACCACATTGTTCGGTACTCTCTAATCCACCTTAAGATGCAATGTAATGATATTTAGTCCTTCTGTGATTATACTTGTATAATTCCCAATTTTTATCTAGTCCGTATGTATAAAATTCATTTACTACTATACTACTATTACTACTACTACTACCACTACTGCCACCTTTACACCACTACTTCTACTATATACTTCTACTATTTTTATCTAGTCCGTATGTATAAAATTCATTTTACTACCAACTTTACTACTATTACTACTACTACTACCACTACTGCCACCTTTACCACCACTACTTCTACACTACTTCTACGACTACTTCTACTACTACAGCTACTTACTACTGCTGCTAACTACTACTACTACTACTACTGCTGCTACTTCTACTATTACTACTACTACTTCTAATAGCACAACTACTACTACGATGCAACAATTTTAACTACTTTTAAAACTTCTACTTTTTAATTCTACCACTAAGTACTACTAACTTCTACTATTATGACATGACTACTACAGTAACTACTACTTCTACTTTACTATTACTATTACTTAATACTACTACTACTAATACTTCTACTACTACTACTACTACTACTTCCACTACTTCTACTACTACTACTACTATTACTTCTACTACTTCCACTACTTCTACTAATTCACTACTACTTCTACTACTACTACTACTACTACTACTACTACTTCCACTACTTCTACTATACTACTAAGACTACAACTACTACTGAGCACAACTACTACTACGATGACAACAGTTTTCACTACTTTTAGTGCTTCTACTTCTTACTACTATCACTGAGTATTACTACTTCTACTACGACTACTACTACTACGATACGATACTACTACTTCTTCTTCTACTACCACTACTACTACTAGTACTGTTACTATT
Organism: Paracentrotus lividus; assembly: GCA_940671915.1. Classification (NCBI taxonomy): domain Eukaryota; kingdom Metazoa; phylum Echinodermata; class Echinoidea; order Camarodonta; family Echinidae; genus Paracentrotus; species Paracentrotus lividus. The sequence goes on from CALNVZ010002100.1 coordinate 11,430,919, forward strand.
ACGACAAATAATTACTACTTCTACTTAGTATTACTACTACTACTACTTCTGCTACTACTATTACTACTACTACTACTATACTATTACTACCACCACTTTCTACCACTACTGCTCCACTACTACTTCTACTAATTCTGCTACCACTACTTCTACTACTTTACTTCGATGTTATGAGTCTACTGCTATGAAATTGCTGGAAATTTGCACATGGTGAACCCCTTCACTGCCTTACCTAATACTGGTCTGCAAGCACTTCATACAAAATAATATTTTGAGAATAAAGGCTTACCTCGTCAGCTCTGCAGAATAAGGTCTGATAATGGACAGGCATACAGGAGCAAGACTCCGCCATCTTGTTGTCATCATGACCAATACACACAACAAAAGAGATGATGCGTGCCTGAGATGCATGGTTGCTATGGCAATGTAAAACTCCTCAGAAGAAACTGGATAAAATAACCAAAGATTAACCCATGCCACTGATGACAAAATATCACAATTATTCAGATGTCCTGGCAATGGAGAGTTTGAGTAAACGTTCAAGAGTTTATATCCAATTTCACAAGTAGAAGCAGTACTGGATGAAAAAATATCTTTCTTTCGTTCATTAACCTTTGCCTGGCACTATACGGTCATTTCTCAGTAGACAGATGGTGTCTAAAGGAAACGTGCTGCAGCAAATAGTCCCAGACTCCAGAGATTGTGAACCATTAGCCCTCCCAAAAGAACAGTTTACCGAAAACCAATCTATCTAGGTTGGTAATTGGACTGGTAAGGTGTGGTAAACTTTCTGAAGTTACTATGAATGTTCATGTTGGTTTCTGGTGTATATATACCTTCCTCACCTACCTCAACCAATCAGCTGTCATTTCTTTTACTCTCCCTCCTTTTGCACAAGGTACGCAACCGACCGCATGCACTCTCTCTCTCTCGTTCTCTCCTCTTCTCTCCTGTCTCTCTCTTCCGCTCTGTGTTATCGGTAAACAGCCCAAGCAGCTTCCTGATGGCTGGTTTCCCAGTGAGGAAGTTGTGACATCACAGGTGCTAGCTGATAATCCAGTCTATGACATCAGAGAATGTGAATTCCGCTCAATGGGAAATGCCCTCGCAGCTTCTCAGGACTCCAGTAGTATTAGTTGTTTTGAATTCATACCACTTTTCTGCCTGATTCACCCAGAATGACGACTCCAAGTAAAGTATAATTTCAAATATTGCTGTTAAATTTAAATACCTTTCAAAGAAGAAAGTAACACATTTGAATAGGAATTTGCCAACTTTAAGAATCATTATAGGCTTCAAATGTCTGTTTTGAATTACCTATTAACAAATAACACTTGCTGTAACTTTTCTTTGAAGGTAACTTTTGTAAAACTTTATAATGATTTTTGGATAAATTTGGAAACTGACCAGAAATATATAATATGAAAAAATGAGCAAAGAAAATGGGGTACCATCGGGATTCGAACTGAGACCTCCTGGTTACTAGTCAGGCGCTCTACCATCTGAGCTATAGTAAGCCCCGGATGGGGTTGTCCCTAATACCGTTAACTCTTCAATGCTCGACAACCCATCCGGGCTTACTATAGCTCAGATGGTAAGCGCCCTGACTAGTAACCAGGAGGTCTCAGGTTCGAATCCCGATGGTACCCATTTTTCTTGCTCATTTTTTCATACTTATAATGATTAATAGAATTGTTATACTTTTGTTAAATGGGCTTTTTCTTGGTAGCTTCCACTGAATTATAGCTTTTCTTCCTCTTTTTTTTCTATCTGCACCAGCACTTTTTTTCAGCCATGAGCTGATAGGGTCTTGATCTAGACTACTCCTACTTCCAATATTTCGTTGTAGTGACGTATCACAACTTTCCCCCTTTCATTTCCTCTTGTTAGTGTAAAACAAAATAGTTGGTGTCTGTATGTTTCTCTCTTATATGACCCCCCCCCCCATATTTTTTATGAGATATTTATAGATGGAAATGCTGGTTTATGATGCAGATCACAATATTTCAATTTTCCAGGATATCAAAAAGCTCCATCTACCATAAATTATTTTAATTTTTCGTTTCTCTGTTATACAGCTGCTGTTCTTTGCTTCCAAGTATTGATGTGGGTGGGGAGATCAGGCTTTCTTCTAGATCCATACGGAAAGTGTAAAGCTTTTATTTAAAAAAAAATCTCTTCCTATATCCACATCTCTATCTCCATCCCTGTTGTTTATGGTCTATCTATTCTTATCTTTCCTGTCTCCCTAGATTTCCCCAAAATTTCCCCCAAATTGGTCTGTATGAGTAATTTTCTATCCTTTTCTCACAAATTCTAATTCATTTTTTAGATATAAGATATTAATTTAATGAAACAATCTATAGATAGCAATCTCCACGATTTCTTTTTAACTTGAACCACACAAACTTTGACATACATATTCCCATGTTTTTAAAAAAATTACATCAGTACTCATTTGCTGCAAAAAAGAATCTGTGCTGAAACTATTTTACATTATTTTACCAGCTTTCATATGAAGCTCTTCCCCTTTCACTGTTTGAGTCTGCATTCCTAACTTCATCAGGAAAGAAAGGAGTATCCCTTTTTAAAATTTAAAGTGGTTCATCTCACTTCTTCAAGACCTTTCCTTGACTCAGAGAATCTCCAAGACCCACAAAAAGAAAAAAATCTCATAGATATGGACATGTTCGATATTTCCGCTACTCATGGGACGTTGCAGAGACTCATGAGACATCAAAGTGAAGTCTCAGAGACAAGTCTGCAACCGGTCTCAAACTAGTCTTAAGCCCATCTCAAACCTTCGCATCCCAAGTGAGATACCACCATATGCTTTTAAAATAAAAAGAGGAGGGGGGGGGGGAGGTTGGCAAAGTCATGCATGAGACTGCTTTATACATGTACGTGTAATTCTTCCTTATAGTTGCTTATTAGTTGTATTTGTATGCCTCTTTGGGATCTGCCACAGTATCCATCCCACAGCCAAGGATTGTTGCCAGCAATAGAACAATCTGAAGCAGGTGAAAGCACAACTACTTCCTCTCATGCTTGTGGTTTTCCTATTGGTTGAGACAGGTGGCTGTCTGCGTGTGATTGGTTGAAATAGTTTGGCTAAGGATGCCATTGGTCAGCCTATTTTGACCAGATTTTGAGGTCCATTTTTTTGTTATCACCAATTAATGTGTAATTGAAGAAGACATTATTGTACTTTCCCTTGCCATTCAGTCCTATTTTGTACCATTTTTTGGCCAAATATCGGAAGTTTCGGTTCTTGAAATTTCACTCTGGGGATTATGGGAAGAAAGTGATTAGAATTACTTTAATGGAAACAGGAAATCATTGGTATAGCAGAGGAAATATTAACCTGTGGTGTAGTTCCTGAATATACTTTTTGGTGTTCGATAACTTTCAAAGAAATTGTTTGTCATTTAGTATTCATTTCTTCTTTTATTAGTTATTGTTGTGCCTGTTTTGCTTGTAGAATTTACTAAAATATACTTCCTTTTTTCTATAAACTTAGTCTTATTTTCTTTGTCATCTGTTTATTCAGACCAATTATAATTATTAATATGAATAAATACATATTTTAACCACGATACACAGAATTTTTCTCTTATATCACATCTCAATCATATTCTGATCCCCTCTTTACTAGATCAGTTTCCCTGTACTTGTCAGAATATCTACAATTACATCTGGCTTCACATCCATTTCGTAAATAGGGTCAAAAAAAAAGACAGAAAGTAAAAAATAAGTAAATCTAGAGGTCCAAAGTGAAAGTTTGGAGTGTAATTGAACCTCTTTTGGCGTTTGAGAATGTTTTACATGTAAGGAGTGGGGTAATAAAAGGTTGGGCAGCACCGCAGACCCGATGTCTATCATTTCACCTGACATTGCCAAGTTTTAGTATAGGTATAGTATTTAGTAAGCAAGCATGTGCAATATGCTGGAACAATCTTTGCAATTTTTCTGAGGAATATGGCTTTACTGGTAGTATAGCATGAGCTTGCACGTGTCACTTAATTTTTTGGCTGACTGCCTGACACCTACCGCAATTCAGCTATTGAAATGTTATATGATAACAGCAGGAGCTGTCTAATGTTGTTGTGCACTTTTTGCAGCTGTATGAATAAAGAATAAAGAAATCAAGAATGTTTCGCTTTTGGTTGAAAGAATGGCCAAAGAGTTATTCTATAGCATGTAAATAACATGCTTTATGACAATTTTTATTTCTTTCTGCAAACAACATGACGACCCAGTAATAACAATCAATTAATTTTGTTAACTTAAAATTCTGAGCTTCTGCCAATTAACTATAGGAGGGGGAAATATGCCTTTCTGGTACTCCGTAGTTGAAATGTGCCAAACTTATATGAGCTGTTAAAGGAAGTAAACCAATAAATGCAATTATTGAGATTATTGATAATTGCTAACAGGATATGAAAATAATTAAGTTTACATATTTGATTTTACATTTGTGGAACAATTATTAACCTCATATGATGAAGGCACGAAGCCAATTGATGTCCATGGCATATATTTTTATTCATAATTTGATGATTTTTGTGTTTGAGAGGTAAAAAAGGATGAAATGAAACTAAGTGTCACATCTTCTGCTGATAGTCATAAAGGTTTTAAGATAGACTTAAATTCCTTATTGTGTTCAAAACTTAGACAGTGCAAGAATCATCTATGGCTGGTGTTTCAAGGAAATGTTTATCCTTCAAAACAAATATTTAATAAATTTGTTTGTCTACATCCTCTTCATGACACAGCCTCTGTTACAGATCAAGAGATCACATATCTCTAGTTCTGATTATTTTTACAATTCAAGGATCTCTCGTCTAGTCATACCTATCACTGAAGACTGGTGTTTCTAAGAAAAATTGGACTCCAAAGAGTATTTGTGTTTTCCCCATCCTTTTTCTTAACACTGTCTCTTGCACGTGATCTTATTTAAAGACTTAATGGCAGAATTTGAAGAGGTATTGTCTCATCATTTCCATACCTGAGAGTCTAGACCAAGTAAGACAGGAAGCCACAATAAAGTTATATCAAACATGAAAATAAATAAACTTTTATAGATTTGCTTTCCATCCTGTCATTTTACATTAAACTCTTTCCTCTAATTTCCATCCTCATAATTCATAGATGATCGGGTGTAATTTCTTGAGTATCTATCAAGATTTCATATTAAATGTCGGAAATGATGAAAATAGGTTAATTTTGACTTCTGAGGATTTCATTTTGTCTTTGAGTTTCATGACAGAGTGGCATTCAACAACAGTTGTTGCCAATTTGAAGCATTTGTTTTTTCCATGATTACAAGATAGCATCCCCTTCAGCAACGGATACCTGTTTATGATGAAAATTTCCCAGCTAGTGTCACATATTTATATCTCTTGATTTTCCGTATTTCACAAACTTGGAAATGTTACAAGATAATAATGGTCTGAGTTGTGATGACATGGGAAATTGGCATGCTTTCCTAAGGGATGTAGCAGACTACATCTCTCTTCTTATAGCTTGCCTTTCCCTGTGTCATTGACCTAGTTTATATGATTTTAATTCCTTGACTACATGAAGTGGGTACTCTCCCAGGGATGGGAAGGGGCGGGCACGGCTGGTGTTCCTTCCTCGGCAGATCGGACTTTGTTGCATCCAATGTTATTAGTTTCATCCTACAGGAATGAGAGAATTCAGTAGTTAATGGGTTGAGAAATAAATCACAATTTGTGCCCATTTTCTAGGTTGTAATTGTAATATCCAGTAGCGGGATACAGCCTTACAAGGCATCGGCCCATGCCCAAACATAATAGAGTGGCTATTGTCCCCAGCCAATGGGGCCCGCAAAATCTGTTCAAATTGCAAGTCCTATATCCACGACTGAATATCATATAGGAAAATATTTTGTTAACATCTCAAACATCATTATCAACTTATTAAGATATTTCTAAAGTGTACTTGGATCAAGGGGGAATTGCAGATTAGAGAGGTCCTGAAAATAATGATTTCATTAAATGAACAATAAAGCATGGGGGTGTCAATTGGGTGAATACAGTATTCATTTGATTTGTGTCATATCTAAAAACAGCAACCAAACCTAAAATGTTATTTTGCAAAGCCATAAATAAAAATAATCAAAATATATGCTAAATGTTACCTATAATCATAACCTATTATAATGTGTCTATTACTTGTTATTTTCTAATAGTTTGAGGGGCTTTTCAGCTGTACCACACTTAGAAAGAACCCCCCCTCCATTAGCACACACACATAAGATTTTTTTGAAGAAGAAGAAGAAATCCCAAATGAAATGAAAATAATAAAGCCATGTGTTCTTGATATAAAAGACAATAACACTTATTCTTTCCCAAGACTGATTGTTAATACAGCGTGATCTCCAAGGTGAAACCCTGTTAGTATTTAACCACATGAATTCCCTTGGATGGTCTTTTGTGGTAAAAACGGTTACCACCTATCATACCAGCTGAGCGAAGTTTTACTGAGATGTATGTCTGCCTACTTTATCAAATGGGACAGTCTCACAAATGAAATAATACTAAAAACTTTATTTATTAATCTTTCTTTTAGTATTTAAAACTGACCGGCAATTTTTTTTTTTTTTTATTTTTTTTTATTTTTTTTTAAAGATTTGATGGAAAACTGTTACAAAGATATAGTGCCATATAGGTTTATGTATGTGAACATTTGGAGGATCTTCAATCAGATATTGGTTATGAATTTATACGTTTTACAGTTTACAATTTATTAAAGATTATGAGAAGCCTGAAATAGGTTAAAAACTTTTCATATTTTATCATGCTCTTTATTATATCCTCCAAATCACAGTATGCTTTTGAACAAGCCAAACATTTTATAAATTTGTTTTTGTCCATTTTTCTAATTAATATGCTCAATTATATTTCAAATATTTTGCAGCATATTATGTTAAATCAGAAATGTTAAATCATATGCATACAAGTATGGTGAGTAGGATATTAGCAATATTAAAAAATTATTTCATATTTAAGCTCGCAATAGATTATTTTTATTTTAGTTTGTTTGCAATGTATTTTTACGTACCAAAATCTCTATTGTATGATTTTTTAAGATTATGTTGGGTTTAGGGGCGTGTTTTATTATTTTATATTTTCAACTTCTTTTTATTGAATCATATGGGTAAAGGTTGTGACAGGGAATATCATTTACATTTTGTTGTATAACAGTAACACTCACCCCCTTTCTCTCCCACCCTCTCTCCCATATTAGAAATTATCAAATCATGACTCAGGGTGACCCAGAAAAAAGGAAACCCTTTGATCATCAATAATTTCAAAAATATTACACTGTGATTATAAAATTTATCACTGGAAAGTGCAACTCATTACCATTTAATGATACTTGCTCAGCTCACCAATGTCACTCATTCACTGAAAAGCCATTGTTTTGAAAATGTCTTGCAAAATTGTGAGTGGTACTTTCAGCTCATTGGAATGGGTATTTTGCAATGTGCTAAAAGGGAACAACTTTTCATCATAATCATTTAAAAAACATGACAGTGGTAATTATGAGTTTATATCACTGGAAATGCCACTGCATTATCATTTTATTGATATCTCTTTCCAGCTCCATGCAGCATCACTGAACCCATTGTTCTGAATATCTTGAAAAATTGTGATGATGCCTGCTGTCATGCTTTTACATTCCTCAGGAGAACTAAAGGTTCTCTGGTTGTTGTGAGCAGTAACATGAAGAAATTACTGGATCGGTAAGATAACTGGACAAAATAAGTAGACATTTCAAACTCAGCTTATCAAAACCCATTTATTATAAAAGTCAGGGAATGCTCTACTTAGATTGTTTAGGAACCTTAAAAGAACTCATCTCAAGAGCATGAAAGAAATAATCCAATATTGTGAGAACAATTTTCAAACAATGGGTTCATGATGCATGATATTGGTGAGCTGAGAGAGGTATTAGAATGGTATGAGTTTACTTTCAGTGATATAAAACTTTTAATCACCACTGAATATTTGAAATTATTGATGATCAAAGTTGGGTTTCCTTTCAGGCACATTCAGACAAACTGCTCGAGGTGCATGAAAGTGAACCACGCACAATTTTACAAGACTTTTTCAGAACAATGGTGGTCAGCGAAGCATGATATTGGTGAGTGAGAGAGATATCGTTAGAATGGAATGAGGCACTTTACAGTGTATAAATTTCATAATCCCAATTGGAATCATTTTTGAATCATTGTCATCAAAGTTGGGGTTTCCTTTTTCTGGGCACCCTGTATAGTAACTTGATCAGTTGAAAAGGCAAGTGTTTTTTAATATGGGACAGTTTTTTTTTTTTTTAAATTTTTTATTAACTCTTCAAGATGTTGATTGCAACATGTCAAATAGGTTTACTTTTTTTAAAATGCAGTTCAAGAGGTTATAGTTTTAAGTCCATTAAAAAACGAGGATTATTCTAGTTAAAAAAAAAGAGAAATAAAGTGTTGCAACATATCCCTGTTACTTCAGGCTTTCCGAAAGAAAATTTATTTTTTTTTTTTTTTTTTTTAAGAAAAAGATAGATGGAAAAAAAGTCAATGTTTGAGACATTTGAAACCTTGACACAGATAAGCCTTCTGATCAACTAATCCAAAGTATTTTCACATTGCTAGAAATATCACGAATAGAAATTTAACAGATCATTACTTTGAAAACTTCATGAGACCATGTGTACCTTTCAGACAGTACTCTACAGCTCAAAGAGAATGAAAGTGTGAAGTTAAGCAAGGGGTACATTCCCTTTTCCATGGAAGAAGATGGGGAGAGGGGTAAGGGAGCAGGGGCGGACTAAAGGCTCTAGGGGGCTCCTTTCATCATTGTCTAGAGCTGGGACGATTCAGGAAATTGGTAATATTTCTGAATTTGGCAGACAAGGAGATGGGATGAGTTGAAGAAGGGGCGGAAGACGAGTGTCTTAAAGATGATGATACATCTCTATGATGTAACATCTTATTCCATCTGAGAGTAAAATGGAATAAGATTAGATTCAAGGTGGGGGTTATTAATAGCAGTGTGTGCAAGGAGGAATGATTGCATTACCGTGATGAAACATAGTCTGGAAACATATTATGTGTAATAGACTGGACAGACAGCTTGTCTTTGGGTTATTGCCAAAAGTTAGCATGCAATCTGTTTGATGTGTCCATCATGTGCTTGAAAGTTTTTTTGTTTTTTGTTGTTTACTTTTTTAACATTGTAATGCACTGTTTATTGATTGAAAAAGATAGGGGTTTTCACTGTTTTAGTGGCAGAGTTTGCAATTATATTGAGACATTACAAAAGGAATTTTTCATGTCATTGTTCATTTTACACAGTATTAATTGGTGAAGGTCGGGAGATGACTTTGTAAATAAGCAAATGACTGTAATAGCAGATAGCCAAAACAGAACAAAAAATGCTACTTGTGGTATAGGAATATAAAGGGAAAAAGGTTGCACCTCTTTTTATCATGAAATGACCCATCCTTTAATATAATATGTGTCATATCATGATTGCTGAACCATCACTGTCAGGAGTTACAAAAACAACAACAATATGACTGTTAAGTGTTACCATGGTTCACTTTAGGCTTGGCTTCTTCCACCTTTCTGTGTGCTTTTTAAAAGCAGATCTTGGAATATCTAAAATGACAATTACAGATACATGTATGTAAATACTGGATGCAAAAGTATTGACTAAAATGTGTTATATAATGATATAATGCATTCCCTCCCGCAATCTCTCCTACTTTTTTTTCAATGCCCCTCTACGCCTGTGACTAGTTAAACTGGCAAACATCATCCATGTCATTGATTGTCATTGTCATTGATGTCAGATTCCACTATGAGATATGCAAAGTGGAAGAAAGTATACTGAGGAAATATTCACTTACAAGCACTATTAATTATATCTTGCAATATCCTGACAACTCTATGCAATAGGGTGTTGCCTGCCATATCAATAACAAAAGTTTTTATATTCTTAACAAAGTAGTGATGCAATCTGTTGACCTTGAAGAATTTTGCAATTCTATCCTAACAAGTGGAAGACTCTAATTATGAGACTGGTGATATATAAATTATTTTGATGTTGACACCTGGTCAGTGCTGTGTCATGGATATGTTGCAATTCTGTACAGAACCGTTAGCTGGACGGAGTGTCAAGATAGGGGTCAATTGGCACTTTCACCATTTCATCCTGTCCTGTTTCTACCTTTTTCATATTCATAGCAGGAAGAAAAGGGTTGAATGAGAATTGTTGACCAGAATATTCACTCTGCACCTCTCTACTCTTTAGAAAAAAAAAAGGATATATTCATTAATAGACACAGTCATTTTTTTCACTGCTAATCTTGGAAATGAAATAGAATTTATTGTAAAACAGATTGACAATAAGACAATTTAATTTGTAGAATTATGATATCCAGGAATCCAAACAATTTTCATGCCCTATGGAAATACTACCAGGGTCATAATATCCAGTGAAACAAAAGACTTCATAAGTTGTTATAGCATGTGGTAGGCAATAGAACATTTTTTTTTCTATTGCTTGTGACAGTGAAAAAAACAAACTACCTAAATGGAATAAAAGTGGATAAAAATAAACAAAATTTTCAACCTTGGTGATTACTGAAAATCGACGTCAGAGAAGGGTAAGAAATGGTTTCTCAAATAACACTAGGAGTAATGAGAAAAGAAGGGTCAACTCTCACCAAGACCACTTTCGCTCAGCAGATGGAATCAGGTCTGTGATTGGTCAGTTGTTCTGATGACATCATCATACTTCCCTCGGGAATGTATGACCTGCGACAGGAAGTTTGTGAGTTTCCCTCCCTGACTAGTCTTTGTGCCATACTAGTTCAAACATCCTCTTGCTAGATTTGTACAGGCATCATTCATTCAAAGTTACATCAAATATTTTTTTTTTTTTGTTAAAGCCTCTGAAAGTTATTTTGTATTGCTCAAAGAATGAAGAAAAATAAGACTATATTATACTCTTTTTTTTTTTTTCTTTCTTTTTTTTTTTTACACTTAAGAGTAAATACTGTTTGTGTTGTTTTTAATTTGAAATGGCTTATTCAGTTGAAATTGGTTGAATTTCAACCTTAGACATTTTGTTAGCAAACTTTCAAATTTTTTTTCAAAATATTTGGGAAATTAAACAACTTTTCCAAGAAAAATAAAACCCTACATATCTTCTTGCTGATAAAAAAAATGTATTTCATTCTCAATGACAGTTCTTAAACTGGACCCACGGATACCCTTATACTGTAGAAGCGCTGTGATTCCACAAATTTTAAAGCCAATTTAGGCTCCTTTTTTTCAAGTAATTTTTACTTCTGCTCAATTTTGAAAGTAAGTCTATGTTTGCAGACTAGGCTAGGCAAGATAGGGACTTGAGTTTGATTTAGATTGTAATGCACCTGTCTACGTATGAGGAAATATCAGCAACAGGTTCGTTTCCTATCTCTTCTAGATCCTGCCCCTATTCTATGTGATGTCACAAATAACGTAAGAGCTCCACCCCTTTTGTACCCTTATTTGGATGGGAGTGGTAAATATGGTCACATGGCGGGAAATTTTAATGAATGAATAGGAAAAGTTAGAGACATTACAAACAAAGTTGTTAGGAAATTGGAAATAATTTGAAACAGTCTTGTTTGTCTTTCACCCATGAGGTAATGTCCATTTTGGAATCACACTAAATAAATATGCCGCAAAAATTCACTCCACATTTAAACCCTTTCAAATTTGCTATTTTTAAGCGCAAAAGTTGTTTTCAAGAGTTCCTTCTGATGACCATATTAAAAAAAAAGAAAACTTATAAACTGCATTTCTCAACTTATATGTTGCTTGTCTCCTGGTTAATATGTATGCCCAGTCATCCTCTTAATAAAGACAAATATTAACACATGTCGGACTGAGCACAAAACCTGGCAAGCAATTCACATGAATCATTTTGATTAACCTTGTATCTTATACAGTTTTTTTTTCTAGGGTGTAGTTGTATGAACATGATTAAAATTTGGAAAGAATCCCACATTTATAGGGTGAGTAATAAGAAAAATGTTGGCATAATTGTAGATTGATTCTGAGTTAGCAGGGAGCTCAGTTATTATTTAGTTTATTGATTAGCCTATTAGTTTGAAAGAGTTTACACAGTACTCAAAGTCTGTAAAGAAATTAATGTTTGCAAGTATATATTTAAACGTTTGAATACTAAGTGAAACTCTAGATTAATTAAATAACATTTAACATATATCTTAAAGGTGTGAATGTAACCTTCATGATTTTGAGTCATTGAGGTATGTATAATAAATAGAAACCATGAAAAGGAAGCAAGTATTATTAATTAACACATTTTGTTTGTTTTTTTTTTATAGCAAAATGGAATATTACATTATGTGTGAGCTCTATAAGTTTTCATTATAATACTATTATTATTGTTATTTGCATTTTGTACCTGACATTGTATTATTAATGGTCTGTTAATTAAATTGCTGTAATTAGTGTAAACGCTGTTATAATTTTTTGTGCTGAGTGACCTCAAAACATAATTTTCGGTTTTCCGCAAACTCCAATATCTTGAAGGGTATCCCTTAAAACATGCATAAGGGAGCATGCTCATATATCTGTGTGTTTATAAATTGGTGCTTGCCGATTTTTGTGCAAAACCTGTGAAAATTTATTTAGGGTGAATATTTCAGAATTTACAGTATTTACTGTGTATAAAGTTAGTTGCCCCTAACCCTCACCAAAAGTGTTAGAGATTGTCCATACCAGGTTATCTGAGGTGACTGAATATTCTGACCCTCCAGCTTATTATTATAACAGTCCATTCACCTGTTATAGCCTTTCCAGATAAGGTCAAGTGGGGTTTCCCCCTACTTAGAGGTCAACCCATTACTCACTTCTGCCCCTATTGGTACTAGCTGGAAAGGGAAATATTTGAATAAAGTAGATATTGACATCTCTCTGGGAAATTTTAATCCCCAAATACCCTTTTCAGACTGCTATTTCTTAACCCCGTACTATCCTTAACCCCATACTATCCTTAACCCCGTATTATCTTTTTTTGCTTTCAGACTGTATTTCTTAACCCCATACTATTTGCTTAGCCAGGTTTAAGAAATTCAATGCTTTTCACACTGGGTATTCCTTAACCCCAGACTATTAATATGCTTTTCAGACTGCAGTTAAAATCCTTAACCCCAGGAAATAGGTAGGGCTAGGGGGGGGGGCCCTTAGTACCACCTATTTCCTGGGGTTAAGCTTAGCACGCTTCGGTTTCAGACTGCGTTTTACCAAAGTAGGCTAGCACGGTAAATAGTATGGTACTATCTGGCCCTGCTAAAAAGCAGGGTTAGCCGGGTAATTGCGGTGTTAGCCGGGCAATTGCGGTGCTAAGAGTTGCAGTCTGAAACCAAACCGTGCTAAGGAAAAGCGGGGCTAAGCATTAATAGCCAATCAATGAAAATGTGATCATGAATATGCATAATTATTCGTTAACTTGATAACACAAATATAGAGAAAAACAATGAATAACATAAGGGAAAAGAGAAAAACAATGAATAACATAAAGAAAAAGAAAAGACCATGAATAACTTAATAAGGAAAAAGAGAAAAACAATGAATAACATAAAGAAAAGAAAAGACCATGAATAACTTAATAAGGAAAAAAGAGAACATGAATAACATAAGGAAAAGAGAAAAACATGAATAACATAAAGAAAAAGAGAAAACAATGAATAACATAAGAAAAAGATAAAAGCAATGAATAAATGAGGAAAAGAAAGAAAACAAAGAATAAATGGGAAAAGAGAAAGCAATGAATTAAAAAATGAATAACATAAGGAAAGAGAAAACAAATCTAAAACATAAGGAAAGAGAAAAAACAATGAATAACATAAGGAAAAAGAGAAAACAATGAATAAAATAATGAAAGAGAGATCAAATAATGAATTACATAAGGAAAGATAGAAAAACAATGAATAACATAAGAAAAATAGAGATAAAATAATGAATAACATAAGGAAAAAAAAAACAAGGAATAACATAAGGAAAAAGAGAAAAACAAAGAATAACAAAAGGAAAGATAGAAAACATAGAATAACATAAGGAAAGAGATGAAAACAATGAAGAACATAAAGAAAGAGAGTGAAATCATTGATATTCATGATCCAGCAAATAGTATGGGGTTAAGGAATACCCAGTGTGAAAAGCATTGAATTTCTTAACCCCGGCTAAGCAAATAGTATGGGGTTAAGAAACACAGTCTGAAAGCAAAAAAAGATAGTACGGGGTTAAGGATAGTATGGGGTTAAGGATAGTACGGGGTTAAGAAATAACAGTCTGAAAAGGGTATTACTGGATCATGAATATTAATGATTTCATTCTATTTCTTCATGTTCTTCATTGTTTTTCTCTCTTTCCTTATGTTTTTCTATGTTTTCTATCTTTCCTTCTGTTATTCATTGTTTTTCTCTTTATCCTTATGTTATTCCTTGTTTTTTCTTTTTTCCTTATGTTATTCCTTGTTTTTTCTCTTTTTCCTTTAAATGTCTTTCCTTGTTTTTCTATCTTTCATTATGTTATTCATTGTGGTATTTTTTCCTCTTTTTCCTTATGTTATTCATTGTTTATCTCTTTACTTGTGTTATCAAGTTTACGAATAATTATGCATATTCATGACAACATTTTCATTGATTGGCTAATGCTTAGCCCCGCTTTTCCTTAGCACGGTTTGGTTTCAGACTGCAACTCTTAGCACCGCAATTGCCCGGCTAACTCCGCAATTACCCGGCTAACCCTGCTTTTTAGCAGGGCCAGATAGTACCGTACTATTTACCGTGCTAGCCTACATTGGTAAAACGCAGTCTGAAACCGAAGCGTGCTAAGCTTAACCCCAGGAAATAGGTGGTACTAAGCCCCCCCCCCCCCCCCCCCCCCCCCCCCCCCCCTTAGCACCACCTATTTCCTGGGGTTAAGGATTCTAACTGCAGTCTGAAAAGGGTATTAGAGGTTACTTTCAAACGCTAATCTATCTCTCTGGGTTATACTAATATCATTATTTTGAAAAGAAATCTTGATTTCAGGAATTGTATTTGGGCATTGACTTGATAAATTCACTCAAGTGACTGTCAAAAAAAAAATTTCTTTGAAGTTTGATTGCAGAAGAAAAGTCTAGGACCTTTTATATTTGCTTCTTTATGGATGATAATTCTGTATTTACTAAGAATTGCATTCATGTGTTGTATGTTGTATGTCTTAATATATTACAAGGAAGAAATATTTTGTATTGCTCTAAGATTTAACAAATAAAAAATTATAGTATAAGATGTTGACAAAGTGATAAGTGTAGTGATAAATCTTGATTTTTAGAGGATACGAGAAAAGTATTTAAAAAAAGTAGATGTAGCAAATACTGTTATATATTTACTATAACTTTATTGACAACATCAATATATATCTATTAAATATCTCAATTAGGCAGCGTATCCATGCACACATAACATCCTCAACTATATAGGCCTATATGATTAAAAATGAGATAATTAATATAAAGAAATGATGTTTATAAATGACCAAGGAAAACACATCATATTATTTGGGATACTTCAAATCATTGAGTATTGGAGATTTTTTTGGTAATTTTATCAATAGCAGGAGCTATTATCTTGTAACTACAAATGAGAAATTGAGTTAATAGTTCATATTAAAAGTTTTAAAAGTTTTCACTAATTACTGTATTCGTGGTACATTAATTTTCACGGATTTCACGCAAATAGCGGCAAGCCTGAAATAAAAAACCTGCGAATATACAGGCATGATTTCATATGCATGTATTGAATGGGTTCAATTGCGAGCTTACCGGTACAAACATGCAGCGCGAATTTAAGAACCAGGGAACATGTTTTGAGGCCGCTCAGCGCAAAATATTAATCCCGCGAAAATAACGGCGAATATAGTAATAAATATACAAATGGCAACATAGTTGTTATGATATCTACAGAAAAGAGACTGCTGTAGATTAAAAGTAAGAAATATAACAACTTCCCATATATGTTTAAATAAACTTCAATAATGTATTTACATGAATGGGATGGTGATATTAATTAATGTATACTAAAAAAAATAATAGATGAAAATATTTTTTGCACAGGATAAATAAGTAAGAATGACAATTTTTTTTGGTCATGACTGGAATTAATTCTATAAATAAATTAATGGCAATTGCTTTTTTTTTTTCTTGCACAGTTAATATGTGAGCACATACAATGTAACATCAAAACATTGAATATTTACACAAGCATATAAAAATGAGGGAGAAGAGAAAAAAAAAATCACTCAGAAGGTCCATGCATTGTGTTATTTCTTATGGTGGTATTTCACTTCGCGGAGACGGATTTGGGACTACTTTGAGACGCTTTGGAAAATTGTCGCGGAGACATGTCTCCGCTGGTTTTTTCTCCATCACGGAGACAATTTTCAAAACCATCTCAAAGAAGTCTCAAATCCGTCTCTGCGAAGTGAGATACCACCAATACCATGAATAATATTAGCACAATTATGTACGCCAATCTATGCTATGCAGAAAACCATTTCAGTTGTACCGGTTCGCAATACATACATGTATCTATATACTTGACATTGTACATTATTCTGCCTAACCTTAATCACACCGTATTTTTGACAACACTTTACATGCTCATATGATTCATGTAACAAGACAAGTATAACATGTAACATGTTGTAACCAACTTCCAGGTGTTGTAATAGGTTTCCCTCAATGAAATATTATGTGTTGCCAACAATGAATTGTGTTACGTTGCCCACGATAAATTGTGGTAGATTGTCCTCATCGGAGTGTGGTACATTGCCCTCGATGAATCATGGAACATTGCCCTTATTTAATTGCAGCACGTTGATTACCCTGAATAAATAAATTGTAGCAAGTTAATGAATTGTGGAACATTGCCCTCAGTGAACTATGCTGCATTGTCTTAATTGTAAATTGTTGCCCTCATTGAATTGTGGTACGTTGCCTTCAATAAATTGTGGTACCCTTCCCTCAAGAAATTGCCGTTTTTACTCAGGTGGCCATGGTATATTATTTCATAGATAGCAATGAAAAACTTCCATAACGGTTACTCTCCAAAACATGCATGATAATTGTCTTGTAACATTGTGATGAACATTGGCAGGTAATATTATGGATAACATGTAAAGTAGCGCATCTCAAATGAAAGCAAACAAATATATGGTATAAATTACATGAAATTTCACATATTATTTGCCTTTATAACGTACATGTATATTTTGACAATACATATTCATATAATATACAAACATTCAATTTGATATATGATGATTGATACTATTTTCATTTTTAGATCATCATTAAGTACCATTGAATCATTAAAATATTGAATGAACTATAGATAATGGAATGATTATGCAAGCCTGGCTCTAATAAGTATTCTGTGGTGGTGTATCTTACTTGCTTCTAATGAACATATCCGAAGATTGTAAGATTAGAAGCAGCACAATTTGTAAAATTAAAGTTTTGATATTTTGCAGTGCATTATGTGATCTAGATTTGTTCTTTTAAAAATCAAACCTAAAGACTAACAAAGGAGAATAACATATCTTACTAAATCTCTAAAAGTCATCGTCTGAAGTTCTTGCATTTAATTGTCAAATTTAGAAAAATAGTAATAATATCAAAATATATCAAAAAAATATTTTTATTGTATGTGTATCTATATTGTATCAATTGAGCAAGCATCTGTTAAATCTTTATTAATATCATTCATATAATTAAAGGACCATACTTCAAATTATCTATAATCTGCAATCTATATCATACACTGTACACTATTTATATAATTATTTCTGTGACAAATTATGGTTTTAAGATTTACCTTTCCAGTGATATTAATATATTGTCATGTGATTTAATTTCCACCTTTGGCTGAAAAAGAGAGGATCAGAATTATTTTTATATGCTGATGAAGTTTGGGGTAAATCTCTCGTTGAATAATGATTCTCTTGGTGTATGGGTGCATGAGTTGCCCTCAGTGCAAACCAAGGGGTGCATCAGTGCCCCCCTCTTCAGGGAAGCTGGTTCTTGAATTTGATACAGTCATGGTAGTCCTTGTTCTTCTGCCACTTGCACTTGTGGCCATGTCTGATGGTGCAGCGGGAGTGAGATGCGATGCAGTCATAGGGACGATAGGCATCTCCTATGTGAATGTGAGAAGCATCATACAGACAGGTGGTTGCTCTGTTCTCTTTGGGTTTCTTGCAGTGTCTGCTTGAGGTGCAGGAATGGATCTAGGATTGGATAAAGACAAAGAGAGACAAAGAGGGGGTTGATTAAATGTGCAATGGTGTGTGTGAGATATTGATTATCAAGATCTAAGGAAGGATGTACATGTTTAGCATTTGTTTTCTTGGTAAAAAGGAAATCTCTCTTTTAGGGGGTATTTCTGTGGAGGAGACATCCCCTGCGGCTCCTGCGACATAACCAGTTGGATCATTCGCTAAGACATCTATGCGACGTCTCCGCAACTTGCTTGCACAAAATAAAGGTGTTGATTTTCTATTGACTCAGGAGATGTCACTGGGTAGTCTTCACTCCATGTTTATATTAGGTTTTAGAAATGGAGTGACCTAGACATGAAATAAAGTCCAATAGCATCTATTGATCGTGCATCTTTATGTATGTAATTATTTTCACAAATTTTTGCTTCAGGTGATCTTGAGGGTAAGTTTTAGTGACACATGGGTCATTGAGCAAACCAAAGTGTGTACTTTGATCTTTCAAACTGACTATAGATGAGGTTAAACATGAGGTATCTGGCGATCTTTGATGTTTTTCCCCCATGTTTAACCTTGTTTGTGCCAATCTGTGCACCCATGTGTCTTTTCCCTCAACACCTAATACTCAATGTACTTGTATTTACTTACCTGGCATACATCACATGACTTTCCATAGACTGTCTTGAGACCTTGCTTCTGTCTGGAAGTCAGCCTATGATGTTCTTGTACCCAGTCGCAGAGTACTACCCGGTTCGGCATTGCAGCTGAATGGAGAAACATTCATTTATAGAATTATAGAATTGGTTGTTATGGTAAATACTTTGGTGTAAGCCCAATCAACAAACAAAAAGACTGCAATAAAAATCTAGGAGATTTAAGTGATGGTCATATATAAAAAGAAAATTCTATGTACAAGGTAATTGTAATAGCTTCTTAAATCATTAAATTGTCACATATGCACCCAACCACATTGTTATGGAACCATATATATATATAGTTCTGTAGCTGTAGATGAAAAGTAACAAACAGCACCTGTATTATAGAACGATTATCAGAGGCATCAGAAAGCACTGTGGAGACAAAAGATTGGAGGGGCAAGCAATTGTGTGTTAACAATGGCTTGCTCCTCCAATATTTTATCTTGATCCTCAGAGCCTTCCAACGCCTCTGACAATTACCACTGGACTGGGGAGTACAACATCCTTAAAAAGTATAAAGTTTAATTTTTAAAAGTTGTATATTCCATAACACCTTAACAAATTTTGTTTTCAGAATTATTGTGTTCACCTGAAATGAGGTAGTTCTTTCCAGTCTTAAGGTCTGTCCTGCCACATAGACTGGATGCAGCAGAGGTCTCAATATCCACCTCATCACCAAGCTTCCATCCTTCTGTCTCCTCCCCTGTCTTGTAAATGTGGATCAGTTTTAGGGTGTAGATGATCTTGTAGTTCCAGGCTTCCATACTTTCAGGGTCAATCCTACGTTCCTCTGTGGAATATACAATTTGAACAAAATTTGAAATTAGGGTAAATTTCACAGGTAATGAACAAAACAAGATGTTGCCTTACTTGTCTTCCACATTTTATTACTCTTTGCAACAAATAATGTAGTTTTTGTATTAAAGGAGGAGTCCGGGCTGAAATTAAAAAATTTTGTAAAGTAAAGTAAAATTTAACAAGCACAACACAGAAAATTTCATCAAAATCGGATGAAAAATAACAAAGTTATGCATTTTTTTAGGTATTGAATTTTTTTCGTAAAACAGTTCTTGGCATTGTCTCATTGTCTCATTTGAATATTTGAATATTCAAATGAGCAAAATGATGATGTCACAGTCCCCCTACTTCTTGTGTATTTTATTATATGAAATCCTGTTTTTCTCATTTTTTCATATATTGCGTATACAGAAAATCAATCCCACATACTGAAATAGGTAAAAGCACTAGTGACCTTGAACATTCCACAAGGATTAATCCCTGTTTTTATGTCCTTGGGGGAGAAAATCTTGATAATTGGTATTTCATACAGTAAAGAACAAAGAAAGTAGGGGGACTGAGAGATCATCAGTTTGCCAATTTGAAGATGGCAAAAACTGTTTCCTAAAAAAATTAAAAACCTAAGAAAATTCATAACTTTGCTATTTGTGATCCGATTTTGATAAAATTTTCAGTGTTGTGCTTTTTAGATTTTACTTTATGTTTCTAATAATGCAAATCTCCAGCCCGGAGGAGTCCTTTAACATGCGTAATAATTCTTTTTGAAATACTAGGGGAGCTTTTCATGAAACAAATATGCACTGATTCTCGATGACAACTGATATAAGCTACTTAAATTCTTGCATCTCATTGGCTGAGAGCAAGTTTGTTGGATAAAACGTCTGACAAGTCCTTTCATGAAATGCCCCCCCCCCCCCGTGTTGAATTATACTCCCTTTTCTTTGTTCAATACATAATGGATCATAAGGTTTTTCCATGTTTTCTCTTTGATTTAACAAAGTAATCTTGATCATACCTTGAGTTGTGGTTTCTACATTGGCAAAAGTAGGCTCCACCAGAACACTGTCATTTGAAGGTGTCTCCTGAGCAGGTAGGGTTGTTGTAGGATCAGATGTATCTGCCATCATAGAATCTTGAGGTGGTGTTGTGAGGGTAGTGACTGTATCCTCAACTGGTTTCAGGTCCTCCGGTAAGGGAAGAGGTGGCAATGGCTCATGGGGATATGAACCCTCAGGGAGCGGTTGTAGGCCCTCGGGATGGGGTAATGGTAGGAGACCCTCAGGCTGACCGAGTGGCTCAAGACCATCGTCAAGAGGTAGAAGACCATCTTCTTGGGGTATGGGTTGTAGGCCAGCAGGTTGGGGAAGAGGCTGTAGACCTTGAGGGAGAGGTGGGAGTCGTCCTGATTGAGGTATCGGCCCAAGTAATCCATCATTCTTGTACGGCTCAACACCTTCTGCAGGAGATTGTAGACCATGTGGATAGGGAAGAGGTTCAAGGTCCTGGTTCAGTCTGCCACCCTCACCCAAGTCCTCATCGAATCGCTCATCTGGGAGACGATGTAGTCCTGTTCCAGGGTAGGGACGAGTCCTTTCACCAAGGGGCTCAATGGCAGCATGGTCAGATCCTAAGAGACCAGTACTGGAACTAAAACTTTTTGGTGTCTTCCTGACATAGTTTCTCTTCAGAACCCTGGCTCCAATCACTTGAAAAAAAGTGGAATAAAAAATTGCCATTGTTAACTTTCTTAATTGTATAATTGTAGGCTAATGAACTATTTGGAATGTACTCAATATTATGCTCTATGCATGAATATCGTCATTCAAATTTTTTATATATTGCAGGACTTATATAAAAGGGATACATGCAATTATATAATCTGTGTACATGTATTACAAACTCGAAATCGGCAACATACCATTTTGAAGAGCCTACAAAATATTGAATAGCATATATGGAAATTTCATGTAAGCCACATAGTCGTACTATCCACTTTATCTGGGTGATAGAATTGGTAATGGGCAATCAAAATTCCAACGCACCAATTATATCCCACAATATTCCATTTGTACTAAGCTGCAGGCAAAATATTGTACACCGCAATGACACGCTCTGAGCTCCCTTGTATGAATAATACCCTGCGGCAATTATGGCTATAAACGGGATATTCAATCCCCATTTATGCAGCAAAGTATATCAAACATACATCTCAGGGAGTGCTAGGATAATACTCCATCCTCCTTCCAGCCTCTCATCCTCCCGCAGCCCGTATAATTGCATCTTCTCCGCATCACCCTAATGTCAAAGACACTTAGCTGTAGTCTTCCCTCCATTTAGAGAATCAAAGAGGCCTGTTTTGGAGGTAGGTATAGCTTGTCTTTCAAAGAGAAGAAAATTATGTTTGAGCATATTGTTGTTGTTTTTAGTTTTTAAGGCGCTGTCATTCATAATATGAATATTATGCCGTCTGTAGATGAATGTTGTGCCCAGAGACAAAAGGATATGACATCAAATACTTAAACACAGATTTAACACCTGTCTGAGTCCCAACGTGGTGTGGATGGGGTGGTGTGAATAGTAAGTTTATGGATGGTGGTGTGAATGGTAGTATGGATGGTGGTGTGAATGGTAGTATGAGGTATGGGTGGATGGGGGGGGTTTTTGGGGGTTTTTTTGGGGATTGTTTGGTGTGGAGTAGTATGGTGGTGGTGGTGGATGGTGTGTGGATGGTGGTGTGAATAGTAGTATGGATGGTGGTGTGATGGTAGTATGGATGGTTGGGTTGGATGGTGGTGTGGGATGGTAGTATGGATGGTGGTGGTGGATGGTGTGTGGATGGTTGTTTGTGGATGGTGGTGTGAATGGTAGTTATGGATGGTGGTTTGGTGATGTAGTATGGATGGTGTGTGGATGGTGGTTGTTAATGGTAGTATGGATGGTTGGTGTGGA
>CALNVZ010002100.1:11457719-11477172 GCA_940671915.1 Paracentrotus lividus
TTTTCGGCGTTTAAATTTTCGGCGTTTAAATTTAAATTGAGATTTGAAACACGTTTACTTTTACGACCGGGGATGTGGGACAATGAACACACACTTTGTTTCTCTTTATATCAGCGTTTTGTAATTGCGTTTTGTATCATGATTCATGTTGGCGTATAGATTTGAAACTGGACATTGAACACACTCTTTAATGGATAAATATAGAATGTAGCTTGTCAATAGGTATCATAATCATCATATAGATAAGTCTAAGTAGCTAAGAGTGTGTTCAATGTCCAGTTTCAAATTTATACGCCAACATGAATCATGATACAAAACGCAATCACAAAATACAAACACAAACGCGATCAGCGGTGCACCGTTCAGTGTCTAAAATTTAAACGTGTTTATACGTCTGTAACGTGTGCCGAGTGTTGGTCTCAACCTGGCAGAAGGGGAGCAGTAAACGATGTTATAATATCCTAACAGGGTGTAGGTAGAGTCGTATAGTTAGAGATGCCTAATAACTTCTACTGGCTCGGGCCTCTCAGTCCTCACGTGTACTTGTCTTTTCTCAGTCTCTCTCAATAGTTCCCCTCGTATCCTTACTGTATAGATGCAGGGTGTCGCTCATCCTCCTCATCATACTCTCATATACACTATTCCCTATATCGAACATGTCCTCGTATTTACTCCACGTGCTAGCTCTCAGCACTACATGTAAGAAGGAGGCTGGGTTGTCAGACATGTACCATTTAGTGGTATTCGTTCACTTTTAATATGTATTCTATATTACAGGCTTGTGTGTGGTGTGATGTTGCAATGCCTTTCTCTACAGCCCTATCTCTACATAGTGCATCACCCTATATATATCCCTATTCTACATGGAGGTTTTTCCCTAGTATCCCGGCAGGGTGGATGCCAGCCGCTCTGGCATATCGTGTCCCCTTGCCATATCTACCCATACCTAACATAACAGGGTGTATGCTATAGCACGGTATAGCAAGCTTTCCCCTGTCCTATTCGGTAACCCGACAGGGTGTATGCTATAGCACGGTATAGCATGCTTTCCCCTGTCCTATACCCTAGGCATGGTAGGCTACTAGCGGGGTGCATGTATTAGAACACGGTCAGTACCTGGTTTCCCCCGCCCCACGACTGAAACGAATGAAGGTTCGTCGCTCCTATTTATACAGTTCTGAGCTGTGACGTCAGAGCATCTGACAGGTTGCTTTAACCCTCTTTCATCTGAACTATTATCTACAACTTTATATTATATCATATATGTGTAAACTGTCAAGGTTCCAACAGGTTAAATATTGGTGCCTTTCCCCCAAACAGTTGGTTTCGATCTTCTAGCTCTGGAATGTTAATGGGTTTTAGAGTGTCTCAACATTCTATAGGGTGTCTCAAATTGCAATTGAGTTGTGTGCGAATAATTCCCCATTGAAAATGTACAGAGAAAAATATCCCCCATTCACCCTACAGTATAAAACTAGAGGTTTAAAGAGACATTACCCACATTAAATTTGCATTCCCATTTTTGCCACACGTCGATCGTCTTTAAATTCCCCACTCTCAAAAAACAAATATCTTCTTTTTTCAATTGCACCGGAAGCTTCCACTGCGAGAGCACATTTAAACACGTTTGAAAACTCAAACCTGTTCAGTGTCGCATTTCGTTGCAATCGCGATGCTCAAGGTCGTAAAATCGAAGCTGATTGTGTTTCAAAATGCATCTTTTTCGGCATTTAAATTTTCGGCGTTTAAATTTAAATTGAGATTTGAAACACGTTTATTTTTACGACCGGGGATGGGGGACAATGAACACCCTCTTTGTTTTTCTTTATATCAGCGTTTTGTAATTGCGTTTTGTTCATAATTCATGTTGGCGTATAAATTTTGAAACTGGACGTTGAACACACTCTAAAACTAGTATTTTTAGTAATGATATATTTTCTCTCATTTTATATCCAGAAATCATGCTGAGTACAAGATGTACATCACATCTAGTTTTCTTTTTGGTGTCTACATTTCATTACATATAAACAATTTCCTGAGAATGTTCATGTATATGGATATATCCTTGAATATTAAGTTTATTTCATTGAGAGCCAAAAGGGGGTTTATTCTATTTTTAAAATGTTGCAGTTTAAGTAACTTTGTTTCTCAACAAAAAAAAAAAGAATAATAATTAGTACCTACAAGAGCAAGACATTGCATATTGGACATATCAGGGGATTTTGAAAAAATGGTATATTTTATTACCTGGAAATGGTACATGCATATTTGTAAAAGTGTTATTGACATAATCTAACTATGTGTGCTAACTGCTGTATAATTTCAATATGATTTAGTATGATTATTATTATTTATGAGCATAGCAGATCTTTGCCTCTGACGCTCATTCATGGTTTAAATATTCCTTGACTTGAATTTGAGTGGCATACTGAATATCCTTCCAAATCTTATGCAATTGATATTCTCGAGAGCATTTATGTTGCTAGGTCGTATAGTTATCCAACCTTGGAATTCAATTTGAATTTATATAAATCATAAAATAAAAAGGGGGAGAGCAAACAAATAAATCTGAACAAATTACATTAGTTGTATCTACCTTGAAAGGGCAATGCCAGTTACAAGTAAAAATCTAGGTGCGTACTGTCAAAACATTGTTGAGTCCAGGCCAATTGAGACGCAAAATATAGTGACTAGGAAATTGGATCTAATGTTTTAGGAAATGCTCGTGGGAGTGTGGTGAAACAAAGTAACCACTACCCTTTCCTATATATCGATATTATCAGCCGTTTCTAAATGAGAAATGGACAAGCTCTTAATTTCAAAGGAATAAGTACATGTTAAGGATATGGTCGATGCAGTGTCGGTGTTACCTGATATCATTGGTGGAAATGTGTTTTGTAGGAATGTATGTTTTACTGACCGATCATAATGTTTTGAAAGGAATTTTAGTTTAGGACAAGCTTAATTGCATAGATGGACAACAGTGATTTAGCCACAAGTGTTATTTGTCAAATAAAATTAATATTTGTAGCACTACAGTGCAGACTTTTTTTTTTTTTTTAACGATAGTCGTGTATGGTGTGAATACTTGATTATTACTCCACTTACAAACACTAGGCCTACTGCTATTTTCCAAACCCTTTATCAATCTGCATTATAGAGGACATTAATTATTACAATTGCAATCAATAATCATACAGTTATTCATGTAATTGTGTCTAATGTCCACAATGGTAGGCAAAAAATGGAAGTTGAAATGAGATGAGAAATTGAGAGAGAGAGAGAGAGAGAAAGAGAGAAAAATATTTTAAACAAAGAGATAAGAGAAAGAGAGAATAAAAAAGGTGAGAGAAAGAGAGAAGAGAATAGATGAGAGAAAGCACGGGTGAAATGAATACAACATGATACATTTCTCAAACCCAGCACTCAAATATATATTTGACATATATATTGCATTATAATTATTCTCTGGTGTCGCTCCGAAGGATGAACATCAAATTTCACTTCCCTCAGGGCAACCATGAAAATTAAAACATGAATGATAATTGGAAGTCAAGATCTTTCTAGAGCGTGTTGAATTTGGTTACTGCTTTGACAATCTGTACTTACCTACTCAACATTTTTAACCAAGTGATAATTATAGGAATATTGCAGTAGCAGCTATGTATTGTGATATATTGAAGTACTATATTACTATTACTATATTAATACTACATATTTTTGGTGCTTGTTATTCATGCAAGCAAAGAAGTGTGTAACTTTGTGCACTTTAATCAAAATTTCAATTATATTGTTTTTCAACATAATTCAATCTTTTATATTCATTTAGTGGAATTTTAAGCTTGATATTATAATTGAGTTATGAAATCTATAGTCAAATTTAAAGAGCATGGTTTGGGTTAAAAATCTAGTGATATATCATTTATTTAATTTGCAAATACAGACAAACAAAGTTAAAAATAAAGAAACTAGACTCCACATCCTCCACCAATTCATATGTGAATCGGAGCATTTTCTCAGAATTGTTAAAATGATATCGTTATCTTTTTTTCTAACCGGTTTTGTATTTGAATAAAAATAAATCCCTCTTTTCCAATAACTAAGTTCACAGTTTTTAGGGTCACTATGAAATGTCAACCTGAAAGTGGTTATAATGCCAAATATGATACCCCAGAGCCATTCAGTGATATATTTTCAAAAGCAGTGCATGTACCTTGTAGCATGAGGTTACTCACAAACTGATAAATTTCTTAGTCTAATTATTTCTTGAGAAGAAGACAGGGTTGAACAAAATCAATTCCACGTCAAGTTCACAACATACATTCGTGGATGTTTTTTGTAAGGAAATTGAAAAGAAAATGTGACTTTCAAATATAGTTAGGGGTATGGCTTGAGAATTGAATATATGCCATAGTGGATAATTACATTTTACAGAATATTAGCCCCCGAAGATACCAAAACTACAAAGTGATAATTTTCTGAAGATACTAAATTTAAAAATTCTTTATTATTTCAGACAATTTGCTTGAATAAATGGACAAAATAAATGACGCAGTTAACATGTTTCAAGCCGTTTTTAGAGTGTATTTTAAATCTACCTTTACGTGACCTTAATGGTGATTCATTGTAGGAGCTAATAGACAAACTTGTGACCTTTTTACAACCCCAAGTTATTGTGAGTTAGAAAACTTAAAGCTGGTGTATAGTGTTGGGAGAAGGAAAAATTTAATTTGGATTCACAGTTAGATAATATGAAAGCCTAAATCCTATAACTGTAACAAAGAAAGTTATATTACATGGAATCTCGTTTTAATGTCTTTAATTCACGATATTATAGTATAAAAAAGATAAGACGGGGACCCGACTCAGCTTTGTGTGCACCGGCGTTCACATGGAAAACCAATGGGGATTCTCTTGTGTGGGTGATACACACAGATCGCTACGGTCCATTCATGCGGGAAGTCCGGGGGACAGGACAACCCAGCAAAGGTCTCAAAACCGTTGCAAATTGTGTTTGGATTCAAACATTTCACTGAAATTCACCGGAAATCGTGAAAGGAATATCACAAAATCTCTCACACATGTCTGTTAGCGCAATGTGAACAACATGAGACTATATTTAATCGGTTTTATGCCGATTTTTTTTTTTTACCAAAACTATACACCAGGTTTAAGGTTAGTATTACTTACATGTATTTCATGGGAAATCATATTCTGGCAATATAACTTCTACACTTATTTTCAATGTTGCTTGAAGCAGGGTAAAACCCAGTCTTTTGAGTATCTCTCACATTGGCTATATAAAATATTCTACAATGTATGAGTTTTATTATCAGAACTAAGAAATTGATATTTAAAATGAGTGATATATCCCTACAAAGCTCACCATAAGATGCCCCGCAGAAATGTTGCTGAGGGTGTGCCCCCTCGCAGCTACACCCCTCTACCTTGGGCGCCCCTAAGGACAGCAGCAGGACAGAACCACACAATGCGAAGTAGACATACTGCCCCATAATCTCCATTTTGAATACCCCTTATCCGACTAATAGGAGACGGTGATGGCACAATGACGAGACGTTCGAGGTAGTCAAACGCAGCCTCGACTATGGGGAATCCAGCAGTTTACGTCAGCTTAGCCTACCGTTCAGCCTTGAAAAGTTTGACGTCGTCACCCCAAGTCTAAATTTGGGAGCGATTGGCCTGATTAGTCCAGAGTGCTGTGCCAGAAAAGAGGCGTACCTCTCTCAAATCAAATCAAATCAAAGCAAACATCCCATATCCAACTTATCCTTCGCAAGACAAGTTTTTCCCACAGTAGAATGAATCCAAGGCTTGTGTATGATTTATTCATACAAGCATTAATCAATAAAGCAGGCAGAGGAATTCATTTGTGGAGGTTCGCTCTCCCAAAACGATGGTAGAGTGAGATGACTGATTGAAAGACAATCATCAGAACACAAACTCTTTTTTCGTCTTCGTTCTTCTCCTCCCGATTCCCTCCAGAGTTTGACTTCACCATGGATTTCCAAGCAGGACGACTGCTCTATTATTCATTTCATCGATCCACAAGAGCAGTTTTTCTCCCTAAATGAAGTTTTCTACCCACAGAGAGCAGAACGGAAAAGGAAGAGAGAGAGAGATATAGAGAGATGTACGAAAGAGAGAGAGAGAAAATTGATGATAGAGGGGTATGCTGATGGCAGGCACGATAATTTCACTTGTTGTATGGTGCTGGCTGATCTAATAAAGCCCCACTATGGCTCCGGGACGCAGAAACACTGGATCCTCTGATGAAAACGGTTAAAGTTACAGTAGATATTCTCCAGGCTAAGCTAAAGCCTTGCCGATCTGATGGGCTCAAGTAAGCCACCTTCACCGAGCCCCCAGCTTAGCGATCGTGTCAATATTGGGATGTTTATGCATGTGTGTCTCTCCTGAGGGGAACACACAGGAATTTGAATGTGAGAACGAGAGAGTGTATTTCCAAGAGAGAAAAGGAGAGAAAGGGATAGAGATGGTAAAACAAAACAATAACAGAGAGAAAATAAAGGACATATTCAAACCTATTGCGAATGCGCAACTTTTCATATGTAATAGAAAAATGATATTTGAAGAAATGGATATGGTGACCAGAGGAGGGTTTGCGGTGTGCAGTTTCAAGAAATTGGCAACAAGGAGTTAGATGAGAGGTTTTGAAACGATGCAATTAGGAACATTGGGAGGGAGGTTAGAGGTGAATAGGAATACAAGGTTGAAAAACAAGATGGAAAAATCAAATCAAATCTAGAGCTAAAGAACCTTTACTTGACAATGGATTGGATGAAAATTATAATACTAATTCAAATATCTATTTTAAAAAAATTAAAAAAGACATATCTTGAGGATAAAATAAAGAATAGTTTTCAGTTGAAATTAGGAGCATACTATATGCACAAGGAGAGCAAAGGGGTAGTGCGAATGGTAGAATAGGAAGAGGGAGAAAAAAAATGACAATTATTTATTCTTAAATTGGATTGGATGTGACTGATGACCAATCCCTCACTCGGGCTGAAGTCATCAAGCTTAATCGAAAACCCTTACCCCTCCCTCTCTTTTGGCAAAAATCTTGGTTCCGCCACTTAAGATGTGCTTAAGCATATTGGGTTCTAGGACAATTACCCCCGACCAACTTCCTCCCTCTGAAAATCTACCCCCTAACTCTACACCTCACCCTAACCATAATTTCCAGGGGGGGGGGGGGTAGTTGTCAATGAGGTAGTTGTCCTGATTCGAGCATATTAAAAGGACAAGGGAGGGGAGAAGACGGTGTGTCATGGGGTGGGGCATGTTGGAAATGAAGAAGTAATGGGAGAAAGAGGGCTGTTTGTTATTAGTGAGGATTTTATTGATCTTGAAATATGAGACTTCTGATGGAGGGTAACCTTAGCATAAAGGGTCGTCTTGAGATGGACTAGAGGTATATATATAAAGCTCTACCTTGATATTTTGGTTAGGAGGATAATGCTCATCACTGAAATTTTGTCATAATAGAAGTGCAAGTGCTATGAAAGTTTAAGAATATGATTTAAAAGGGAACTGGAAATGCATTAATTGAAAAAATGGGCAGTTTACATAATGCTTTTCACAACAACACAATAATTGTTTAGGTCGTAATAGGTAATAGCAATTGGTTTAATAGCTAAGGAAATAAACAGATTGAGATAAAGAGAGCAATTACTATCTCTAGGCGCTGCTGCACTAGCTCGAGCTATTTTAAATGGCGTGCTATTTGTGATCTGATGAACTAGCCCGATCAAAGGTGAGCTTGCTTTGCGGTCAAATAGCTCGCTAATTTGGCTGAAATCCCAGCCCGAGTCATGCTAGGTTTTTTCAAAAAAACTCGAGCTGGTTTGCGGTTTTGGTACGAAATAGCGCGATATTTTGCGCGGTCCTGCACTAGCTCGAGATAAATACGAAATTGTGCACCTGTGCGTGTATACGCTAGCGGTAGTTAGCAGTTGCGCAATACACATCGGGCTTGTTTGTTCAAGGTCAGGTCAGATCGTTAATGCGAAATTTTAAAATAGCTTGAGCTAATGCAGGACTGGTTTTTTTTTTTTCGAGTTTTTTCCCGATCTACCAATTAGCGGCTATTTTTTAGCTCGAGCTAGTGCAGCAGCGCCTTCTGTAAAAATATGTTATTTTGAATTGACCCCCTTTTCGTTCTCAACTAAAAGGCAAGATGAGGGCAAGATATTTGGATTTTTTTAAAATGGTAAGCAAATCAATGGAAAAGATAAATTTGTATATTTATATAAACATTTATATTAAATTTGTATTGGGATTAGGCCAAGAATATCCATTTAGAATTTTCTCTAACCTGTTCACTTCTTTTAATCCCAGGGGTTTAATAAAGGAAAAATCTAGTTCCTCTAGTCAACGGCCAAAATGTGAGTTTGAATGTGACGTGCCTGTTTCAATTCCCAAGTATTAATGTTAAGAAGATGTGAATTGTATTTATGCTTCAGAGCACTGTTGTCATGAGATACTAGAGGCCAAAGGTTTGAAGTTAGAAGAAATAAACTGAATGACAAACATGGAAGGTATTTCAAGGGAAAGATCAAAAATAAGAGATATTGGATTAGAAATCGGATTGATAACACATGGTACTGGTACTTATAAAGAATTGAAGTTTTATAATTGGCAAACAGATGGAACTTCACAATATTTTAGTTTTAATTAATCTTTATTAGATTTTATATTAAAGATACAAACAAGGACATACAAGTTTTACAAAGATGAAATACAGGTTACAGCACATGAAAAAAATTCAAAAGTGACCATCATTAAAAGCCATGTGCGGCTTGAAGAATTGATGGTCCAAGAGAATTTTGATAGAAATATTTCATCTCAATAATTAGCAACAAGCGTATCAGGACAACTGCCCCTGGACAATTACCCCTCAGGACATCTACCCCCACATAAATAGGGTTAGAGTTTAGGTGTACAGTTAGGATGTAGATTCTTGGCAGGGGGTAGTTGCCCTAGAACCAGCAGCAAGAGATAAGCATGTGGGCAAGCTATCAAGGAAATTTTGTAATGTTACTTCAATGAGGGTCATTTCTAGGATAATTTTCTTACATGCTTTTCAGACTGCAGTTAAAATCCTTAACCCCAGGAAATAGGTAGGGCTAAGGGGGGGCCTTAGTACCACCTATTTCCTAGGGTTAAGCTTAGCACGCTACGGTTTCAGACTGCGTTTTACCAAAGTAGGCTAGCACGGTAAATAGTACGGTACTATCTGGCCCTGCTAAAAAGCAGGGTTAGCCGGGTAATTGCGGAGTTAGCCGGGCAATTGTGGTGCTAAGAGTTGCAGTCTGAAACCAAACCGTGCTAAGGAAAAGCGGGGCTAAGCATTAGCCAATCAATGAAAATGTGGTCATGAATATGCATAATTATTCGTAAACTTAATAACACAAATATAGAGAAAAACAATGAATAACATAAGGAAAAGGAGAAAAACAATGAATAACATAAGGAAAAATGGAAAAACAATGAATAACATAAGGAAAATGGAAAAACAATGAATAACATAAGGAAAAAGAGAAAACAATGAATAACATAAGGAAAAAGAGAAAAACAATGAATAACATAAAGAAAAACAGAAAAACAATGAATAACATAAGAAAAAGATAAATTAAAGCAATGAATAACAAAGGAAAGATAGAAAACATAAGGAAAGAGAAAAAAACCATGAAGAACATAAAGAAAGAGAGTGAAATCATTGATAATCATGATCCAGCAAATAGTATGGGGTTAAGGAATACCCAGTGTGAAAAGCATTGAATTTCTTAACACCGGCTAAGCAAATAGTATGGGGTTAGGAAACACAGTCTGAAAGCAAAAAAAGATAGTACGGGGTTAAGGATAGTATGGGGTTAAGGATAGTACGGGGTTAAGAAATAACAGTCTGAAAAGGGTATTAGTGTGTGGATGGTGGAAGCAACCCATCTACTGATAATGACAAGCCATTTATAATTACAATTTTGTCTGGAAACCAATTCCCATGACCATAATCCAGGAAAAGATCTATAGACGGCAAGAGGGAGAGAGAGAGTCAGACAGGGTTGGTATAAAGAGCATGTTATATGCTGTCATATTTTAACACACAGGATGATATGTACTGAGATATGATTATATATTCACATTGAAATGATTAATTCTGCCACACTGGATATTCTCAGATCAACACATATTCATTCGTCCTAATTCTGTTCTCTTGGGAATGCATCTGTTTCTTGCGCCTGGGCCCCCGAGTATAAATTGCTCTTTCTCAAAGTACTCTCTCTTTCTCTTTCTAATTACATTCCAAGCATATATACGCAGTGTAATTGAGTTCTTTCCTTTTAAGAAGTGAAAGAAGCTTCTTTCTCTTTTTTAATCTTGATGCAGTGATTGCAATATTCTTTCTGAATTGTACTCTTGGTTGTTTCCTTCGTGGTAGAGATTGAAACTGGAAAGGTGAATCTGTCTACTTCTATTTGTGGGCGAATCTGTTATTTGGCCTCTGTTTTCCCCCATGCTGGGTCGTCCTTGTTTAGTTTTCTTGTTGATGATATTGATAGTTTATTGTGCTTCTTGTATATAGTGGTGGCCAAAATTATTAGAACACCTGAACCTACACAAAGTCTATAGGATTATCAATGCCCTAGTTCATTTACCGAAATCATATTAAAGATATCTTTTGTGTGCTAGGAGCTTTCATGACTTTTTAGCATAGGGTCTCACGTATATGTAGACACCAAATTTATGTAGTTTCGACCATCTGGTAATGCGCAGCATTAAAAACAGTTGCGCTATGCGCTTTTGGTTTCCCCATAGACTTGTGTATTAAACATGTAGTCCAAATGCAAAAAAGTAAAATGCCTATTACTTATGTTGATTTCTCAAAAAGTATTTGAGGTAGAAGTATGAAACTTAGCAGGCTTATTTATTCTAATATACCTCAAATACATGCTAAGTGTCAGAGAATTTGGTCAAATGGGGAGGGTGGATTCGCCCCCACCCTTGGTGGTGATATGACCAAAATGACCATGCCCATTGAAAGTTAAGACTATTTTTTTCATTTAATGAAGACACTCCTTGTAAATGTATATTTTTGAAAGGGAAATTTCATGAGCAATTCAAATATGTTGAAATATTAAGGGTCATTGGAACGGGGGACTTAAATAGGGGCACTGAATTAAAAATTTGGGGCCCTTCAAAAATAGTTTTAAAAGCCCCACATAAGATCTAACTACTTCACCCTGTGTTGTTATGACTGCCATTTTTGACATCCTCACGAAATTTCCTTTCAGAATATATATAATTTTGTAGGGAGAGGCTTAAAATGTTTAACGTTATGACACTTTGATCCTTAAAGGGGCAAGATTTTTTAGATTTTTCAGTCGGTGGTGTAACATAAAAAAGGGCGACTTGGGGGCGAGTTCCCAACGCATGGCTTTGTTATTTACTTTTTAAAGCACAATGATGATTTTCGGAGACATTCCAACCATTTTATAGGTATTTACATGGTCAACTGAATGAAAATTACTAAAATCATCTAAATATGCTTGGTGTTCTAATATTTTTGGCCACCACTGTATGTAGATGGGGTTTAGAGTTATTAATATTTCTATGTACAGATGTAGGAGATTTGACATCTGTGTTCATAAGAAAGAGTAAAAATATCCCTAAAATTTGTGCCAAAAAAATTAGAATCGGAAAGTAGAATTGTGAAATTTCTGTAAAAAAAGAAAAATATATTTTTCTGTAAAAAAAAAATGTATGGTCCCGTTCTCATGAATATCCAAATGAGTGAATCAGCCCCCCCTCCGATCTTGTTAGATGTCGAAATGGCCCAGTCTTTTTAGGGTCAAGAGATTATGGAGAGCATAAGGTACACATATGAATTCTCTACATATAATTCAGGACATGTAACTGCTTCTTCAGATTATGAGCTTGCCCTAATTTAAATCACGTCAGAATTACCCAAATTGAAAAATTATTCCATCTGATATTTTGCTCAGAGGCTATACTCAGTTTCTTTTGCTCATGGGCTGAACATTTAAAAATAGCATTTCAATATAAGTAAATGTCAACTTGCCCTTGTGTTACAACAAACTTTACCTCAGCCACACTAAGACCGATGCCAGCCCAAATGAATAATTGCATTAAAACCCTGAAAGGCAGGTTTGGGGTCTGTTCATCAGGTGTGACTGTACATGTACCTTTGAAGTCAACCAGTTGAAGTGAACTAGGGTGGTGACTTCATGCTACATCCTCAGTGGCAACGGACTGTATCACTAGCAACGGGCCAAAGCATAGACGATGAGAGACCGCTGGGAGGGGGTGTTGGGGTGAGAAAACGCAGTGAAGGGGAGAAGTTGTGTTGGGGAGAGAGACCAGGGATGAGGCGAGGGAGTGTTTTGGTAAGATAAAGGGGAAGAGAGGGGGCGAGAAGGAAATTTCAGCACCCCCTCAGGTAGTTCTGTGTGTGACCTTTAATGAGATGTAAGCCTTTGGCATCTGAAATTATCACTTAACCCATTCCTCATGCAAAATTAGATGATTTATACATAAAGCCTACATAGATAGGGCAATACGGTAGTTAAAAGGTTTAGAACTAATTATTGAGAAGTTTATTTACTATTACGTTGGTATCAAGGTTTTTCTTTTATTTTGTTAAATAAGATGGTAGTATATAGTGCCTTACTACACTGGCGTAGATCTGTAAAGAAAGCTATTCATCTTATTAGGGGATATTGCATAATAATACAAAGCATCATTCCCGCCTGATGAATAGAAAGCCCAAGCTGATTTACTATTTTACTATATTCTCTCTCTCTCTCTCTCTCCCTCTCTCTCTTTTTCTCATTGTCTTATTTTTTTTTCTTCTGGCAGAATTTCAAGTTAGTTAGATTGTGATGCCACTTGGCATCCTCACAAAAGTCTTGAAATGATTTTGTGTCTGTGCACCTAAATGTGTTTTATGAAATATTACAACATTATTCAGGGTTCAATGACAAAAGAAGATACATTTTCAAAGAACAGAGAAAGTCAGTGACTCTTCAGACATTTACCAGGAAATTATCATCCAGCGAGAGAGAGGCTGCTGTGCCAATCACCCGTAGTTATAGGTTCTTTCACTAAATAATTAGAATCCTGGCTATTCTAACCTTTGAGTATTGCCAGTTGTGGAATTAAACTGAT
The DNA here is from genome assembly GCA_940671915.1 of Paracentrotus lividus. Taxonomy (NCBI): domain Eukaryota; kingdom Metazoa; phylum Echinodermata; class Echinoidea; order Camarodonta; family Echinidae; genus Paracentrotus; species Paracentrotus lividus. The sequence goes on from CALNVZ010002100.1 coordinate 11,470,950, forward strand.
ATCAATTGTCTGTAGATTTTATTTTGGGCACTCCTAAATAGAGATTAAAAAATTTTTTTTTAGCAATCTTCTTTATTTTTGAGAGAGAGGTAGACGGACTTGATGTGTCTTTGTTATAGGGGGAGGGAGGGGAGAAATTGGATATGTTGTGTCCATTACACGATCATGCAGATATATACATGTGAAAAATTCAGCTGATAGTTTGAGCTCCGAGTTAGCAAGCGGACGTTTTTTTGGAAGTAGTATCTTTGTTGTAGGATTCTGAAATTCCGTGAGAAGTATAAAAACAATAAATTAACTCTTCTTGCATGGATTCAGCTGTTTATTTCACAAATCTTTATTATATCATGACAAAGCTGTGACGCAAATGGTTGAAGTAGATGCCTGTAAGATAATTCAGATTGAACAAGATGTCATACAAAATTCACTCCAGTTGATAATGAAACAAAAAACTGTGAAGCTAAGATAGCCACAGAATTGGCCGAAAAAAATGCAAACTTGTAAACACTTTTAAAACCTGCATAGATGTCGATAGAGAATTGTCTCCACTATATGAGCTTGATCAATAGATGGAGCTCTGTTCATTTTTACCATAATGCCAATGTGAGTTCTAAGTACAACTTAACATAGATTTTTTTTTCTTCATCCAGCTGTAGTTTTGTTTCCTTTTAGCTTAAACTGTTCAGTGGAATGTAAACTAACGGGATGATTTTGTTCTGTTATTTCAAAGTTGCTTGAAGTTTTTAGCTCATCCGGCTCGAAGAGCCAGATGAGCTTATGCTGTGGCATCCGTCGTCCGTTCACAATTTGAAAATGCTTCTTCTTCGTCATTTCAAGTTCGATTTCAATTCTGTTTGCTTTATATGATAGCACTAGGTAGGGGATTCAAAAATTCTACACAGAATTTTGAAAATCATTAAATATGCTAATTTATGTGCATTTTCTAAAATTGACAAAAAATGCTTCTTCTTCATTTGTTGACTGATTTTCATTGTTGTTTGTTTCATCTGGTAGAGCTACATGAGATTTACCAAATATCTACACAGAATTTTGAAATTTTGTCTAGAAAATAATTTATGCTAATTTATGCAAAATTTATTCATAAATCACAAAAATTGCTTCTTCTCCTTCATTTGTTGATCAATTGCAATTCTGTTTGCTTTATATGATAGCACTAGGTGGGGGATACAACACTTCCACACAAAATTTTGAAACTCATTAAATATGCTAATTTACATCAATAGAACTATACATTTGCCTACCATTGCTATTTGACCTCAAATCGCCACTAATTCGAAATTTTCACCGAAATATTTTTGCCTTATTATTTGCCTATTTACCCCCACCCCCCTTGAATGGCGCCCTCCATTGATAAGGATGCGGCCGCGTGAAATCTGATACTCTTCCTCTAATCTCTTCGCCTCCATTGAGATAAGTCGTATATTTTTGCCAGCGCCAAAAATAGCGTGTTTTTCTCCCTTTTGGGACTACTTTGCGGTGTTTTGCGAGGTTATATTCTCAGGATAATCCAATATTGGAGGTATTCTGAGCTCTCTTTTTTGGTCTAGTCTTTTGGTTGTACCGAAGAATTTGATAGTATATATCTCTCGGTGATTTTACTTTTCACGCTCTCCTCTTCCCGTAGACTTTCGTTACGTTCATTACTGCGTGTATGTAATTACGGTGTCTTTGGTTTACGTTTGAGTGTTGTGTGTGTGTTGCGGCGCACAGCTTTTTATGTGCTCCGCTTCCTTGTGATAGACCCGCCTATTTACCCTTTGTGATTAACAACTTTTCTTTCTCTTTTTTTTTTTATTTTACAGATTGTCATGTCTAATTTTACTTCTTGGTGTCTTCCCTTCAAAGAAAAAAGAAGAAGCCGGTGGGAGGAAATTAGCGTAGCCAGGCGTGTTGTTTTTCTTCTGAGAGTCCCCCCTGGAGGGGGTGAGAGGCTTGTCGTTTGAAGAGGCTTTAGACGCGTCCTTCCTCCTTTCACACCACCTCGGACTTCGGGGTGAGTATTATTTTTGGGTCCGAAACATCTGGCCCGGAGGACAAAACCTCCGGCTGCTCGCGGCTTCGTCGGTTCCCACAAGTACGGAGCCGTTGAGCCTGACAGTTTGGCAGGCGTCCAGGATGATGACGGCTACGGCCCTTCGCGCCGAGTTCCGATAAGTCCTTTGCCCCGTTGCTAACGGGAGATCTAAAACGTTTTTACTCGGTTTCAACAACCGTGGCCGGACTTCGCTGGCTAATTCAGTTCAGGGCTGAGGTGCCGGTTCATTTCTTTCTCTCAGACAGCGCCGGAATCCACATTGTCCATCCGGCTTCGCTGGCTATAAAACGGGATCGATACTCGGGTTTCTGTATCGAGTTTTGACCGGATCGGAATAATCGGTCGCCGTTCCCTTAACTGAGGTAAATCGGATCGCGCAAGTCGGTTTCCGTACCGGTTTTGGGAGTGAGTACCGTCCAAGGCGGACCTGTATCCTCGGATAGTAGGCCGCACGTCGGTTCCTCACTACCCCGGCTGGCACGTCCATAGCCGTCGCTCTATTACTCGTCGGCGGGTATCCGGCAGAGCGGGACGTCCCCGACAATGTCCGGTCGCCCACCTTTGGTGGCGGGGGTCCGTCTCTCTCCGTTTTCAAACGGATATCGGCGCCGTTCCCTTAACTGAGGTAAATCGGATCCGCAAGTCAGTTTCCGTACCAGTTTTGGGAGTGAGTACCGTCCAAGGCGGACCTGTATCCTCGGATAGTAGGCCGCACGTCGGTTCCTCACTAGCCCGGCTGGCACGTCCAAAGCCGTCGCTCTGTTACTTGTCGGCGGGTATCCGGTAGAGCGGGACGTCCCCGACCATGTCCGGTCACCACCTTTGGTGGCGGGGGTCCGTCTCTCTCCATTTTCATCTCGGAGTGTGTCCCCTTCCGTTTCGGATACTACGTCGGTGAGGCGTGAACGTGTTTCGGATCCCGCTCCGGTTTCTGTTCGGAGCCAGGGTCCGTTATAGGCGGGCGTTTCTTTTTTGAAGCCAACACCCCGTCTTACAAGTCGGTTTCCTTTCGGATCGGCACCGCATCTGAGGCGGGCCCTTCCGTAGTGAAGCGTCGTAGACTTGCAGTTTCGGATCCCGATCCGGTTCCCGCGCGGATCAGTGCCCCTTTACAGTCGGGCGCTTCGGGTTCAGAGCGACTTCGTTCGTTGCCGAACCCGGATCCGGTTTTCGTTAGGAACCCTGTCCCCCCAAGGTTGGACACTTCCTTTTCAGGTAGACATCAACTCCCGGATGCCGATCCGGGTAGTTTGAGTGTACCTCCGGAGGTTCGCAAGTGGGTTGAACGTTACGAGACAGCGGTACGTCACCATTTCCGACTCACCTCTATGGGTGGTTCCCACCCTCCTTGTGAGGAGCTGGATGCTTCCTCGTCAGACGATGAGATCGTTTCGGTGGCTGATAGAGAGAGTAGGAGATAACTGAAAAGCAAACGAGAATTGTAGTAGGTTGAGATCTAGTGCTAGAGTAAATTGAGCATTACACAAGACCCATAATCACTTGGGACCAAGTGACAATTCGCAAATTGGAGGGTTAATATTAAAGGTCCCTAAAATCTGCTGTGAATATATATTGATGAAGTAAGCCTACCCTGCGAATGAAATACCTGTAAGTGCGTCACATTCCGAAGGAACTTTACCTTATACCGCCCTGAGATCCGTCAGATAGAGATATAATAAACAGAGACACTTTTTTGTTCCCTATATGATTCGGAGGTTAACTCATATCCGACTCCAGGGAATGTGCCAAAAAAATATAGATTTCCTTATTTACACGCTTTGTTCGAACTGGTCATGGGATGACTGGTACAAGGGTAGGTCTCTCTCAGAAAAGTTCTTAAAAAATACCTTGTATCAAAATAAAAACTTGGTCAAAAATCCGACCGCCGGTACCCAAAATAAAAATTTTTTTTTTTCAGAAGCCAACAGATCTATTAAAAACCAATTCTACTGAGTTTTTTGCTATGGGGAATCTCGGTCTGAGTCTTGACTTTCCTGATCGTGCCCCTCATCCCCAGGTCTTCAAAGGCGTTGCTATTAGGAGTCTTTGTGTAGTACCAGCCCTTTTTTTTCTTCCTAACGCCTACCCATTCAAAAGGAGGAACCAAAGGGCTTATACTGGAACTATTGAAAAGTTAAGTGGTCCTATAGTGCTTTTGGGCCCCCCATTAAACCGACTGGAACATTTCACTAAATTTCCTACGCTTTGTTTTTTCAAAGAGCCCCAAGCAAAAAGGCTCATTCTGGAACAATAGTCCTCCATAACCACACAACAGGCTCAAAGTATACAAAAGTCTTGGAGGCTTTTGTTCTTCAAGCAATCAAAGTGAATACAATATGAGTTATCCGAGATCAATCAAAGAAATAAATTATAAAGATAACCAGATCATACGACCTGGGTAAAATTTTAACCCATGAGGCCTCTCAAGTTGGTATACTTTTTTTCTGGGATTGCAACTTATCAAATATCGACAGTTGCAAAGATAACAATTTCTAATTAAGATTGGGCATGGATTCTGGATCGAGCTAAGCATCTGTCCATTGAAAGCTCAGATGCCCCTGTTAAATTCTGTGTGGCACATAAGGGGTGAACGGAGGGTAGCTTTTCTCAGTCTGTCAATAGCCGTCTCAACTAACAGTCCTGTGCAACTGGTAAAGAGGAGTTCGCACTCAGATCACACCATGATGTCCTTCAAGTCAGTACAAACTATCTATCACCTGACACTAAGCCGATGGCTTGATTCCAGAAGGTAAGGAGAATATTTGGGGAGGTTCGGACTGCCACTGGAGCCAATATCGAAGATATCAATATTATGTAATAATCCTTGCATATAATTGTCTAAGATTATAATATATAAACCAAATCAGCCTCGTCGGGCTCTATGCGATAGATTCTATCATTATCAGGATCCCATACGAGTTTCCACCTTATTGGAGGCTGAATACAAGTTCTAGAGACACGGAAGGTATACTCATAAGCAACTAAAAATGTGAGAATACAAACCATGTATATGGTGGGCCACCTTTTTCCGCCGTCCAGGGCCCATTATAGTTTTCCAATATGTGCATAGTTCCAAAATGTACCAGAACGAACCCGACAAAGTACCAGCTTCGCAAATCTTCACAGTTATTTGTTACTATCTGTTCACTCCTTCAGGGAGAATTGTATATATATCCCGTGCTTAGATACCCATAAAAGGGTGTTTCAATATATGAATATAAGTATATCATTATTGTAAATAACTTAGGTTGTAACTTATTACGATTCTCCCTACGCTATTCAGAGTATTTGTCTAAGGTAGAGTGGGGTTATGTTATGGAGACCGATTGGAAAGAGGACAAAGCGATAGTAAGAGAAAAGAAGGAAACAGATATTAAATACATTTATCCTACCATCAACGGAGTTGCGTAAGCGCGAGTCGAAATAGTTGAAAAAGTAAAGGGGGAAAAGAGGTAAAATTTGACCGATTGCCCGGTCAAGAGGCTATTAAATGCGGTGGTCACAAAGCGTAATAGGAGAGCATAGGTTGGCTGTTATTTACCTGCCAGGGTAGACCCGGGGACTTGCAAAGTTCTCTCTATCAGCGGTTGCGGGGGCGGTTCATTTTCTACACCCCCTCAGCGGCGCCGCCCCACTTCTGACACAACCCACCCTATTATGTATACTACTATTACTTTTTACCCACCTACCTCTACCCCTCTTTATTCTACTTACAACCTCCCCCCCCTTTCTACTACACCCCTCCAGGCCATCAGACCAGGAGCATCAGCTCCTCTTGGCCCTATTTACAGGGGTAGGGGTAGAAGATATTTGGCAAGGCGGCCTTTTGGCGTTCTGCAAATTCTTTCACCTCCTTTTACCTGAGAAGACGTCGCCGCTAGTGAGGGTGTTTTCTCCACCGCCCTCTCAAAAGGCGGCATCCATAGTTTCCATACGTTATGTTGCTCCGACTTTTGCCCTCGCCGATTTGTCGGTGCTGGTGTAGCATGGTAGGCAAATGTATAGTTCTATTGATGTAAAATCATGAAAATTAACAATCTAATTATTATTTACGATATAGAAATATACATTTGCCTACATTCCTCCCTCCGTCCCCTATCCGTTGCAACATACGGAAGTTTTTTGGGGCGAGAGAGTTAGAGGAAGAGTAATCAGATTGCGCGCGAA
>CALNVZ010002100.1:11487427-11544247 GCA_940671915.1 Paracentrotus lividus
TCTTTTTGGGTAGGTCGAAAGCTATTACGTCTTTTCAGCTTCGAGTACAGGATTACCTTTTGTAATCTGACAAATCCGATTTTGACTTTCATCTACGAGTTGGGCCTTTCTCCGCCAGTCCGGGCCGAGATTCTCCTGGCCCTTAGGGAGGTATCTTCTCTCTTGTTTTCTCAGTTTGCGGCTACATCCACCTTGCTGGATAATGCCCGTAGAGTTCATATGCTTGAGACTCTTCATATCAAGCAATCCCTCATCCCTGATTTGGTCAGGAGATTGACGTGACTTCCCCCTTCCTTTACGGGAGCAACTTGGCAGACGTTTTGCATTTTGAAGTTGACTCACGTTAGAAGGCCCAAGAATTGTCTACATCTATTAGAGATGTTCGTCAGGCCCCATCGTCTTCTAGGTCTGTTATACCTGGCTTCTTCAAAGCTCCTCCTTTCAGGAAGGGCAAGAAGAAGAAGGACAAGAGGGCTTCCGTTCCTGCCTGGTCGGCCTTGGCAGCTCCTCCTCAGGATCGTAGGGTAACCGACTTTTCTCATGATTCTTATGATCGTCTGGTGTCTTTTCAAGACGAGACTCCTCGTCGAGGACGTGGAGGTGGTAGGGGCTCTTCCCGAGGCTTCGCGAAGAATCAGCCCTTTTCGTCGGGACGGGAAGCATTTTCCAGATGACTTCCCGAGTTCGCTTGGAGATCCGGTGGGTGGTCGACTTCGGAAGTTTCTTCCGGCTTGGAAGTCGATCACGGACGATGTCTTCGTCCTCTCCGTGATCAAGAACGGACTTAGGATAGTTCTAGAAGAGCCTCTTCCAAGGGGTTTTATCCGAAATCGATCACCGCCACATTAGATCCTTTTCAGGAACTTTTGTTTTCTCGGACGGTCGGGTGAGGGATCACGACTTTCTGTGTCTCTCCCCCCGTTTTTGTGATCCCCAATTGTTCAGGCTCGCTCAGGATGATCCTCAATATGAAGAGGATCAACAGGCACATCGCAAAGTCCCTTTCAGGAAATGGACGCATTTAGCCTTATTCTTCCGGCTCTCGTCAGGGGACGGAACTTTGCGGTGTTTATCTCGACCTGAGCGACTGCCTTGTGTTTTGACCACATCCCAATGACCTGTCGTCGAGGAATCCTTTTTGGGGTTGTGCGGTAGGAAAGGAAGTACTTTCGCGTTCAAAGCCCTTCTTTCGTCTTCGTACCCAGGCTCCCGAAGTCTTCACCAGGGGTTGTGTCTCGGCCGTTGTCTGTCTTTCCTCAGGAGGGCAAGGGCATCCCTTCGGGGATTTTTCGCTTTCACTTGAGACGATTGGCTTCTCGTCGCCTTTTCGGAGGTCCTGCTTTCACACCAATTTTTCGATGTTAGTGAAAAACGACGAGGAGTTTGGGATTCATGAGTCAACTGGTCGCAGTCGGAATTATTGTTCCCTCCGAACTTCCGATCTACTGTGGGTGCGCCAGTTGATATCAAGAACAACTGGCTCGGCGAGCCTTGGTGCGAGAAGGATAGAAGCTCTAGGTCAGTCTTAACACAGGTCCTCCTGAGCAATCGGCGGAGGTTCGAGCACGAGGTTCTGCTTTGAGATGAGCTGGGGTTGTTTTTTAGCCAGTCTGGTGGAACTTCGTATGCCAAGATTGGTCGTTCTCTTTATGAGACCTTTCCGGCACTGCATCTCCTGAAATTTCTAGGCCGAACCTCAGCTCCGCCTCTGGTCTGGTTTCTCTTTGAAGGTGGAGTCAACGATAGCTTCTCTCTCGTGGACGAACCGTACCTTCTCAGGGAAAAGAGATTCAAAGACCCTCTTCACTCACCGGTTACAGTGACGCACTGAAACGCGTCACTCATTTAGAGGTTGGGGGGGGCCATTGGTCAGGAGGTCGCGGATGGTTTCCGGATCTTGGGTCCTCCCGAGGCCGCTGCCTCACTTTAACGTTCTGGAACTTTTGTCAGTTCTGTGTGTCCTTCAACGTTTTCGCGACCTTTTGGTGGGCCGTTTCGGTGTTGATTCTCACGGACAACACCTCTGTGAAGGCCTACATCAACAAACAAGGAGGGACACACTCTTTGGAGTTGATCGAGGTAGCGTTCCTCCTTTGGGAATGGTGCAATCGGGAGAAGATCGTCCCGTTTGCCTCCCACTCTCCGGGGGAGGACAATCTGATAGCAGATTCTTTCTATCCCTGGACAACAGACTTCCTCGGCTTTACTCCCGAGTCAGGGAGACTTCTGCTTTCTTTCTGGACGTGTTCTCTCTTCTTGGAAGGGTTGGAAGGCGTACGCTTTTCCACCATTCAAGTTGATCCCTCTTTTTTCTCAGGAAGATCAGGGAGGATCAGACAACGGTGGTCTTGATTGCTCTCTACTGGCCGGATCGGGCCTGGTTTTCAGGATCTTTTGCTCCTGTTAGCAGGGGAACCGCTGCCCCTTCAGGCCGTACCGGACTTATTTTCTCTTCCGTTGTCGGGGTTCTACATGCGAATCCATCGCACCTTCATTTAACTGCTTGGCCTCTTTCGGCCAGACGGCTAGGGATGAAGGCTTTTCAGACCGAGCAGCTGAGCTGCTACATGTAGTTGGAAGTAGACTGAAGTCGACTAGGATTGTATTCTTTTCGCACCTTGGGGCTTTCCTGGCCTGGTACGAACCTCTTGCAGGGTCTTCCAGAGAGGCTCCTTTGCCTCTTATTGCCGATTTCCTTATTTCTCTGTTCGATAAGGGTAGGTCTCTCTCGACGATTCGAGGGTTTTGTTTGGCTATTTAGGCCATTCTTACTGGTTTTTGCTTATGGGGGATCGGTCTCGACCGCCCCCCCCCCCCACCAGCTCTTGGCGTTGCTTAGGGCCTTTTTCTTAAAACGCCCTATTTTTAAGCCCTTGACTCCAGCCTGGAGTTTTCCCTAAGTTTTGGAGGCTTTGTCTAAGCCACCATTCGAGCCTTTGAACTCGATTTACCTGTTAAATCAGTCCATTAAGACAAGTTTTCTCCTAGCAATAGTCTCTGGGCAAAGGAGGAGTTTCGCTACATGTTCTCTCAATATCACCTGGTCATATTCGTTGGGAGAGATATGTGGTTCGTCTGATTCCTTTCACATCCTTCATTGCTTAGAACCAAACATCCTCGTCGGACTCTATCGAGATCTTCATTCGTCCTCTGACGGGGTTCTCATCTTTCAGATAAGACATTTTCTAGTGCCCCGTCAGGGCCCTCTTATGGTTCTTCAAGTAGACTGAGAATCTTCGCACATCTTCACAGTTATTTGTTACTTCCCGTGAACCCCATAAAGGGGTTTCTAGAGATACGTTATCCCGGTGGATAGTCTCCGCAATCAAGGCTGCGGGAGTGAAGGCCCTTGAAGAGGGAACTACTCCCAAGGCCCTTCAGACCAGGAGCATCAGCTCCTCTTGGGCCCTATTTACTAGGGTAGGGGTGGAAGATATTTGCAAGGCGGCCTTTTTGGCGTTCTGCAAATTCTTTCACCTCCTTTTACCTGAGAGAAGTCGCTGCTAGTGAGGGTGTTTTCTCCACCGCACCTCTCAAAGCAGCGGCGTCCTCCATAGTTTCTTAACCGTTATGGTTGCCCTCCCGACTTTTGTCGGTGCTGGTCGTAGCAATGGTAGGCAAATGTATAGTTCTATTGAAGTAAATCATAAAAATTACAATCTAATTTTATTATTTACGATATAGAAATATACATTTGCCTACAATCCCTCCCTCCGTCCCCCTTTCCGTTGCAACATACGGAAGTTCTTTGGGGCGATAGAGTTAGAGGAAGTGTATAGGATCGCTTTCGGCCGCATCCTCGTCAATGGAGGGCGCTATTCAATGGGGGGTGGGGGGGGGGGGTAAATAGGCGAATGATAGGGCAAAAATTTCGGTGTGAATTTCGGTTTGGGGCGATTCGAGGTCGAATAGCAATGGTAGGCAAATGTATATTTCTATATCGTAAATAATAAAATTAGATTGTAATTTTTATGATTGTCAAATTGGTAGCAGACCAAAATCATGAATTGAATTATCAATTGTCTTCTGGTTTCACCGTTCACATACCACACCAATAAAATTTGTATCTCGTTCATAACACCAGCAAATTCCCTACGTATAACTTTGAGAGCTTTAGAGGTGATGGATTGTTGAAGGGATGTACTTTATCTCACAATTTCTAACTCTGTCTATGTTTATAATGCTTGAAAATGTTACTATAATTGTGTAACCCATTGGCTATAGAAATGGGATAATTTAGTACAAGGGAAAGATCAAAGCAGAAGTTAAATGTTTAAAAAATGAAGAAATCAGGTGCTTAGTTATATCCATATAAAGTCTTTTCATATAATGTGTTTATGTGGTACCAAATTAAAGCCAAAAGATTTTTCTTGCTGATGCTTTCGTAGATCAAAAGAACAAAAGTTTTGTGCGACGAGGAATATTGTTCGGGAGCGTTGAATTCATGGCCATTATATGAAACCTATACACAAAGGCATGGGACGGCATGTGAAAAATGGATTTTTGTAGATTGTAGATCTCAAAAATTACAGCACCAAATGTGATGAAAAAAAATGGCAGAAGAAAGTCTGATTTTCCTGCTTTATGAAAATACCAAACAATACCAGGTAGTGATTTATCTTCATACGATAAAAAATGTTTTCCACTTGTACCATTTTATTCGACACAGACTGTATATCTAATAAAGTTGTTATTGTCATTCATTTCTTTGCAAATCTGTCTCCCAATGTTCTTGCACTTTTTTTTTTTTTTTTGTAATTTATATTGTTCGTAAATTGGAGATGCTCCAAAAATGATCCCTATTTTTCACATTCTATATCCTCATTTGGTCAGCTTCTGGTTAAAAAAGGGGGTTACCAAGAGCAAATGTAAACTTAGAATGACAGGAGTGTTTTATCAAATGAAAAAATGATGAATTCATGACCCTTTTCATGAAGCACATTACATGAATTGATGGATAATGAAAGTAAGAAAGATAATGACAGCCACCCAAGATGCCTGCCTTCTCTATTACTAGTGAGGTCTTAGGTGCATCTCTGAAGACTTTACCTACAGGAGTGTCATCCTCTAAGAGATAGAAAGGCATTAATTCATTTAAAATAATTTTTTTCCCCCTTTTTTTTTTGGGGGGGGGGGGGTTCATGCTTCAACAGTGCATAATATTCTTTAAAACTTCTGAACAATGAAATTGAATGTGATAAGTTTGCAACACACCAAATTAGTACACATTCTATTGTCAAAATTGCATTGTCAAAATATGTGACTAATCTTCAAAGGAAGATAAACATCTAACCAACTTTTAATGTCAAAAATACATTAGCATCATGCATTCTTATTCAGGTAATGTGACACTACCTATATTATTTCAGCTGAATATTATACATTGAGATAATTGCTCAAGAAGTTAAAAATACCAATCCACATCTATTTCAGTAATCACAACTCACTAAAATAACTTATCTCAATATTTGTTGAAGAGGTTTCTATGGCAACAAAGTATACCACACATCCCTATGAAAGACAGTTGAATGAACTTCATTCAGGGTTAACTATCACTGGAAGAAATATTTTTAGAAGTAATACTTATCATAAAGCAAACATGTAAATGTATGTCATGATTATTTAATCAAGTAGATATGATTCCGAGGTCATTGAGATGGTCTCTCTTAATTAATAAAGACAGATATTTTGCATTTTCAAATCAGGTTAAGGGCACAGCTGGTAAATCCAGCAGGGGCACATGGGACGTGTACCCTCCATCACACACTGATATCAAAAACAGAAAAATTTCAGCCATGCCCCCCCCCCCCCATTTTCATATCCTGGATCTACCAAGGAAACAATAAAGCATTGAAACAAATCCCATGAATTATTAACCTTCGTAAAAAAAAAAAAATAAACAAAAATGTTTCTTCATTCTTAATGGAAGTGCATTTGAAGTACCGGTAAGATTAATGCTGGATTATCTCAAGCTTCATATCTAACGAATGAATCAAACTCTCAGCTGATACAAGTATCTTGTATCAATCCAACAAGAGCTGATGATTAAGACTTCGGGAGGGGACTTCTTCTGCTTCTCTTTTGTTCTGCTTGAGCGGTTGTGAGAGAGATGTTGATGACGGACAAGAGGAAGGATTGACTAGTAGTGAGTAATGGGACGTGTATGACAAGCGGTTTGTCTCATAAATTAAATGAACTGGGTTTATCAATTAAAAAGCCAAGTTTATCACTAAAAAAACTAAGTTTATCACTATAGAAAACTCAGTTTTTCGCCGACAACTAAATTTATCACTTATTGCTGGAAAAAAATTAGATTTATCTTTTTTTTTTTTTTTTTTTATAATGTTGGTTTTTCATTTGAAAACAGTTAGTCAGAAAAAAACTTTTTGGGGGCGATTACAGTAAGTTTTGCAAGTAACTGAGTGAGAGACATGGTTTATCAGCAAAAAAAAATTGTTTATTGTTGAAAACTTGAGTTTTTCAATTCATAAACTGATTTTATCACATATATGGGACAAATGGCTTGCCATAGACCTAAAAGGAGAGTGAGGGAGTGAGACGCATTTCTCTCTTCCATAAAGCTAGATGGGATATAGCTATATCGGGAGGGCAGGGGACCATAGACCCGGTGATTTCTTACCCGCTCAAAATAGGCTGGATATGTTTGGATGGCAGGGGAGCATGACAGGAATACAGTGTGAACATAAAGCTGTGGGCTGGTGATGATACAAGCAAGCCAGTAATGTTCAAGTCTTAGAAATTGAAAAGACTCAAATACCATCAAGGAAATAATATAGGGTGGAAAGTGAAAAAAGTTTGGAAAGAATAAGAAATTCAATATAATAAGGGTGATATGACCATATTCTGAAATTATATGGAAGACAAAAATTACACAAGATTGGAGATTATCAAGGGAAGCAATATGTGGAGGGGTGGGGATAGGGTGAGGCAAGAACCAAATATTATGCAATATAGACGAAGATGTAACAGTATTCTCTACTCCCATTACCATCCTGTAGTAGATATATAGACATAGGCCTACATGTACATTATTTTTATTTACAAATTACATTATTTAAGCTATTATGTTCAAATCCTATTGAAATATGTATTATTTAACATTTTACCTTTCCCTATATCTTCATGTCTTGTTCTACTCTTCACAATGGTTTAATCCTTGTTTCATCTGTACAATTAATATAAAATAGTGCTTCTTTAATCCCACCCCATCCCATTGATATTTAAAAAAAAAAAAATTATCTATAAATATCCAGTATGATCATTTGCACTTTTCTAAACATAGCAATAACAACAAACAACATCATTAAAAGCAGTAACTACATGAGGCATCATGAATTATAGTCCACTTATAAATTTTAATAGTCCCATTCTGATAAATGTAATTTGATTCTCAGTGCTTATATTTATAACTTCAATCTATAAACTTTAGAGGAAAGTATTTGTTTTCAAAGTATCAATCATTATACGTCAGGTCATTGGGGTTATTTCCACAACCCATTATGGAGCCCATTCCAACACAATAATTATGCAATATTTTATTAAGGCTGTAACTTGAAATAGACTGAATAGATTTGTACTTACGTATAATTCACAGGAGACAATGGAAGTTGTTCAAACTTCTCTATTGTAGGCATATACCAAGGAGATCGATCAAAAAGACACTCTTACAAAGTTGTTATTATATGAATATGCCAGTGCTTTTAATGGTTTTATCTTCTACAGGATTGAGTTTGGAGAGGCAAGGGTTAGGTGGGGGAGGAGGGGAGGGGGACTAAACAGGCTGAAAAGCATTATCTGTTTGGTAATTTTCACATTTTTGTACGTGTCTACTGAAAAAAAAAAAAAAAAAAAAAACAGGGGCTTAAACCCTATCCGACCATCCCAACCCCACTCCGCGGCCCCTGCTGCTTTGTTACAGGACATTTGACTGAACGCCATTTCTCATAACAATGGATATCAAGTCTGGATGGAAAGGGGTGGGGGGGGGGGGTCATGTCTGGTGGTTGAACAATGATGTGCGCAGATGAGCTGGCCTTGCTCCAGGTTTGTCTTGGACCTTGACATTAAGAAGGCAGAGATTCAATGTCACAATGCAGTAGCCAATCAATACAGGTGATTGCAAGAAGGACAGTACAGGACAGACCTGCTAGATCCATTCACATTATCCACTAGCCAATCACTACAGGTGACTGCAAGAAGGACGGTATTGGAAGGACCTGGTAAAGCCATTAATGTTCAAAGCAATAAATTGGTGCAAGGCAAGGAGCTACCTGGTTCATGACACAGATTAACGGGGAGTCTTTAACCACTTGACTTAAAGGGGAAGTTCACTATGGAATTTTATTTGTTTAAAAAAATGCAGAAAAATAAAAGATAAATATGAATGAAAGTTTGAAGAAAATCGACCAAAAAATAGCAAAGTTATGAATATTTAAAGTTTTGATTCTGTGACGTCACGTGCGAGCAGCTCTCCCATGTGTTGTGTATGTAAATGCAATAAATTTGTCTTTTTTCATGGTTCTTGATAAAGGAATGTGTCACTTTGATAGAGACATGTATATTAACATGTTTGATGAAGTATCGACCGCACAGGTGAAATAATTAATTGTCTTCTGAAAAAATGACACTTTATAATAATAATACCGGTTTCTTATAAAGCACTTTACCTGGTAAGACCAAAGCGCTTACAGTATATTATTACCCCGGTCATTGGATTCATTTTTCGATCCCGCACTTTACAGTGCACAATCTCCACTCCCTGGGGAGCATTCCAGCCGGTCGCCTGTTAGGCGCACACATGCTAAAGCGAACCACATAGCATTCGCAATCCTACCAGGTACCCATTTTTATCACCTCGGGTGGGGTCAAGCATGTAGATAAAATGCCTTTGCTCAATGGACATAAGTGTCGGTGCGGGAATCAAACCCACGGCCTTTGCATTGACAGTCCAGTGGTGAGACCACTAGACCACGACACTTCCATTTATGGAATTTACACTACATAACACATAAGAGAACTGCTCGCATGTGACATCACAAAATCAAAACTTTAAATATTCATAACTTCTTATTTTTTGGCCGATTTTTTTCTAAAAACCTTCACTCATATTTTTCTTTTATTTTTTTACATTTTTGAAAACCAATTTAAACCCAGTCAGGGTGAACTTTCCCTTTAAGAATTGTCTCTTTTCGATATAAGGGTTGTTTTACGATCAGGGTACACCATTTCGTCTCACTGGACAAAAAAAAAAAAGTTGTTTTGTTTTCCCTCAATTTTTGTGAATGTTTTCTAGACAAGTAAACTGATATTGCTTTTAAATTTGGAGGCATGAGGTCACCAACTTATTTTTCTATAGGGGTTCAATTTTTTTATTACACGTAAAGTCAATTGCTTCATTTTTCGGAGAGGACGTTTTTGACAGAACGTGATTTGACAACATTGTAACGTGAACTGTCTGAAAAATAAATGAATGTGGGTGAAGTAAACATTATAAGTTTGTGGCATATATACAAGTGTTCTTACAGACAAAAACATTGTTCATCAAGTGATGTCTAACTATGCGTAAAACCACCGATTTCGGAGAGGACATTTTTTGACAGAATTGGCACCCCATTTTTGGTTAATGGTCACAAAAAATCAAATTAACTCTAGCTTCTGGGGTTTTCAGTTTTTAAACAATTGCATTTCAATAGTCAATTTTGATTGGAAAAGCAAGCCGAATGATTGCTAATAATCAAAATGCGCAGGCTCAAAATCAGAAAAAATAAAATGAGACAGTAATTTTGCCCTAAAATGCCATGTAATGGTAAATTTTTAGAAGTAAATGTGTATTTCAATAATTTATTTTTCTCTTGTAGGTTGCTCTAACAGTGCCCAATAGCTTGCCATTGTAGATTTGATATTACCATACCTCTATTTCTTTTTATGGTGCACAGAAGGCCATTTATTGACGGTGTACCCTGATCGTAAAACAACCCATAAAGGCTTTAAACAGGTTGGTTTTTCCATAGGCAATGTGTTGGGTCATTGATGTGGTCACAACAGGTTGGAGGCTATGTGGCATGTGCATGCAATATAGCTTGCATTGCATGCAGGTTACATGTAGCTGTCGTGGGTCAATTTCCCACGTTTCTGTAGGAAATTTATCGTAAGAACATCCTGCATGTTGTACCTGCATCTTGCATTTCTGAAAAGAAAAAAGTACATCTAACAATCAGTCATAGAGAGTTGCATGCCGCATGCACAACCTGTTTTGACCACTGCATTAGAAGTATTAGCTGATCAGCAAAGACTGTTTGGTTGGAATCGTGGGTGGTAGGTGTGGGCTTATGATGGTAATGAAGATGAATGTATTAAACATGCAAGGGTTTGCACAAACTTGACTTCATATTCAAAATAACACAAAATGCTGCAGTATAATTGACAGTAACAAAATTTTACATTAAATTTAATAAATATGAGATTAGCAAATAAATGAGGATAAATAGCACTCAAACATCTCATAATAAGAGAAAAAACATTTTCTTGTGGATTAAGAATGCAACCATATACCATACATATTTTCATACGAGGGGGTCTTTGAGGGGGGATACATAATTACAACAACTTCATTGATAAATATCTGAGTACCCACAAATTATTACAATCTGTTCAGTTTTAAGGGCTTGTGGGTAAAACGATCAGCTAACTTGTGAACTATTTTTTCTGTTTTCGTTCCATCCTCTCTCCCAAATTTGAATCATTCTTTAAACGATGCTCCTGTTGTTCGGTCAAGTTCACCTTGGTCTTTTCAATTGCATCATCAAGTAATTGTAGGGTTGACAATCCGTCCTTACAATACAATTACAGAGGCGATTCAAATTGAAATGGACTGGCGTACAAGTTTGTTTTGTCCAGGAAGATCTGGAAAGGCAATCTAGAAGATGACACACCAACTGTACGGATAGGTTCCTGACCTATTTTTTCTGTGTTCCTCCCCCTCCCCATCCTACAACGAAGACTGGTTTTGATCATATTGCCAGGCTTGCAGCGGTCCAGTTCATATTTCTTATCCAATAATCAATGTTGGGAATTATGTAAATTTAAAACTAATAGTCAACTGAATGGGTTAGGGCAATATATACAGTGTGTCCCAGAAAGAACTAAACACTTTTGAAATGGCTACCAAGTAAGAAATATATGGTTCTTGGAGTGAAATATTTATATGTACATAAAGCTCATATCCTCAACTATTATGTGACACCCAAATGTATGAAAATGATGCATGCTTCAATGAACAATCCCCACATGTGTGAAGGACACAAAAACGAGGCTGTGTAGGAATTCGCTATGCATTTGCCACCTTCATATGGGCGGCCAAAAGGGTCAACATGAATAATGGGGTGAATCCGCTAACAAAGACAAGATACAAAACAACAAACATCAATAATTTAATTATGAAAACAAAAAGGTTAACCATTACATTTTTGCATAATAATATATTGGTTTATTTTGTCTTTGTTTACCGATTCACTCCATTATTCACGTTGCCCCTTTTGGCCGCCCTTTTGAAGGAGATAAATAAATAGCGGATTCCTGCGCAGCCTTGTTTTTGTGTCCTTCACAAAGGTGGGCTTTGCTCATTGATGCAAGCATCATTTTCGGACTTTCTGGTTTCAAATAATAGTTGAGGATATGAGCTTTATCTACATATTTTTTCCCCCTGAAGAACCATATATTTAGTATTTGGTAGCCATTTCAAAAGTGTATAGCTCTTTCTGGGACACGCTGTATGGTCTACCAATGATTCATATATATGTTGAGTTGAGTTTCAACCTTTGTAATCAGATGGCATTGACAATTATATTTGAATATATATTTATTTTTTTAACTTTTACTTTTGCTGTGGTGCCAAATTGTATGTTCTTCCACTGCTTCTTAGTGGATAAGCGAAAATGCTTTTTTTCTTCTTTCAGTTATACTTTCCATCAAATTTTGAATTGTCTATAAAAAGATGACTGGATGATGCATACCATTAGTACTAAAGCCTCTATCTAAAAGAAAAAGCAACTTCATCCTAGCTTATTACCCAATTAGACCAACCAATTTGGTAGTTGCAATATCATCCCACCCCTTTCCAGAATTATAGCCGAAAGTGATATTCTTGCTCGACTATCAGAGGGGGGATGTTTGATTTTGATTTCTGATACATGGTCGCTAATCGAGCGTTGAATATTTGGGCTTGGTCTCTCATCATGAAGATTAATTTCTTTACTCCAGTGCTGATTGTGAAACTGCAATTCATGGTGAAAAGGAAGTCACCATTGGGCTGATTTTGGCACTGTATCAATCAGAGAATAGATTGAATTCAAGATTTGTTCAGAAGATCAGAGTATTGATGGGGATGGTTTAATCCATTACCAATATGAACTGTTGGTTCCTGCATTTAACCTATATACAGAGAATGTGATATATTCAATATGTTACACCTTACATTGAAAATGAGAGAGAGAGAGAGAGGAGAGGATGGATTTGGACACCATAATACTGATTACATGCTCATTTCAACTTTGTCCCCCCCCCCCTTCAATATCGAAATTTGTTTTATGACATTTACTTTGTCGGCAATTTTTCTTTTTTTTTTTAGCAATAATCACATGGCTATTACTTTTGTCCTGGACTAACCACTGTTATATACCTAGCCCTTACTCTGTACCCAACATAAAACCTGATCCTAGCCCTAACACTTCATCTTTGATGACATTTACCCTGGTGCATCTGTTGGTTTTTTTCTTGGGATCCCCCCCCCCTACATTTCTCCCATCTTACCAATATTGAAAGTGATGTGGGTATAGTGTCTCTGATTTGGAATCTCTCATCAGTCTTTCCTGAGATGATTAGATTAGCACCTCACAGTGGGCCCTGTTCCTGTAAGCTTGGTTCCTGTTCCTGTCCTCTCTTGGCACCGCTTCGCTTACCCAAAATGCCTCAGGGGACGATGCTCTCCACATCGTTGTTGTTGCCATCGGGCCTCATCGTCTTGGTTCCCATTAGCTCCTCATCAATGAAAATATAGCTTCTCATCAAATTTTTGTTTGTTTTGTTTAGAGATTTAAAAAAAACAAAAAAAAACTCTTAACCAATTCATCAAAGAGTCAAAATCCTTATAGCTTTGAATACAGTGTTTATTTTGTATAGTTTATGAGACTTTGACCTCTACTTTATACATCATTTTTCTTATAGTGTAAAGGAGGGGGTCTTGAATTTGTGGAAAAAACATATGAAGTAATGTGTTTTTTTTTTTAAATCTAAGCAGCAAATATCATCAACCTGATGAAGTACATGTATATTAAGCAATTTTGCTCTTAGTGGACTGACTGAATTGTTTTTAAAAATTGTATCATGATAGGGTTCATGATACCCAATTTATGTTTATTTGCTGTAGAAATTGTGAATAAAATATTGAGGCTATTCTAAAGATCTTTAGCAAGCTCATGATCTTGCATAGGGTATGTATATTTCACTTGGCCATATATGATTTGAGGGGAAATGCTTAGATCCTTTTACCAAAAACAACTTGATTCATTACTTTTTTATCCCTTGCATGAATCCTATGTGGGTCAACTTTTTGGCATAAAGGGCAAATTGAAAGACCTTTATTATCATTCCTTATTGATGTAGGTTTCAATGTCAATTGTCAGTTTTTCTTTATCATTCCCTAGCATTGCTCTTGAGTCATGGACCACACCTGGTTGTTCTTCAGTAAATAATTGTGCCATCTTCTTCCCTTGTGCAGGAATAAAAACCTTTACAGCCTGTTTCAGGTCCGTTTTTGATTCAGCCTGGCCTAATTAATTGTAGCTTGCCCAAGGGATATTGAACAGTTATATACGGCCACCAGAGGGAGTGGTTGGAACTATAGTACCCGAACTGCACAAAGAATGCGACTAAAAGAGTCGCATTCGCGTCAGTGAGGGGACTATAGTTTCACCAAAACCTCTGAAGGCCGTATGTAACTGGTTTATATCCGTCATCGGAAATAAAAGATTCTAGAAATCTAACGTTCGATAGATCTATATCTACTCTAGATAGGGTCTAGATCTAGGGTCTAGCCTAGATCGACTATGAATGATCTGACGTTACAATCTAGAGGTCTTAGACTTGGCCTAGACCTACTTCTACATTTTTAAGAAAATAATAAATGGGCGTTTACTCACTCGACCTTTGGGTCTCTTCTTCTTGTAAAGTTAGGGGTCTCTGCTCAAGTTCAATCACAATCATGTAATCAACACAGTTGTTCTGGGTACAAGACTGATCGAACGCTGACAAAGCGTTGCTGTCACCATTTTCAATGAACTCCCTGAATGAAATCCTCGTAGAGGCGTAAAGTTAGACGAGATGAAAACCTCGGCTCGCTATCATCATCAGCTGCTCCAAACTCTACATTATTTGCCATCTTGTCAAACTACTTTACACGTTACTTGTAAAAATGATCCCTAATCCATGTCACTGCACTGCCATGATCCTAGGCTAAGGCATACACTTTCACTTCGGCAAGCAGACAGAAATCCCGTCTTCTATACTACGCGAAATAAAAAATGTAAACAAAATCTGATGAGTCACACGTGTCACATACGTACGTACGCGCACCATCGTCAAAACAAACCTTACGTCACGCATAGAGGTGGATACCTTAATGACGTCACGGCATGCCACGCACACGGTACATGTTTGGGGCTACGGAGCCGCCGAGGGCTGGGGGTGGGGTTCAGTTCAGTCCCCACCTATTTCAGCAATGTAAACGTGTACGAAAATGGGGTCTTTGCTCTCAGCTAGCTTCGATCACTCGATAGGCCACTATCGCTTGATCGAGCCGGGGCTATTCGCAGGTACTATTCACGGCTCAAGGGAATATTCCCGGCTTGTGACGTCACATTTTTTTTTTTTTTTTTTTTTTTTTTGCACAATTCGTGACGCTGGTTGGAACTCCCTTTAGCCACATGACAGGGTTTAGACCAATCACCTATTAAGATTCTTATCATGATGGATATAATAAAAGATAAACGAGAGCCAAGCCATTGGACTGGTCTACCATGAAAGGATAATTACCCAATTTACAAACTATGAATAAATGGGAGGGAGTGTAGGAGGAAAAATGTTTATTCTATATCTATTTTCAATGACAAGTGATTGGAGAGGTAATGTTTCCAATGAGTTAATCACACACAGACTGTCCCACAGGTTAGACTTTCTGAAAGCCAGGTGCCATGTTAGTCCCTAGCATGGACAAAATCCAGGTGTTGTAGATCTTTTCATAAATAAACTCAAAGATTGAATAACGATGGGGATGCCAGTCTAATAATCAAATTAAGAGTGATAATGTCAGAGAGTTCTCAAACAGCAATGCCATGATTTAATGATAAGTCCACATCTGGATAAGATAACCATAGCACTAGGCTGATTTTACAATCTCAGGAAAGTATCCTAACCTAGACAGAAGCAAGCAATATAATTTGGCAACAATTTCAGACCAAGAAATAGTAATCGTGAATTAGGTTGATCTAAGTAAGATAGTAAAATAGTGAAGGTTTGGCTGCATTCAATAATTATCAAATCCTAGTTCTGAGAACTCTTTCCTCATTTTGGTTTACTTATGAGACAGCCGTTGGCCTGTCTCATTCAACTCTTAAAATGAATTTCTACATCACGTAGTACTCTCAATATTTTGGGGATTGTGAGCTGCTGTGATTAAAGTGTTAACGGACTAAGCTTTGGGCATATATTTTGTAACCCCCCCCCCCCCCACCTCTCTTCCAAATTATAAAGTATTAAAATTATAACCAGTTATCTAAATAGGGTTGGGACAATGTACAACGTCAAAGAGTTATACGTCCATGGAAAACTGATTTGGCTGACACTTTAAATTATCAATAGATTTTCACTCTGAAAGTCTATCTCTCTCTCTCCTTCCCTCCCTCCCTCCCTCCCTCCCTCCCTCCCTCTCTCCTTCCCTCCCTCTCTCTGTTCCGAAGCCCTAACCAAGCAGGGTTCATGTCAATATTCTTGTTGACTCTCCCCCTAGGGCGAGTGGAAGCAACCAATTTTTTGGCACCTGAAATTTGATTTTGATCCTCGAGGTTAACCAAATACTTTGCTGCTTGATTCCCTGTCTTAGCTACAAGTGTAACATAATGTAAACAAGCTCTTAACACAATCACTTACTGATGGTGAGGAAAGGTAGCCCCTTTTCACATTGGATTATTAAGCCAGCGTCTTAATTACATGTGAAGTGGTTGATAACAATCAGTTCTTGATAAAATATTTGTTCTAGAAAATGAATCTCCTGGATTTTATGGGAGATGACAATGGGTATGTAATCCTAATTTTTAATCTTTTTAATTTTTTAAGTACAGATATAAAGTTGTATGATACAGTTACACGATGAGAACATCTTTAATATGAAAAGATCAAGGAGACATCTTTAACTGTAACTTGTCCCCTTACAAACGAAAAGGCCTCCTTACAAAACTAGGAGTATAGATATCAAAATGTACCTACACCAGACATGCCAAGTTCAAATTTTTTTGCTTGAGATCATTCACATCGTGTTTGAAAGTGGTGCGCACGCGGTGTGCGTTACCACATGTGCGCGCGCACAGTAGTAATTTGTACTCAAAAGAGGCGCGTGCGCACGCTACACACGTTTCACGTAGTAAGCTATCTTGCGTAATACGATCGCCTGCTTGAAAACATCTCACTTGCAATTGATGCATGACAAAACTGCCGATATTTAGGGTTTTGAGACTCCAAAATGGTAAAAAAATCTATAATAATGCTACATTTTCTCATTTTGCGTGAGAAATGGGGTGTACTGCGTGAGATCGTGAGACGGACCCGAAATGCGTGATTCTCACGCAAGATGCGTGAGACTTGGCATGTATGCTACCCATATCATGCGATTCTATCACATTTTTATCTAAACTTATTATTTAGTTGTGTAATGACTCAATGGTGAGTTTGTAATTATTCTAATGTGTATTGAAATAAAAGCTGTACACTTTTTTTTCCTTTAAATAATTTATGCCAGGATTCTTCCAAGTATTATCTTCCATTGATAATAAATCATAGAGGGTGTAGCAATAGATGTTACTTTATCATGAAATATGTTTATGATGAAATCATTCATCAAGAAAGCTTGAAAGAATGGTTGAGATGTGAGTGGGTAGGTATTCTCTAGGGTGACTACCCCCGCTCACCAGGTCAGTTAATCCCATATCCTGGAACTAATCCCTTTACAAAACTCTAGCAACAGTGACCCCAACAAGCTTGCTCACTTTCGCAGAAAACCGGAGAAGGGGGTCATGCTGCTTTTTTAAGGCAGCATCGAGAGCAACAGAAGCAAGGTTTCATAGGAGGAGAAAAATTTGTGGCCTGGATGTACATGTGATTCAAATTTCTGAGAAGGAAGGGAGATTGAATTCAGTGTTGTTTTCATAATAATATAGCATTAACACACTCCCGAGCGAGCGTGCATTAGCGGTGAATGCAGTGCACCGCGAGAAAGCTTTAGATAGGGGACGCTGCGGCTCGTTGCAGCGAGCTCCATCTGAAGCATCGAGCAATTTACGTTTAATCGCACAATACAGGGAAGTGCGTTAACGCTTTTAGAAAATTGCGACATTTTGCTACTTACCAAAATATTTCCAAGGGATTATCCCTTGGAATTTTTGGTAAGTAGCTCAAGATCTACATCACGATTGTCATCAAAGAAAGTAAAAAAGACCCGGATGAGAGTGTGTTATCACTTTTTTTGCACAGAAAAATGCACACTGGTGCTTTACATGGAAAATACAGCATCACACGTGACGCGTTTTGACCAACCACGATGCGTAAAATCACAGAGCCATTTTATAAAAAGGGATGACAAGAAGCACAAGCATGAAGGTTGTGCGATCATAATATAATTGTAGTCAAATATTGAGTAATGCCCCGTTAACCCCTTGTGGGTGATAATTCCAGAAAAAGTAGAGTGTTAGCAATGTGTTTCGACCTGAACCAAAAACAGTTTATTCCAAATAATATTCTGTACATTCAAGTCTTTACAAGCAAAACCTTTTATTTATGATTATCGGTTAAAAACTTTGTGATGCAGATATTTTTGAATATGATGTACAGCATTTCGATAATTGAGTTCATTTTCTGGTCGCAAGGGATTGAATTAAAATTTTTCAGGGATGGCCAGCATTGTACCCATAGGAATAGAGGAACTCTAGAATTATTTCCTCTGATATTTCCTTTAAATGATTATAACCTCATTTGTTTTTGTTATTGTTTTGTTTTCATATTCTTTTGAAAATTGTGTGATGTGTGCCGTGATGCCAAAAGGGCAATAACAAGCGTTTCTGAAGAAATATATATCTGTTGAAGGACGTGTATGTCATTAAGAATGAATCACAAGTTTTACCCCTCCCGCTCCCCCTCCCCTTTTTGCGCAATCCCTTTCCAACAAACAGGTAAACATATATCCTACTCTTGTCACCAACATCTTAAATGGAATTGTTTTGTTGCTATGCGTTGAGAGAGTGCTAGAGCTGTTGTCAGCTTGCTTTCAGTTCAATCCTCCACTTTGATTCAGCACTTTCAAACGTCACTGACACGGGAACCGCGTCACTGGCAAGGTGTGAAACGTCACCCCCTTGGTACCACCGTGAAATTCTTTCTTTGAAAAGAGCTGAGTCACAAGGGACGATGGGCCAGTGCTTTTTACCTCTCTCAATAATTTGTTTTTATCCTTCTTCTTTCCATTTTGCATGATATTTGTTCAGTTAGGGGAAATGTAAATTTCTAGGAAGTACAGATTACTCTAATTTTCTTTGAAATCTAATTGTATTTCTGTTTGGCAGCTTATTTGAAGGTGGATTAAAATCTGTATGACCCTTTTGCTTATGTAAATCCCAGCTCAAGTATTGAACTTATCAATCTGAAGAAAAAAAACCCTGAATCATTGTGATTTGAATTCTAAAGAACTTATACGAACACAAGATCTGTGTATCAACCCAGAACAAATGAAAATTCATGGGCATGTGGATTCTTTATTTTTTGTAATATTTGTTGTCATAAATGATCTCCTAATCTTTAAATCCTCACACAACGTCACAGCGTTTAATAAGTATATTGTGTTTTATAACATTACATCTATGTCGAGACAGGAAATGAATTCAGTCAGTAAGAACTCCATGATAAGATACATATCACAAATCATGAAATAAAACATAAAAATGACCGAAGTGAAAGCTTTTCTGGATGTATTCAATTTTTCATCCCTTGATTTTGAGCCAAATTTGGAATATTTGGCATTTTACAATTTGATAATTATCTAATCATTGGTAGGATATTTCCCATTAACAGCTTCTACTCTTTTGGGCAATACCCTGTATCTCTGCTTTTGCAACAGGAAGTAAATATTACATATCCTACTTTTGGACAATTTATCACAAAGTTATGAATCCACAGGCAACATAAAAGAATGAAATGGAAGAATTACAAGACATTTCCTATTGAGTGGACTTTGTGGATTGATCTAATACAGTGCAGAACTTCATGAGGATCTTATTGATTAGCTACTTTGAGGAAGAGTTCTTACATGAAGATTCATTTGTGAAAATCTTTTTCCGATTGTTTTTAAACAAAATACTACATCTAATTTAACATAAAAAAGATTCAATTTGATTTCAATTTTTTTGTTATGTAATCAGGTCAACATAATGCTTGGACAGGTTTTTTTTTTTATATGATTGCCAAATAGACAAAAAATCTTAAAAATCATCCCTATATGCCTGTCTATTTTTTCATAAATAGTATTTCAGAGCCAATATTCCATACTTTCATGAAAAAAGAACTACATCAGCAGCTGTTTCAGGTTTAGATGACTTGATCCTGAAATTGTGGCATATCACATTTTTAGCTTCTAAGAGAGAGAGACACAAGGGGATAATTAATCCACCTAGATGAACTTGGGTGGTTTTGCAGGGTTTTAAACAGTACCAAAAAGTTATTCTGACAATATAGAAATAAAACCATAGAGTAAAGAAAGTTCAGTTCAGTTTGGTTTTATTATTTCTCATCAATAAAAGATGAAAAATTTATAGTTGTTAACACAAATGATAAAGGAAAAAAAGGAAACTATAAAAAAAAAAACAAAAAAAAAACTGTTGAATGAACTAGCTCATAAGGCATAAATCATATCATGTTAATCAATGATCTACACATTTAGGGGCAGGAAAGGCAATAAAATCATATTTTGACCATAACTGCATGTTATTTGTAATTTTCTTGATGCAATTATTATATTTTGTCTGCTCTTTGGTATGATTCTTTGAAAGTTCTCATTACTTCTCCTGTATGTAATTTATATTTCAAAATCATTAGCTCTCCTTGTGTTTTCTCTTTTTTTTAAATTTATATTCTAGGTCTTAAGTCCTATTTTGCTGTCTCTGTCTTTCCCTGTGCCGTGTCTCCTGTCTCCATTTTAGTCTCTATCCCATTCTTCCTCTTTCTCTCCCTCCAGATTAAGTCTTGTCTCTTCCCATCATCCCCTTCCCTTCTTGTATTCTTAATTCTTGTCTAAGAAGTCCAAGGGGATATGGTTTGATGGTGATGAATAACACTTACCTCATTGACTCAGGGGATGAAATCAATTGGGTTTAGAAAGGAACGCGTGGTTTGGATATACTTCCATCAAGGGACTTTCTTGGAACAGGGGATATGGAGAGATGGACTAACATGATAATTAATGGATGGGACTGAGGGAATCCCAATCAATGTGATAACATATGGATGGGACTGAGGGAATAAAAATATGTTGTCATTCTCAATACTGTGTGTGTGAAAAAAAGTTCATCAAGTGTGGCGCAGTTTCTCATATTTGTTAATTGCTTTATTTTCAGTGGCGCATGTTCACACCCCTCGACACTCCCCAACAACACATCAGCAAAAAATTAATAACAAATGGAAAAAAATGTATACTTATCATGTACTATATATTGCAAATGTTTGTACTAACAGTAATTTACAGTTACTACTCTTTCAGTCGAAGCTACTTAGTTCTTCTGAGGTCATTTCAGACCTAAGAATGTATAAGGATACATTTATAATGGCTTTCATCGTTAGAATATGTGAAGTATCGTCATAATTGTTGTGTCGGGATATTTGTAACTTTGTCTATATTGATGCAATAAACATGGCATTTGTAATTATAGTTCTAGTCAACTGCCGCTACCGCAGATCTCTGCATCTATGTATGTGGCAGAATATCGTGTAGAGACACTTGTCAAATAAATGCTTGGAGGGTGGCCTCGTTGATCAATGTGCAGGTATTGTTCTGCTATTGTGATCTGTGAATGGATCCTCATGTGGATATCCGATGAATCTTTTCTTTATGTGTATCATGCAAATGAGATCTCATATAGGAGATCATATAGCTTTGGGCTAGTTAATATGTAGCAACATGTACACGACATTTTTTTATCGCAGCATGTAAATGAAAAATAAAAAATGTAAATCAGTTGATATCAATTTTTTTTTCTCATCTGGTAGATAAAAATATTTTGAGATTGAGGCAGCTTTCGAATACTGCATGCCCGGGTGATTCCTCAAGCTGTATTTCTATGTGGAGTAAGTTCAAAACATTATTGAGGTGTGCCTGGGATAGCGGGAACAGTGCGAAATGCACCCCTGATGAGCATGATGATTTATCACAACATTGAGACTGGCTAGACCGTGTAACATGAATGTCAGAGCCAAGAACATAATGAATGACACATCCATCGGCAGGAAAGAATGCAGCGATTCAAGACGAAGTCTGACTTTTGAAAAGATGTGTCAAACTCCCCGTATCTTGACATAAGATGAATCAGGAAGAGGGATGATAGACTGCTTTTAACATTTCAAGGAGGGACCATACCCATTTGCAAGTTTTGGAAAGCTTTTTAGTGCTTTAAAAATTTGACAATATCGGTCATTGAGTAAGGCATTTATCAAGCAGGCTTCACCCCACACGAAGTGTTAAAAATGGTTACCCTGGTAGGATGCCAATGCATGTGTTCACTTTGGGCATGTGTGCGCCTAACATGCAAACAGCTTGAAGGCTGCTCAAGGAGTGGAGATGGGGCACTGTGAATGAGGGATATGGAATCGTAAATGGAATCGTAATGACCAGGGTAATAATCACATATTATAAGTGAAGTCGTGTTTGGTAAGAAACCAGTTTTATTTGTTATCATCCTTTTCATGTTGATACTGTTTTTTCCATAATTTATGTCAAAGTTATGCATTTAGGAATGTATTGTGATGTCACTGTGGGATGCGGATGGTACGTGATAAATAGAAGCTTTATTAGTATGCCAAGTAAAGTTGTCTATTTATAAAACAACTTATGTGGAGGCATTCCCAAACATGATCCTGATATAGGAGAACTAATTGGAATTAAGCAACATATTACCCATTGCATAGATTAGTCATTAACAATATATAGGGCATATATTGAAAAGCAAATATGAGTCAATAAACAGCACTATAATTTACTTACTAGAAATCAAATAGCCTTCTAAGAAAATTCTTTATTTCCTGAGGGAGAATTCCTCACAAAACTAACTCCTTTCTAAAAATGAGGGAAACACGGTCTAAGCTGCTTAGAGGCCAGTTGTTCTCATATACCAATTATATGTTAAGCTTGTGTGTTTTTCGAACGCTTAACTTCTGAGAAATAATGCATATTTACCCAGAAAGTTGATCCTTTGGAGCAATTATATTAGGCCACAAATATAATTGAATTGTTCCATCTCTCTGGAGGTTTGTTAACTTTTGACACATGGGGGCTAACTACTTGAGTACTGGGGTCAAAGCCTTTTATCCTTCAACACGTAATGTGCTATAGTTTCTGCTTTCTCTATTGAACTGCCTTTAAAAGGCTTCTTGTTAAAGGTAATTGTCTCTGTCTTTGATGTGGCATTCCTTAGATGGCAGAGTAGAGGTGTTGGTGAAGGCGGTAGAAACAAGGAATTAGTTGATACAAGTTGTACGTTATTCAGTAGTAAACCTACAGATTATAGGTCCTATAGGGCCATTTTCTAAAAAAAGTTTTGGTTACTTGTTTAAAGCGATTTGCCATTGATCTGCATGGTTGTCAATGGGCGTGCGTGCTACTGGTATGTTATTTGATTGTGTGAGTGTTAGATTAGGATAGAAGTATGAGTATAATTGAGAGTGGGGATGAACTTATTCACACATTATTATTTAGGACATTTTTCCTTTGAATTCTGATAAGGCAGCTGCAATAGAAACATGATTTTGTGTCTTTTGATGTGAGATCTAGTTTCTCACAGTTGGACCCTAATTTCTTCACATAGATAAGTCCTTGCTTCATTCAATAACAATCCCATTCATACATTTGGAGAAGATCGGGAATGCGTTGTAATTTTGTCAATAATTGAGCGGATTCCATGAATAGCAGTATATTTAGGTCAGGTTGAAAGTAAGGGAGAAGCAAAGGAGATCCTTAGGTGTCACAAATCACAATGGATATGCCAAAGTTTTCAAATGAATTGATATTCCTTCCCCTCCCCACCTCCGTCCTTCTCTCTTAGAGTAGTTGTAATGCTTTATTTAGTGAGACTGATGAGGCAGGTAAATTATTTTAAAGTTGTGATGAATGATGTTCGACTGGTATAATTTTCTTTTCTTTTCTTTACTGTTATTGCTTGTGGAAAAGAAAAATAGTTTGTATTTTTACAACTAAGTCTGCGATGCTCAGAGAGATTGTGCCAATTTTGACTAGGATGGCCGTGACTTGGACACATGAATCCGTGTTTCCTAATGACAGTCTATGAGATACTGAAGGCACTAGGTGTTTATTAATCGGAAACTTTATTAAAGAAGAACAATAAAAAAATGTGTTTGATGTCGTTCCAAGAGGTTCACTTCTTTTTGCTATCGTCAAATCTTGTCGGGACATATGGTCCCGAGCTCTCTCAGTAATCTGTGATCTCTTTATTCTTCAAAAAAACTATGATATTTAATAAGATGGTATTACTTGTTTGTGATTTAGATTTGAATTTTCCAGAAGTATTATGTTTTTGAAATGTAAAGTAGTCACAGGATATAATGGTGATTTAAAAAAAAAAGGAAGTTATCAAGATTGAGTTATGTACAGAGGTATGGATCATGTGCTAAAATTAAAAAGAGGGTGATTGTGGTTTTAACGAGTTTTAGCACCATGGTCCTTTAGCAGCAACTCTACATACTACCCTGCTTCTGTGCTTTAGCTTAGAACTTTTGCATAATTAATTATTCCTCTCATCATGAGATGTATACTTTTTCCAGGATGAAAGAGAAATATAGCAACATTACCATTAGAGCTTTACCGAGGGGAGTGAACCCAGAATTCTCAGCTCCGGTTGCCAGAGTTTTTTGAGCAGCATCAAGTTAAATGATCCTGAAATAAGATGTTCAACGCTTTTAGCTTCATGACTATTTCACAAAAAGGGAGGCAAACTTCCGAATGAAATATGTAAGCCTATAAATTTGCAGACAGATTACAACTCATTTCTGTTGGCTGACCTTCTCATCGATACCAACATAGGCATTTATAATTAGGCATAACTTTGTTCATAAAACAAGTTTGAATCAATGTCAAAATCTAATGAGGGTTCACAATATGACAAGGTGCTTTGTGTCAGTGACCAAGACGCAATATCTTCGTCTGTGGGCTATCCTCAAAGCCCAAGGTTCCGCTATCGACCAGCCAAAAGTTCCGTATGCCATGACCAATATGTAACCAGTCTTCCGCGTAAAACGAAAAAGAATCAAGACATTTTAAAACAAGTGCTAGAGTAGAGAATGAATGAGAGATGAATGCCATCCCTTAAGGGTAGAGGAGAGAAGTAGTGGCTATGTATGCTGATGTGCTTCTTTAGCTGGTTATTAGCGGCCTCTTTGTAGAGCTATAGGGACGCCAGAGACTCCAGTTTTAGGGAGCTGTGCTCATTTTCTCCCCTTCTCTCCTTTCCCAAATATAGCTGATTATAACACCGCATCTTGTAGAGCTGAATGGAAGTGAAGATATCAAGTTTGAGGGAGCTGCCCTCTCTTCCACTATTTTTCAAAAGTGGTCTGGTTATTTAATTCCCAATTTGTAGAAGCGCCGCAGGGTACTTAAGACCCCAGAGGTAGAGGGAGTGGCCGCTCTCCCCTTCACTCTCAGTTGCCTAAGTTTAGCTGGTTACAGCCCAATTTTTAGAGCGCGCATGGGTACTCAAGACATCAATATGAGGGACAGGCTGCTCTCTTGGCCCATATCTCAACCTTCCGCTAAAGTTTGGCTAGGTTACACCCCCATTTGTAGAGCCAACAGTTAGGGAAGACCACAGTTTATACGGAGTCCGGCACCTGCTCCCCCGATACTCACCATCACGAGCGTACCGAAAGTTAGCTGTTACCCGCCATTCTGTAGGACCACAGTTTAGGAGACTCCTAGTTTATAAGGGAGTCTCACTCACCCCATCTCACCTTCCCCTAATTTTGTGCTTGGTTATAGCCCCTATTTGTAGATGCCGCAGGGTACTTTCAGACGCCCAGGTCAGGGAGTCACCCTCCTACCCCGGCCATCTTTCCATACTCAAGGTTTGTCTGGTTAAGCCTGTTCATTAAGAGCCGGCAGGTACTTCAGACCCAGGTTCCAGGGAGTCGCGAGTGCCAAGCCAGCAGTCTCATCCTTTCCCCCGCACCGTCCTCTGGATATTTGCCATTTGGAACCCAGCGTGGACGGACATAGGTTGGATGGCAGATCCCCGATGTTTCCACGCTTGCTTCAAGTCACAACAAAAGTGACCTTTAAATGAAAATGCTAGGGTTGACATGGTCACACGTTTTCGTGACATTTTACCCCCTTTCCTCTTTGCCCCCTCCTTTATGCCCAATCCCTGCAATCCTTGCTTGCTTTGGAAGATTTTAGAGAGCCCATTCCTATATTTCAGAACTAGCTTTTGGAGTCTAATAAGATAAGATATATAATGGGTAGCCATGGTTATAGATTAGAACAAAGGAATAGCTTTGTTCATAGAATGTTCATATCATTCACACAGTGGTGTAAATTAATATACCATTTTCCTTAAAACTACAATCCACATCGAAACAAAAAAGGGTCATTAACCGCCAAGGCTTAGGGCGTATCTCACATTGTGGTGGAGACGGAGATGTTTTCCATCGTTAAGCATACAATTAGTCTCCGAGATGTAGCTGCAACTGGATGGAGAAGTGGCTCAGAGTTCTGCTAGAGTTTGGAAAGAATGAAAAGAGGTTTTTCAGTAATTTCTAACCTATTGTGTTTCCTAGCTATAGGTCTTCAGGAGACCAATCAAAGAAACAATCTCCGTTACTGTACCGAAGACCTCGAGTAACCACTAGGACTGTTACTTCGGCCGAAATGGACAAATATGCAAACATAGCTTCTTTGCCACTATGGATCCATAAGAGTGCCGTGTTTGAACGGCAGGCATCTTGTCCTTGGTCTTAACATCCCTTTCGAAGCACCTAGGACTGCGTGAAAGGTGTCAGTTACTCACTAGGAGAAGGGATAGCTGTTTTTTCAATCAGATTTTGGTCAATAAGAATATGCCAGTGAAAAACTACTTTATTTATGATGCAAAGTCGGAAGCAGACACATCCATGTTGGATAGCCACACCAGCGATGGCCAATTTGTTAATCATCATTACTTTTATCTATACTTCTGTAGCCGTCTTACGACAGGAGGCGGTCTTATTGTAGGAGCGTTAGGCTGATGTAAGCTGAGGCGTTGGAGGCCCATTGGTCGGTCTACTGGGCTTAAGTCGAAGGGATAGTCACTAATGGTTAAAAGGAACCGTGGAACAAACAATTGAATCGACTGATTTGAACACAGTGCCCTAATAGAAACAGTGACAATGTTGGACTGCTGGGCTAAAGTATGTACATGTAAATCAGATTCATTCCAACATCCAGTGAGGCACTAAGTGAGATATGCCCTTTTAGGATACACACTCACATATTCTCACTCCTTTGAAATATTTCGTCATCTAATATCCAGTAGGAGAGATGACATTCTTAAGATGGGTTGTTGGGATGTTTCATGAACATCTTTGGAGAGATTTCTTTGGATGGTGTTGTGATGTTTCATCAAGTTAATTATCATTGCCTAAGCACAGTTTGACAGATGTATGTTGAGCCCTTTGTTCCAGTGCGTTATTGGTGTGATTGGCTCATTGAAAGAGCTAAGGTGTTGTTGAAACTTGGAGATCCAGGGTTCAAATACCACATAGGTGATTTTTTTATATTTTGGTGCTTTGTGCGGGATAATGGTTTAATAAACCAGTCTTTTTTAATTGGACTTAAAAATATCCAGCATCCCCCCCCCCTCCATTGCTCTCCAAAAGAGCCATTGTATTTCCTTCTTGTTTAGCAAATTGGGTAATAGACAAATACAAAACGATTATCGATATGTTACACGTGTTGCCAACTGCGAGTCACGAATTATCATTTCGAATTTACTGAGGTAAGATTTTTTAAAATTTCATAGATACAGAATGATTATTATAAAGGGTGGAAAATAGATGGGATTTTTGAAAATTGTATTAGATTTTTTTGGCTCATAACAATTACAATGCGTTTTCGACTGACTCACACTTGAAATTGAATTCAAATTCATCTTTTGGCTTCTTTCCCTCTCTCTTAATACCTCAATTGTCTTGCTTTTCATTATAGAGGTTTATTCAATCACATAGTGCGTGTTCTTGGTATTTCCCTTGTTTACTGAGAATTTTCGATGCATATTCTCCATAATACTATCACGCGACCATCGCTTATGAAGTGTTTGATGACAAGAAAAGATTCACACGATCAGGAAGAGAATTCCTTCACTTGGGGACAAATTTGAGCCTAACACCTTTTGAAAAGAACATTTCAGCATTCAATGTTCATGCCATCTGAGACTTCATTTGGTCATTTGTCACTGTGTGACCTGAATAGCTCAAGTCAATAGCTCATACATAACAACAATGGGGAGACAATAGCTTGACGCTGACTTGTGTGATTAGATGATATCGTTCACTTGTCCGTGAATATTTGGATGAGACTAGCTGCATGTTTGCACTCGAGTCAGTCTCATATTGGCTGGTGAACCTTATTGTGCCGAGTCTTCTTTGTATTCCATCGATAAGACATCTCTTTACTTATCTTAAGGGAAGGATAAATCTCAAAGAGAGATGAAGATTTTCACCATGCATGGTGTTGTGCTTTAAAAACATTGGCGCGTTTAAAGCCAGTGCTATACAGAAACAAGGTCACCATTATCCTCTCCCCTCCGCAACAGATAGTACACCCAATTTCATCACACCCATGAAAGTCACACATGTTGATTTTTTTTTTTGGTTTTTTTGTTTTATTGTTTTGCTACTATGTGCATATTTTGTTAGGACTTAGTGTTAGTGATGAAATATGTTGTATTGTATATGTATTACATGAAGAAGGAAAACAGAAAAAGAATATCTCAAAAATAAAATAAAAATGGTTGTTTGTCAATGTTTATATTTTCACCTTCCTCATTTTTTCCTATACCTTGAATATTTCCACTTTTGAGCATTGATGTCAATTATAAATTATAAATTATTTTATGAAAATCACCAAAGATATAAGCAAAAAGGTTATATGACCTTCATGAACTTATCTAGACAAGATTGATCCACCTCTTGTTTCTACTGACACCAAGAGGTGACGACATTGAATAGTCTCTTCCTCTCACATGACACTTACGGCACAAGGCACCCTTCAAATTGGCAACAATAACAATATTTTTCCCAATGAGCAGATCATCTTCACCAGCTTGCCACGCCAAAGTACTTTCATACTGTCCGAACCATCCTTTTACCTGAGTCTCAACACGATACAGTTACATCCCTTGATAAACAGATCATAACGTGATACGCCCTGCGTCCCGTCCGTGGAGTCGACTCAAATCATATGATGGGTCTCTTTGGGAGTGTCATCACCAACATAGGTGAATTTAGCCAGACATAAACACAGCCCTCCTTTATCTCTCTTGACTTAAAGCCAGTGTGATTTCTTTTTAATTACATCAATGAATGATGTAATATACTGAAATAAACATTATAGGGCCTAATTATTATTCAAGAACATAACTTTTGATATTGAAACAGCTAATGCATACCCTGTGAGGTAATATGATGAAACAGTCGTGGTCATTAAATGGTAGGGCATTGGTCTCGTATGAAGGAAGGTATGGAGTTCAAAGGTAAATTATAGACATATTGTTACCAATCCATGGCAAGGAATAAAAGATCTTGCTCCCCTCTCTGCTTAAATGTGCCCAAAAGTTAAGCATGCTTGCTCTCTTGGTAACTGGGTAAAGGTGGTTATTAATCCATTCAATCAATATCAGTTTGTTAAATCAAAATGTTTATATTATAATTCAATATTTCTAATTGAATGGAATCAATCAAGTGGTTATCTGGGGCACATTTCATGAAAGGACTTGTCGGACGTTTTATCCGACAAACTTTTATAAGATACTGAAATGCTTGCATCTAATTGGCTGAGAGCAAATTTGTCGGATAAACGTCCGACAAGTCACGTCCGACAAGTCAAGTCATGAAATGCTCCCCTGATCTAAGTTTTTTTTTCAATGTTTGTACCATTTGTACTCGAAAGGTAGAGTCGGCCCTACCATTAAGGAAAATCAATTGGTAATCATTTTACTAAAACAAAGAAAACTCCTATTTGTATTTTGATGTTTGATATCCTCAAGACATGCAAGATTATACCTAATTAAAATAAAAGTATGTGCACTAGCAATTGATTGCTTCTTTATGTGTACTTTAAAACTTTCTATTTGTATAGGTTTCCTTTTATACTAATGATATTTCACTTATGACATTTTTTACTGCATTAGCAAATCAACCATTGATTCATAAATTCAGTGATGTGTTATGCGGTGGTCACAAAAAGTCGTACGTGCAGCATGCAACTCTCTACATTGAATTTCATTAAAAAATGAATGTCGCACAAATATTTTTTTCTCAGAAACGCATGTTGCAGGTACAAACACACAGGAGTTTTCTTTCTTTTTTTTTTACAATACCTTTCCTACAGAAATTAAAGAATCACAGATATTAAACCATGATGGCTGCATGCAATGCAAGCTACATTGCATGCACACGCCAAGTAGCCTGTTATGGAGAGGAAAAGGAAAAACATAGAAATCAGTCAGGTAGCTGATATTTGGCATTTCCACCTGGATGTTAAGTACGTATTTCTTTCCTTCCGTCAGGATGTTATTCAGGTTTCA
This sequence comes from Paracentrotus lividus, assembly GCA_940671915.1. NCBI lineage: Eukaryota > Metazoa > Echinodermata > Echinoidea > Camarodonta > Echinidae > Paracentrotus > Paracentrotus lividus. Next base: position 11,517,820 of record CALNVZ010002100.1, read on the forward strand.
TATATTTCATAACATGACAATTACAGCCCACTTTATTACTCTACTATATAGGCCTCCGTCAAGCATATCCTGTTATTTGAGATGGAAAAAATATCATATTTTGTCCTATTCACCAATGAGAAATGCAAGAAAATGTGTTGCTGGAAAAAAAAAGAAGAGATTTGACAAAATCAAAATGGGTTTTCACAGTTTATGTTTGCAGATAGTTGTTAATCAATATTACATTAGTATACTTCTAATTTACTTGTTGATAATGGAATGTTGTATAAGTGGGGGGTTTTTGCGGTGGTTTTATTTTCGCAAATTTCAGGAGTCACTCTTCGCATACATTTTAACTTCAATGTACGTTGATTTATAGTAATAAAAACATCACAAAATTGAGCTCTCACAAATGTTTCCATCTAGTCCAAAATTGAAAAAATATCTGTACGCAAAAAAATTTGGCTTACCCGGTATACAGTACATTTTAGACATCGTTGTACATCTATTTTCATTCCCAAAGAAGCAATCATTCATGAATGAAAAAGATTAAAAAACATTCCTGTCCCCAATTTTGTAAAACATTACTTAGTTGATTTTGCGGAATTGCCTATTAACCCCCAAACTGTTCTACATCTTATGAGTTGTTAGTCAAGTGTCATGTGAAATATTTCCTGCATGGAACAAGCATTGCTTGTCCCTTCAAGCCAGACGCTGGGTTCTGGCCCATTGCCATTCAATTATCTTCAAGTGGGATGATATCCGTTGTTTGAAATTTGTTCCAGTTCTAATGGAAATTGCTACAAATGTATGACTAAAATGTTTTGGCTGCACTATTAAGGTTTTTATTTAAGAGAGTGAGTAGGGGAAGTGTGATGAGTGTAAATGAGTTCAGGTTATCTCCATCATTCTGGTCATTGCTCTGTTATTATATAATTGCTCCCTCAACACCCACCTGTTAGTCTCTTTGTGAGCTCATCTTCTGCTCGGTAGCAGAAGGGGGTTAGGTGGGTTTTTACAACCTTTTGGGGATCCCAGATGATGTTTCTTTCCTTATTTCTTATTGTAATAATTGTTATCCCTGTTCTTTTGATGTTGTTTAGGGGCCCCCTTGCTTATATTCCTTTTCTGTTATGGACATATTTCTCTTGAGCTCTCTCTTATTTTACTTTTTCTATTTTCACCATATTTTTTTATATTTCTGTATCTCATTTATTTTTTTTTTTTTTTGGTAAAATAATATGGTCTCTTTATTTATACACAATCATAGTTTTAACATCTTTCTCCATTTCTGGAGTGAAATACAAGTATTCTTGATATAATCATATAAGTACAACGATAATTCAAGAATAAAACAAGATATTAATGAGCCTTTGTTTTCTTTCTTTTCCTATTCTCTTCTCCAGCAAAGCTTTTGTAGATTGTAAACAGACCATAGTTAAAAAAATAATATCTATATCCTTTTCTTTTTGAACTGAATGAAATTCCTGACAATATAATGATTATAAAATGAAAATTCGGCCTAAAATATTTCTGTACAATCTTTTCCATTCTTTCCAAAATAGTATCACTCTGTTACAAGAAAAGAACATATGAGTGCAATCACCTATTGATTACAATAATAACATTTATCATTTACTTTTAATTTCCATTTGAACAGGTTAGTTGGTATTGAAAGATATTGTACATGAATTTGAAATTAAAGTCATCAGTAAATTATCCTTTATATATTTAACTTAAAGAGCCAAACATCTGGCCATGTGGGAATATGTTCAAAACCAAGGTTTGACACCAAAAATCTCTGCTCGGGAGTCTTCGTTTTTTATTTTGATTAATTCATTATATATTTTTTTAACTGTTAATTTTCGTAAAGAAACAAAATCATCAGCTAATTTTATGTCACTATATACAATTACATCAGATCTAAACTTTTACTTGTTTTGCTCCACTTGTGTATTAGTAAAATCTAACAAATTTCTACATGATTGTATCGCTTTTCTAATACATGCATATTGGCTATACACCTTCCATCCTTATCTTCTATTTTTATTCCAATCTCATCTACTGGTAGAAAACCTTTACCATCCATTAAATCTCCTAAAAACAAATAACCAGAGTTTATCAGTTCTTATAGAATAACATTTTCCCTTTGTACAAGACATTTTTATTCAACCAATCATTTCTCTTCGATAATTGTAAGCTGTTCCTACTCGAACATTTCTTGTGTAGTTATAGTTTTTTACAATGAAAGAGTCATAATTAAATATATAGTGAAATAAGGCTCTTTGTTTTCTAGAAAATTTGTATTTTAGTATTATATTTACAATTCATGATAACGTTTATGCCACCTAGTTGCTGAAACCAATAGTCGAAGAAACATTTACATCCAGGATTTAGTTCATCATTTAAATATTTACAAAACCAGTTTAAATTTAACGATTCAACTTTTGTTTCAACATCTATCATATCTAGCCACCCTTTTCTTTTGTATTAAGTATATTGGTCCGCTTAACCTTTGCAGGTCGTCCATTCCATAGAAAATTGAAAAATAATTTATCGAGCTCTTTTACTATTTCTTTGGACAAGAAAGAACTTGCGTTGTATAAGTGATTTTCGACATTACCAAAGATATATCATTTTCCCTTTAAGCGTAAGGTTTCTCTGTTTCCATACATCTAACAACTGTTTAATTTTTAAATCTTTGTTCTGACCAATTCATTTTCTAAACTGACTTGTTTACTTTTGCAAAATAAATACCGAGTGACTTAACATATACATCCTCCATAACATATTTCCAATATTATTGCTGGATTTCTTTTTCCAACCAAAGGGCTTTTGTCTTATTTTCATTTAAATGAATTCCTGAATACGATTCAATTTTTTTTTATAATATCAATTGCTGTGTTACCTGACGTGACTGTACTAACAATAAAGTCATATCATCAGCTAGCTGCAGTGTTTTAAAGTTTTAGGACCAATATTCAATCCTTTAATGTTGTCGTTTTGTCTTATCTGTTTTTGCAAGGGTTTCAATGCTAGTATAAATAATAATGCAGATAATGGACAGCCCTGTCTTATACCTCTAGAGGGTTTTATGTCTCTGGTTAACAACCATTCACTAATATACTAAGATGAGGATCATTATATATTATTGAGATCCATTTCCTAAAGCTATCTTTGAAGCCATAAACCTTTAAACAAACATCAATAAAGTTCCATCTAACGTATCGAAGGCTTTTTGAAAATCGGCAAATATAATTGCACCATCAGTCTCATTAAACACGCTATAATCTATAATATCTTGAATTATTCTGGCATTACAAATACCACTCCTGCCCTTGATATAACCTACTTGGTCTTCATTAATTAAATGAGTTAAAATCTTTTGGAGCCTATTTGCAAGAACTGTTGCAAGTATTTTATAATCAGTATTAAGTAATGTAATTGGTCGCCAATTACCTAATTCATGGAGTCACCACCTTTAAATAATAAGTGACAATGCCCTTTCTTTGTAAATAACTAAGCTTACCTGTTCTATAGCCTTCATTTAAGCTATGTAAAACATATCTTGTATGTGTACCCAAAATTCCTTAAAAAACTCTACAGTTAACCCGTCAATACCGGGTGTTTTGTTGATACTCATTCCTTTAACGCCTTTGTGGCCTCTTCATTGAGAGCATTCCTTCACATTTGTCAGCATCGTTACTAGATAAACGAGGATTATTTATTTCTTCAATATTCATTCTATTAGGATTTCTTGTTGTGTATATTGAAGAATAAAACTTTTCTACAGATTTCATAATTTTGTTATTATCAGTTACTACTTTCTTTCCTATCTTTATTCCTATTATAGATTTTTTAATACTATTTTCTATGTTCTAAGTTAAGAAAATATGAAGAATTGCTTTCGCTTTCTTCAAAATGTGTTACTCTAGACCTAACTTTTGCACCATCACATGCTTCTTATAGTGCATGTTAATTTTCCTCTGAACGCTTATTATCCGTTCTTCGATTTCTGAATTACCTGCACAAAGTCTTTCGTATAAATCTGCCAGTTCTTTTTCCAATGAATTAATTCTTCCTTCTCAGCTTTCCTTAGTCTCTTAGCAAAAGATATAGTATATTTTACTCTTAGTTTACATAGGTCCCAAGTATATTGAGGGTTTAGTTTTGATTCAAATTCATTTTTAGTATGATTTATAATATTTATAATACCTGCTTTGTAATCGCTATTTTTAGAAGTGAGTTATTCATTTCCAATACGAAGACCACGGTTTCGTGATAAATTTATTGTCATAGTTATAGCACAATGATCTGGACACATCGATACTGGTTTTAATGGACATATTATAAACATAATCTACAAACTCATCTTGAACAAGCCAAAATCTATTCTCGATGACATATTCAAATGTTTACTTCTATACGTATATTGTTTTTTAATTTTTGTTTTATTTTCTCCATACATCAACCACCTTAAACTTTTTAACCAACTGCATATAACTTTTGGCCTCTTGTATACTGTTTTATTTCCTATCACGTCCATGCGTGGTTCGTTAACACAGTTAAAATCACCTCCAATGATTAAAAAACGTGAACCAGAGCATTTTTTATCGTACTCACTGATAATCTTTCTAACTTTGAAAAAACAATTCTTTATTTTTCTTATCAGTAGGGGCATATATATTTACTAGAATTATTTTTTAACTATTTACTTCAGCACTGGATATCAATATCCTTCCATCATCTGATGAGTGTATCAAGTTAACATTTATTTGAGTGTTCGTTTTCACTAGCACAGAAACACCTCTGCTATGATTACTTCCAATGAATGGAAAATGATACCATTCCAGTCTTTTTTAACCGTGTCCATAATATCTTCAGTTAGAAACGTTTCTTGTAAGAATATAATATCTATATTTTTCTTCTCTAAGAAATGAAACAGCAATCTTCTCTTTTCTTTATTCCTTATCCCTCTTACATTAAGGATAAAAGGGATGTGCCCTTTAACTCACTCATTTTTTGTTCGAATCCTTCGTACGCTGTTCCGGGCTTTCTTTTAAACTTTTTCTTTCCGACTACCTCTCCAACCATCATGAAATGTATATAAGAGCTGTTCATTTTGAAATATGCACTTTCCAAGTTCACGGTTTATCGAAACTTTTGTATCACTCACTTTTTTTTTTGCTGATCCTCTCCTCTTCCTCTTCGCTTTGGGGTTGGCCTTTCGATGAGGCTTGACCACGAGGCCGACGGCTGTGGAGTTTCCGCTGTGGTATTCATCTTCGTCGTCGCTAACGCTCTCGAGGTCGCTACTGCTCACTATTTCACTTTGTTTCTTGGGTCGATTTCTCTCCCGAAACGACCTCCTACCGTCGGTTGCTCCATCGGAAAGAGATGTCGTTGGTAAATCTTTGCGATGAAGAATTGTGAATATGTAGATACATCACCTGTTGAGTTGAGACGCTCTGTTGTGATGAAATCGGCTATGCTTGACTGAACGCTTTTGCTTGATGTTGTTGAACTTTCGTTGTTGTTGCTATGTCCAGGTTGCCTGATGTTTCACTGTTGTCGGTGCCTTGCATTCCGGGGCAGTCGTTCTTCATGTGACCGGTCCCACTACACTTAATAAACCTTACCTCTCCTTTGCAAGAAGAAACGTGGTGACCTGTGCTAGGCATCTTGAGCACTTCAACTGACCCGCGAAAAACATCCTGAGGTTGACCATCGTGATAAACTTTCCAGTGAATAGGTTTCCAAAGGTTATCCTACGTGGGAGGGGCTTGGAAGGAGGGGGTGATGAAAACCACTCTATCTCCATTAAGACAATTTGTTAGGAGACCGTTTACTCGTAGCTCTGACGTTGAATTTCACCTTTATTTCTTGTTTACGTCCAGACAATTCCCCTCGGATCACGTCATCACTAAGTGAATAATGGGATATCTTTATCAAAACTCTTGTCAGGTGCTCATCTTTCAATCTAGTGAATGGTTACGTCATGAATAGTACCTGATTGCCGCGCAACTCGAGACCTGAGAAACAATTTGGATTCTTTGTTCAGTGAGTTCAAGTAATTCTCCACAAGTGGCGTATTTCTTGAATACCAGCAATGCTTTCAGGCTGAATTACCTGCGCTACTGCCATGTATAATTCTCACTGTCAGGGATTTCTTGTCTATATTTCTGATGTCATTGGCCCGCAGAAAGACTGGCTTGGGTCCTTGGGGACGAAAGCTCCTGGGAGAGGCGTGACCTTTTCGGCATACTAGTGGTAGCGATGCACACTCAAAAAAAGATCAAAATACACTCACCCGTAGATGTAAATCACAAAATGTCCACTGTCATAAGTTGAAGGAAGGAGTAATATTCCTTTAAGATAAGCTTCCTGCAAAGTATCTTTCAAAAATCAGCGATTTTCAAGGATTTCAAATTGAAAAAAAAAATGTATCTCATTTATAGTATTTTGTCAATTCAATGGCCTCCTCCATCTCTTTAGATCTCATATCAATTTCAATTTGCTGTACATGTGATTCATATGTTAAGTAATTTCACAATTATCAAGCCAAAAATCCTTGACAAAACAAAAAAGAGTATTAAAATCATATGTAGTTCTATTTAGTTAAATTCATTACACTTTGATAACATTTGCCAGCCATGATATGTAAAACATGGTAGTTGTAACGTTGATAACGCTAATCTTGACCCTTACACTAACCCTAAACCTAAAATTAACACTAACCCTATATTTAATTCTATGGTTTGAGGTAAGATGTCAGGGGGTCAGGAAATTGAAATACAGTTTTGATATGTGTCGTCACGAAGCCCTAAAACTAACCATAAACATCCAAAGCTTTTGCATAATTGTCACCATCTTTGTGTTTGGGAATCATGCATACAGTGCATTTGCCAAGAAAGAATGCCAAGAAAATTGCTGATGTTATCTGATGGCTGTCCTTTTTAAAGTGACCACGCCTTAATAGACATACTGTCAAACATAACCCCCTTACTTTTCCCATTCAATTTCCTCCCCGTCCATCAGTTCTTCATGAACAGTGTCAAGACGTCTACAAGCATCCCTAAAGTGCTGGTTGACTCTGTCTTGTTAACCCATTGAAAACAAGCTAACCAAGAAAATAACAGCATTGCCATAAGAAGAGCCAGATTTAACCAAACAATAGAGGTTTATAGCTCTTATTTATGCTTAATGGTAGATCAGAGGTTTTGTAACTTAGGAAGGTTTGGAGTCCAAAAACGATTAGATTTGCTAGTAGTAGCCTTTGGTACAATGTAAGCTTACTGTAAAAGTGGTGAGAATAATTATATCTGCAACATTAAAACTCACTGTTGAATCTGTATTATTTCGAGAAATGTATTTGCAGCCATGATTGTACTCTAGAAGAAGTTATAAAGATTTGTAATTTAAAAAAAGTTAAAATCAAATTTGATCTATGCTCTGTACTGATTTTTAGATTATGGTCTTGCACTTGTAAAGACATACATAAACATGTTTCCCACAACCGCGTGCTTATTTCCAGTAAAGCCAATCTCTATATCAGAACCCAGTTGGTTTTTTGTTAAGGTCCGAAGGTGTGTTAATTAGTTGAATGAAAGATTAGTCTGATTTTAAAGAATTGAAACAATTCCAATCTTGATCTTAATGATTTTTTAATGGTCACATGGTTTTTTTTCATTTCATAATCTTTGTCAGCTTTTGCAGAAAGTCCTTGAGTCGGATACAGATACCTCGTTTACACTGTGACTCGGGTCGCTGATTCGACATGGCAATCGAGCTCGACACGGCAATTTTATGCCATGTAAACGGGATCAGTGTGATCCGCGACCCGGGTTTGCCACGCCTTTTTTGCTCTGCCAAAATCGTAGGTTTCGATCCAGGAGGCGGGTTCGACACGGCAATTTTTATGTGTGTAAACAGAAAGCCGTGTTGAAGTCGATTACCTTGAGGTCAGATATGGACTTTGGCTATACATCGCAACACACATTAATGACGTCCCTTACTTCCGGTCATGATCTGGGAGCCGTGTTGAACTCGCCTTTTTTGTTGTGTATAAACACGATCACAGGTTCACTCTTTGCAGTGTTGAACCGTTTCCGTGGATTCGACACGAGAGCCGAGTCTCAATGTAAAACGCGGTAAGAGAGATTTCAAGTTATCCATACTCTTGCTGCATCCATATCAAAATGCAAGAAATTGAACAATTTGGCCTGAAATGTGGCCGGACCCACGCTACAAACACGCACACATGCACAAAACATGAACAACACATTGTGACCATGGTATTAGCAAGCGATTTTACCAAAGTGAATCATGAAACATTACAATTTCATTGGAAAACTTATGAAATATCGTAAGGACATATTGTAAATATGATGCACTACACTCTGGAAAATTGTCATGGTGGCAAGCAAATAATTTTGTAATATCAAGTTGGTTTGAAATTTGTATCCAACAAAGTGAATCTAATCTATGATCTTATTGAAATATTAAGAAAAATACACATGTAGGGCTGTACACTGTATAGAATTGTCACCTCAGTAAGCTAACGATGTCAAGCTAATCATAAATCTTGCGTGATGAGGATAGACCTTTTTGTTTATCAATGACGATGCAGGGAAATTTGTTAATTCTAGGTGGAAGGAAGCAAGACTTTGATAACTACCTCCGTGCTACTCCTGTGGTCTAGCAAGGGAATTAGTCCCTCTTGTTCTAGACTTTATGACTTTCGCTATGGTCATGTGTCAAATTCAGCTCAACCGACTACAGTTTGTACTATATTTGATGAAATTTCAGTCTACTTCACCCAATTTTAAAGGTAGGTGTGACAATTTTGAAATGCTCTAAATAAACACAAGAGACTTTTTTGTTGCACCTACAAAAAAAATGTAAAAATTTGGCAACTTATGAAACAACAGTGAGCTTGTAATTATTTGTTCAGCAAGAATATCATATGCAAAAAGTGAATTTTCTTTACAAAAAGTAACTTTAAAGTGCATTGTAGCTAATTTGTTCATTACTCTGTTAGAGAAATAATAGGAACAAAACTTTACACCTTCATGGCCTTAAATAGGTGATAGGTCCCAACCGGTCATGTATTTTTTTAAATGTGATTACTTAAATTTTGACATGGCTGTAGCAAGAGAAGAACTCCCTCACCCTGCGTGTTTGAAAAAATTCTCACCCCGGGGGGGGGTCACTCACCACATGATGTGCTACTCATGCGTGTCCCCAAAAAGCGTCGAAAAGGGTCTGTTTTCAGCTCTTCGGCGGTGTCGACGCTTTCCTTAAAATAGGGGTGTTTTTTAATTTCAATCGCAATTTTCTTCAAAATAGGGGTGTTTTCAGCGGAAAATGCTGTTTTGGGGTCAAAATTTCACGGGGTTTACGCCATTTAGGGTATGTTTTTCCAGTCTGACGTCGAAAAGGGGTGCAAATTGACTTCATGCCATGAGACGTTTAGGGTCCATTTTCAGTCTGACGTCGAAAAGGGGTGCAAATTTGACTTCATGCAATGAGACATTTAGGGTCCATTTTCAGGGTGCGGGGACACGCATGGGTAGCACTTTTTTGTTTGAGTGACCCCCCCGGGATTCTCACCTAGAATGTACCTTCATCAGATGCAGGGATCTTCTGCATAATCTGACGCAGAACAAAAGTGAGGAGGTTGATCAGTTGTGACCAGAGCATTAGATATCGATGTAGCCTGGTGTAACCTCCTACTTAAAGAGAATCTAGTGTAGTGGGAAAGGTGAACCATGTGTCAACAAAATAATTGTGAGCTTTCAAATCATTTTCAAGGTATTTAGGAAGAATTTTACAGTAGAAAGTTCCACTGAAAAGGCTTACTCTTCCAGTGCCATCATAGTGATAATATGACATAAAGAGCTGATATGTTTGGGTCCCGAACATGCAAGCACATTTACATGTAGTCCCATACATGCATTTTTTAGTGCAGTGCATGTTACTCTCAGAGAATTTGGTAAATTTCTTATCATTTTCTTGATACAAAAACCTCACATCACTAAACAATTATTAGGTGCATTGTTGACAACCTTTCCCATCACTTTGAGACAGTTTCTTCCACGATTCAATCTCATTACTACAACACCAGTTTAGCTTTAAATGTTCTTTTTTGATACCTCACCTGTCAAAACATCCTTTGCACTTCATCACAGTCTCTAAACCAAATGGTTCAAATTATACCTGACATAGCAGACAAGAAATTGGATTATTGCTATGAATTCTTCTTAATTTCACAATTTCCTGCCAGGTTTTTAAAGACACCCTAATTTCCAAAGGATGCCCCATTTGAAATATGATAGGTGAAAATTTAATTTGTGCCAGACTTAATTTTCAGAGACAGAAAAAAATACTGTCTGCACCTGATCAAAAAGTATATTCCAAATGATAATGTCAACATAATGTTTCAGTGATAGAAATTTTATTCTTGAGAAGTATATTTACTTCAATAACTATATTGCTCATTTTCCAACAACAAAAATTAAGTTTTTGTAGTTTTAGGGAGGGTAATCATTGTTGTTCATAAGTAAGAAAGAGCGTTAATAACCCTGATGATCCATTTATTGCATTTGGTGAGATGTAACACTATTTTTTTAAATCCATTTTTTCATATTATCTGTTCAGAGAAAGGTGTAAATTAAGTCATAATTGTCACCCACCAGCTCCAAATCACCAATGAGATGCCACAATTCATATTTTTGCTTTGTATGTTTTCTGAAACAAGAGAATCCAAACTTTCCAATGACCTTAAACATTTGTTAATCAGTTTAACTTGGTTATAACCAAGTTAAATATCATGTTAGATGAAAAGCCATCAGTGATATCGTATTTACTCTATTTACCAATCGCAAGTTATTAGTGGTTTCGATGGAGCGGGTACCTATTTATCAACAGGACATTTTTTTTCTGGTACTCTACATATGTTATTAAAAGTTCAAACACGCAAATAACATCACGATCACAAATAGAATTCAGAGAAAATTACACAAGTTGCAAAAGGCTAACTTTTCCCTTAGTTGGCGCTTTGCCAGGATTACAGACATTGCTATCATCATCTTCATCTCTTGTGTTCGTTCATCCTGGTCTTCATAAAGACAAATCCCTTTCATCCTCCTCATCCTCTATCTCTATCCTGCCTGTCATCGATCACCATCTCCAACCCGCAATGATCTGCTTCGATCTGCATCTGCTTAGTGTAATATTTGATGAATATATCGTTGGACGGGGGTCTGTGATGCCAGAATGACTGTTTAGCTATAGTTAGACAATTTACACAATGAGAGTATTATTCAGTATCAATGACTTTTGGATGTTTGATTGCTATATCCACTTTTGTTTTTTCTTCTTTGCATGAGGAAATTAAAGGGGAATCCAACCCAAGGAGAGAATCAACCTTACAGGAAAGAGGAAAATGAGAGGAGCAATCTAAAAAAAGTTTCATCAAAATCGGTCATAAAATAAGAGAGTTATGGAAGTTTGAAAAGTCTAGTTGTTCCTTCTATGGGGATCCTCAAATTGGCATCATCGGCTTCAAAATGGCCGATCTTATGGACAACTCTCCATTCATTTTGTACACAAATTTTCAGATTTTCCCCATTTTCTTTCAAAATTTGTCTTCTTTACTTCTGAGCTCAAAATATGTCATGGGAAAATATATTTCACACAACATATGTTGAGCTCAGAAGGAGGTAAGATATATTTCGAAAGAAAATGGGGAAAATCTGAAAATTTGTGTACAAAATGAATGGAGAGTTGTCCATGAGATCGGCCATTTTGAAGCCGATGATGCCAATTTGAGGATCCCCATAGAAGGAACAACTGGACTTTTCAAACTTCCATAACTCTCTTATTTTATGACCGATTTTGATGAAACTTTTTTTTAGATTGCTCCTCTCATTTTCCTCCTTCCTGTAAGGTTGATTCTCTCCTTGGGTTGGATTCCCCTTTAAGTTTCTTAATCTGAAACAAAATAGGTTTTTGTGATAAATATTAATGAAAAATCTGTTATATCTCACAATTCAGTTTTGTTTTCTTTCTTTTCTTTTTGTGTCTCATTCCCCTTTTCTCTCACTCTCTTGTCGCTTCTCTCTCTCTCTCTCCTATTTTCTCACAACTCTCTTATATCTCTTATTTCTCTCTGGGTTGATCAACTACCTTGTTCACCATGGATATCATTACAGGTAAGAACCACTTCTCCTTGTACTCATTAAATTTTTAAATATGTATTATCAACCTTTTACTCTGATGTCAGTCAAATGCATGTGTATTGATACACAAAACGCTTGTAAAATATTCAATTTTATATAATATAATATTTCTTTTTATTTACAAAAACACATAGAATCTGACACAAGAAAAGAGAAACATATTATATTACAAAAATATATGCACACATGTTGAATAGCTATCGTGGTAGAGTCAAAATCAAATCTTAAAATTAGAAGGAAAAGAATGAAAATCAAAAAGAATAAAGAAATAGATTCAATGGCTGTTAAAAAATGTGTGAGTATTAAATTCAAGTTTTTCATGGAAATTCAAATCTTTTCACCAAACTTTAAAAGAAAAGTTAGTTTTATAAACCAATGTTAGAACTTTAAACATTTCGTTGAACTTAACATGTTAGTATTTTCCACATTATTTCATAATGAATTTTAATATATAAATATGCTTCAAAAACGTTAATAAATGAGAGTCAATTTCATAATAGTTCAATATGATTTACATGTCACAAGGAAAATATATGTCACAATTTCAGCAAAAAATATTTGCATAAAGATGAATTTAACAAATTGTTGTTGAATTCTGCAGAATTCCCAGCATCACAGAGCCTGGTCGAAAATGTACACTTCTCCAAAAATTATTGTTAAAACATGTAGATGATTACTATAATGAATGACATAAAGACAAATCTAAAATCAGTATCTCCTTATTAGAAAATACACTAGGAGAGATTGACATTTCCATCCTCCAACCAACTAGTATATTTTTGAGAGATTGAAAACCATTAATTCTGCATGAATTGATATAAATAAACAACATTCTTGCTCTCAGTGCATAATTATTTTGCACAATACGAGTAAAATGATTGTTCTTATTATCATTCATAATTTTATGAGCTTAACTTTAAGAAATACTCTTCATGAAATTTGTAACCCTGATGCTCACAGGTAGCAAAACTTATTTTATCATCATGTTTGAACACGGTCAGTCTGTTGAGCGCAAATGATTTGATCAACAGAATATTTTATTGTACAGTTTTTCGGAATATCCTCAATAAGCTTTAAAAGTGAGAATGATGTCATGAAATAAGAATACATTATGACCACTTTTGTTTGTTGATGTGAACTGGTCTGTCTGTTAGCTGAGTGACATTGAACTTCTTACTCAAAGCTGCCACTGGTCCCTCTTGGATTATAAATGTTATAGATCCTGTATAAATCTCTCCCTTAATAGCCAGGTAGTCTGGTTGGAGCTTTTGTCAGTCATTATCCGAGTCATTACTCTAAATCTTTTCCCACAAAATTTCCTGCATCTCCCTCCCTCCAAAGCACAATGGGTGACGACAAACAAATCTTATAGTCTCTCCACAATATACAAAGTCATTCCATTTAAAATAAGACATGAATTGGTGGATTATGAATTTGTGTTAATACTCTTAATCAAAAAAGTCTACACCTGTTCACTCAAAGCTTAAAGCAATTCATCTTGTGGGTTCGTTTTGGAACAGGAGAAATCATAATTACACTTTTTCTGATAAATGTCTGGATGGATGTGTATTCTCTCAGCTTTCTCATCTTGCCCCACCCCCCCCTTTTTTTTTCAATGGAGCAATTTGAGTTTGTATGCCCAAAGAGAATCATATTTAGAGCAGCTCTGGTTTCAAAGAGAAACATGCAGAAATACTTATAATTCTTTTAATGGAATTTGAAACTCTGAATTATCTTGTATCTTTTATCTTGTATCTAAGAATATTCTTTTTTTTAATCTGAGAATATCGTAATATTTCAGTCTCAAATTAGCCATTCATAAATTTGTGATGTCATAAAACAGCTGTGTCATAATTGCCCCCTTTTTATAAAAAATCTAGATAAGCATATGGGACCATTATTATACACTGCTGGTCCATAATTAACAACGTGCTTGATTTCAGTTGATACCATTGTTAATGTTTACAATGATTAATATTAAATGATATTAGTCATTTAAAAAATATAGACTGTTCAAAACTCGATTTTGAATGTTTAAAGGGATTTGGTAGCTTTCAAAAACAAGAGCAATCAGATCAAGATTAATAAAATTATATTGTTCCAACAGTAAAAACAAACTACTGAAAGTTTCAGTTCAAATGCAAGTCATTTACTACCTTAAAACAGTGTAACAAACAATGCCAAGCATACAGCCGAATACCAGTACCCTCTGCTGCTAGCTCACCAGGCCGCTAGAGACGGGTACTATACAACAGGAAATAGGTGTATTTTGTGCTATGTGCAAAAGCACATGGTTTTATAAACCATCCAGTGTTGGTTTATAAAGTTTGAGTATGAAATCATTGATATCTCGAAGGTAAAGCAAGCAATTAGCGTGCAATTTTGAAGAGATACCAGACTGACCTAAGTGTTTATAATTATGTTGGCAAAATACGCTAAATCGAATAAAATGAATTTGAATATCATTCAATGTTACTGCATCCCTTTAATTTCCCCTTCATATACATGTAATTCCCATGGGTTTGAACATTCTCACGAAGCTAGAGAATTCTAATATTGAGTTCCATTTTGTGGCATTCTGACAATTCCACTTCATTAGGCTTCATCACAGGATGCAATCGATTAGAAGAATTACTCTCTAATTTCCTCGCTGTGGCGAGACAGCCCTCATTAAAGAACTTATCCTCAAAGAAAGGGTGAGAGAGAGTGCTGTGAAATAGCAAATAATTAACAGCCCGTTGTGTAGGATGAAGGGATTTAGGGGTAAGCCTTTGTTTCCATATTAAGGGCGGGTTTTCTGTCCGCTTTTGGGATCCTTCACCACACCTCTACCATATTTAGAGTAAAAACTGCTGTCCAATAATATTGTCATCATTGTTGTGGTATTTTAAACAATTTTTAGAGACCCGTGCAGTAGCTTTTGTACTGTGTTACAGCATGCCTAAAATAACATGATTGATACATATTTGATAGGCCCACTGGTATGGTAATGCTATCATATCACAACATATATTTTAGTTTTCATCGAATAGACGATGTACTTCTCATGCCTTTATCCCAGTACCACCGCAGCGAGTCTTGGAGCACACCAATATTAGGGAGGAGGGGTTCAAATTATAGACATACTCATTACTCCATCAACTTAGAGAATAAATTTAATATTCTAAATTTTCCATAGGGACCTCCAATTCTGATTAGTCATAGAAAGGGATACCATATTTATGTAATTCAAGATGGAGGAAGCTTCGGATACAGTTCCCTTTTTATATTCTATCAGTACATGACAAGTGTGCAAGCTTGAGGGCCAGAAGGTGTTTAATTCTGTTAAAGTATAGGATGAAATGCCTTTCTAGCACTCAGCAGACACATAATTTGGTTGCAGTACATGCATTTATACAGCATATCCCTCCGCTGCCACCAAAGTGGTAATGCCATAAGGGCGTTAACTCTATGTAAGATTATATATGAGTTAAGATCCTTCTGGTTTTCAGCAGTCTGTATTATCATCCACCATCTACTGCAAACTGCTGAGAGAGATTTTGTGATAGTTCAGAAACAGAAGGATGTTATATCAGGGAAAGGGTTTGGCAACAGAGGGAGGATGGTAAAGGAAGAAAAGGGTTTGGTTCAGGATTTGGGTTGAATTAAGAAGGATGAAGGGCACTCCAAGATTTTGGTTAAAGTGTCCAGGAATATCCTAGAAACAGTGCTGCCATAATTAGGGTACAAGAACATTTTTTCCTCTTTCTTTTTTTTTCTTCTAGAATATATATTTATATATATATTTCAATAAATAATTGGAACAGTATTAAGTGTAGATGACTAAGACTCACCGGAGAATAAGGAGTTGAGATTCAGGCTATTCTCAGGGGAAAGGGGAAAGAATCTAAGTTTGGATCTACTGCAGGAATGATGCTGCAAGCTAACAGAACCAAGCAGGAAATATCAAGTTGACAGATCTTCCAATCTCTAGGCTTACATGGAGCAGTATATAGAAAGAATAAATGCCTAGAAGAGAGGGGAGGCTAGGTGCAAACCCTTGTTGATCGTACTACATAAAAGAGGGACTAAAACTATTAGAACACAAATGTTATCTTACAGGCCATGTACAAGTACAACATTAAGATGTTTTTTTTTATTTTACAGCAATAGCCAGGGAAAGGGGACAGGGGTTAGAGTTATGTCACATCCCATATGTGGGAGCACACGTCACATGAATAGGGTCTTTTCATTAGGATGGAGATCAATGATGATGGGTAAAGGAGGAACCCCCAGGAAAGCGATGCCATCACAGATTTAGAAACTAGCCGAGAAGGGCTATAGAGCAGAGTGGAAATGGAAAGGAAGAGGTCCAGCTTAATTGATTAGTTCTATTTTAAGACCAATATGCTGAAAGAGGTCTAATTTGTGTAACTCCAACTAAATCCTGTTACTACTTTGGGATACTCGCATGCGTGGGTGTCATGCTCTAGTCGGGATGAAACAAAATGAAAAAGATTTTGAATTTTCAGTGAACTGAGAAAAATTGTACTGTGAAAAGTACACTACTTCTGTAGGATACAGGAAAGTTTGCCAAATGTAAATCATGTAACTAAAACTTTCTTCTTGAAATGTGTGTGAAATTTAATACATATCGTCAAAGCATCGCAAAACAGTTATAACTTCATTTAAAAAAGTTTTTTCCCTTTGATCATCTTAGTTCGCATCAATGCAAATGGACATTGAAAATTACACTGATGAATGACAACTCTAAATGAAAAGTTGCGGAACATATATGTTTTACAACTCTGGAATCCTAACTTGTTTCATGTATGAACTTCAGTTATACCATCTGTAACAGTATAGGCCTAGAGGGTCCTCAAACCCTAAGGATATAGAAAGGAAATGGAGATAGATGCAGTCTTCATGGTGACTCTGCCATTTTGTTTTTAAGAGGATCTTGGCACAAAACCAACAAAAGTTACCTTGGCTTTGAGGATATGGATTTACTTTCTTTTATTTTGTTCTTTTAAAACAACTTTTTAGCTTTCAACTTAGTGGAAAAAATCTCCCCTAATATACTTGCAAATTAGTCTTCAAGTTTTTACATAGAGATACACATCTCAAGATATAGGATTTTCATGTAAGTGCTTCTTGGTTTTGACTTGTTTCTTTAATAAGATGACATATGACAAGTAGTCATTTTTTACCGCTGACCTGGAATAGGTACTGACAGGTTCAATATCTCTCTCTATGTTCCCATATGATGAGCATGCAATAATTTCTGCTTTTATTTGCTTTTCCACCTAATCATTGAGGAGAAGCTATAGGGATTGCATAAAGAATGATCAAAAGACAATGAGGTCGCAGACAGACATGGTGACACATGCTCATCTTCGCAACCTTGGCTGACCTGGGATTGCATCTTGAACCTTAGGAGATGACACCTGTGAGCCTGGGATGACCTTATCGCTCTTAGCTTCCAGCTAATTACATCTTTCACGCAGGAATAAATTGGCATTGACATCATGGATCTGATGCTGAAATCACTCTAATTGTGGAAATGGTTTCTAGCACAGTTAAGCTAAGATATCTGTTCCAAGTGGACCCTACACTGACTGTTGGGGCTTGTTTTCTTAAACCTGCAAGTCCATTAAAGAAAATATACCTGTGTGCATCCTTAGTGAAGCATGTTTAAATATGAAAACTGACAAGTTAATTTATTTTCTGTAACTTGATTGATTGAGAGATAAATATCTACAAGATGACTTTTACAAAAACGGCCTCCTTGAACGACCCCTACCTGAATGTTGAACATTCAATAATACTTACAATTAAACAATAGTCATACAACAATATAATTATATGGGAGAGGGAATAGTAACACAACACATCATTTACATCTTGTTCAATAATAAATAATCTATTAATCATACATAATATTTCATATAATGCTTTGAATAATTCATATTTGCATAATATTACATACACAGCTGTAAGTATCTATCAAATTTATTCATCTATTGATTTTGATAAACACTAAGTTTTATTTCAAGATGTACCTGCATTGTAATACTGAATAATTTTTTTTTAAAGATCGTAATTATAAACTTCAGTATGTAACAATTAATAAATCATATCTCTCCCCTGAGAACCAAACAGCTTTCAATTTCGTTAAGTGTTCTTCTGGCTATTAACATACCCAACAACAAACTTTCGTGGTTCATAGATTAAATAGTACATAATGGGCACGTGATATGCGGTGAGCAAATGTATTTACCCATATTTTACATCAGTAACTACAAACTTATGAACAGAATACATCCCATTATCTTTTCTCTCTTTTTTTTTTTTAAATCCTGGAACGGATTGTACATCATCTATAAATATTTCACATTTTAATACCACACTCTTGTTTAGTTTGTGTGAATTACAGTCTTCCAAATTACAAGAGGGCCATGTCTTTTGTTGGCAAGATGTTTCCTGAAAGCATGAGCCAAATCCTTTGATTTCAGTGGGCTATGCACAAGGAAACTTTTCAAATCGTTTTGCCAAACAGGTCATTCCTGTAGCAAGTTCTATCAAGGTCCCATGGATTTATGGCAAGTCCACTTTCTCCTTTTGTAGCCGACATCGAAAAGTGATTTTTGCTTTGGCTGGGATCATCGGAACTTGCTGTCCAGTCTAATGCTGTCGATAAAGCAAACTTTTACACAGTGTTCCATATTTTAGATATGGCAAAGACCAAGGAGAAACTGTGTAGTTCGGACAATTCCAATGATGTCATCAGGGCTTTCCTCTTATTTGTCTACAGCAATGCACAAACAGCATAATTCCAACCAAGTTGCATTGTTGGTGGCAATTGCAAGATAGTTCTGCGTATCATCAGGTACTGGTCTTTTTGAAGTTTATAAGAAGACTGAACTGTCTGATTTCCTTTTACAGCGTTTAAGCTCTCTTGTCTCCATCCAGTTGCAGGTGCCATCAGGATACCTAATGCAGCTTGAGTATCTTCCTTCACAGTCCGTGTTGCCTGTAAGGTATGGGTTGTAAGGACACACATCTTTCTCTTTTGCTTCAGGGGGCCAGTACAGAGTTCCAGATTTGATCTATGAAAAAAAAAAGAAAGTCATTGATATTGATGTTAGAAACTTGTTTTAGGAATCATGTTTAAATCCCTTTTGTATCTGGTTCATGTTTCTTTAATCCTCTTTTCCAGTTGTATTCTAAACAGTGTCATAAATGTAGTATTGAAGCAAGTGAAATCAATGTGCTAGTTTCATTCTTTAAAACTTAAACACTGTCTGCTCAGTTTTCAATAGTCCCTGGATAATATTGTGTCTGGGTCAGATTCCCCCTTCCTCATGTCTGCTATGCAGGTTGCTAATTTGGGTTAATCTGTTCAAACACATGTGGTTGTTGTCCCCATTTCACCCTCAGTATGGGAGGCTGTCTGGGGCAATCTGAAACCGTTGTCTGCTGTATGACTAGACCTCTTTGATCAAGTTCAAAATACTCTTGAGTGGTGTTTTTGGTAGTTTTATGGCTGGCTAGCAAAGATGGTTTACCTCTGTTTTTTAGTTGGCGGTGTTGTTGTTGTTTGGGAGTAAGACATCTTTTATATTTAAGTCTAAATGAAAATCTATAAATAGGTATTCTGTTTGAAGAGTCTGACTGAGATTGGTTAAGGATAGGTAAGGTGTCAAACAAGCCTGATAAAAGACAATACTTTGCCATGTACCCTGAGGCGTAAATATGACACAAACAGTGTCTAAGCAGGAAACAAATAAAGTTTCTTTTTTTCTTCCTGCAAGAAGATTGAGTAACACAACAAATTCAACTGCAAGCATTTGACCTGTTCCCTTAATATGTAGTCAAATTTCATGCTCCATCTGCTTGAATGAAAATTCATTTGATGGCATTAAAGCTTGTCAGAGACTTGCCCAGAATAGCACCAAATAATATATGAAAGGTTAATTTAAAATGTCTGGGTTGAATGTGTGACAAGTCACCAAACGTTATATAAAGAAAAATGCATGGATTCTAACTGGTAAATAGGTATCTCATGAGTTAAGATAAATCAGAGCAATACATTAAAAAAATCTTCATAAAACAACAATGATTCAAACGACCGTAAGTATTGATCTTAACAACCTGTCAAACTGATAGATAGTATTACCTATCCTGATGGGCTTGGGATGTATTTGATTAATTGAGGACAAACAACATTGTCTCAAAGATGGTATCACCATATCCTCATTACCTACTTAAGTCAGTCCTTAAGTGATCCTAATCCCCTGAAAGGCCTAGAACAAAACTGACCAGTCCAAGTGATTCTTCCTGTTTATGCTTTTGTATTGCTGTTTAATTGTTTAGTGTAATGAGAGAGGGTCAGGTAGTTTTGAGCAGGGTATATCCTTTTTCTGAAGTGATGAGGAAGAAGGCTGACCAATTGTCAGCATTGTAATGACTTTGTAATGGGTAATGAGCTTATGATCCATTAGATGTCTTGTGTTGTGAGGATGGTAAACATGTTTTCTTGACAACCAGTCTCGTGTAATTGAGATAGGATGCATGACAGGAAATGACCCACCAATCGTAGATCCTTAACTGTCAACAACTAAACAAGCTTCTTCTTTTTTTCCTTAAAAATATTGATCAAAGTAATTTTTCTTGATTTTTCATTTTATTTTTATATTTCAAATTGTTGATACTGTACCTTGTTAATACAAGATTTTTTTTTTTTTAATCATAAGAGAATAATTTCTTGTTTGTCGAGCTTTGTTTCCCCCCCCCCCTCTTTGAATGTGTACAGTATGTATTTTAAATTTTTTCAGTATATTTACTGAAGGAATAATACATTTATTTGGGTTATGAACACCCCCCGCCTCAAAAAAAAAAATTGTTCTGTGATACCTTTTGCACTAGATTTCTTGACCTATATGCTGCATAATGACAGGCCTGTAATTCTACCAACCTTTGCTGCTATCTCTTTTACTAAATTGAAATTTGGAACAGCAATCATTCCCCAAAAAATTCAAAAGATTTTACGTGTCACTATCTCCTGTCAGTAAATAAAGTATTTAATGCCAATGGTGGCAAGGTACTTTTGGGCATTGTTTCCATTGTATTGCCACATTTCTGAAGCTTAAAGTGTATTGATCGATTGAAGGTGTTTCTCTTTTTGCCCCTAATGCTTCTTTTCACAGGTCAAAAAAAGTGAAAAATTGTTTCTTTTATTGAGCTTGGTGTTGCAGATTTGTCACGCCTGGAAAAATGACAACCGTTCTTTGACAAATAGAATAACAGGTGTTTTTTGGTGTTTCATTTGACGTACATTTGATGTACCGTTAAGCAGTTGGAATTTTATCAATACTGTAAAGTTCTTCATCTATTGTTCTTCAGAAGGGTGTAGACAAGTTATTTAAAATATGGAATTGAGTAAATCAAAATTCATTTATTAATGATGCAATTTTTCACAAATCTGTTTCGACATTAGATTTTTAGTATATCAGTTTCACAGATAAATCATTGGAATCCTTATGATTTCCATATTTTGACATGAACAGCCTGTCCCAATTTGCATGGCATAATAAATATATACTTGTAGAATTAGTATTTACAGCGTTATAAGTTTATTCAAATTAATTTTGAGCAAGGTTACTCATCAGAAAATGTCTTTGACATAAAGAAAGTCTGTAGAAGAATTGAACTCTTTGACTCAAATGATAGAATAATGTTAATGTCATTACCTACAGGTCAAAATTATTGGAAGGGACAATAAACAGATGTAAAGCATTAAGAGAGTTTGATATAAAAACTCAAGTCATCCCAGCCCCCCAAATACCTCGAGTAATATCGGTCAGGAAGGGGGAAAGTATATCATGACACGATTTGCATGCTCATGTTTCCTCAAACACTGAGATTAGGTCAAAAATATCTTTTAAAAATCCAGTTTTGTATGTCTTCACATTCCTGTGGTAAATATACCCAATGCTATTTATCAAATTAGTGGTTTTATGATTTTGCAGAAATGTGGGATATAAATATAGAAATAGGTCTTTGCGATAGGGGGCAAAGTCAGATGTGGCTTTTTTGCAGGTATTTGTGTATGTATCAATATGTTTTACTATCTATTCCCTTTTCATTGAAGTATTAGGAATTCATATATTTTCTTTATTTCTTCCATGCAAGAGATATATATTTCCAAATTTGTCCCTCTTTTGGAATATTGTTTTAATAGGTAATAACTATTAACTTTTAATTTTTTTTTATGTTCATTTTTAAAATCTATATTTGACTTCACTTGCTGGCTAGTGTTTAGAAGAAAAAAAAACACCATTTTGTCCAGCTGTGAAAATCAGATGTGAGTGAGTTAATGCTTTTAAAATTCAGACTCTTTGAGCGCACAATATATATTTGTTTATTAATTGTTGATAATTGGTGATACAATAATTAAACTTACCCTGCAGGTGTCGCAATATTTCTTGTAAGTATGCCTCAAACCCCTTCTCTGATCCTTGGTTAGTTTGGACTTCTCTACAACCCAGTCACAGAGGTCAATGGAGATTTCTCCTTCCACAAAATAACCTGGAGAATGAGAGGGTAAAAATGGAGAGAGAAGGGGGTGGGAGAGAGGGTGAAAGAGAGAGAGAGGGGGAGGGGTGAAAGAAAGAGAGAGAGAGAGGTGAAAGAGAGAGAGAGAGAGAATGGATTGGTAACATATTAGGATTCATTGATTTCAAATTGCTTTTAATAAATTGATATTAGAAGGTCGTGACACGCCGTGACTCTTATTTCACCCTGTTCAGGCAGGCGGTTATTAGAGGAGTTAACTTTATGTCTAAGTTGAGAGTGTCATTTTTTTAAGATGGGGATGACCAGGTGACCAGCAAACAACTTCATTATGCTGTAAACAACTTACATTTTATTATGGTAGTAGTAAAAACAAGAATAAAGGCACTAGTCAACATATCTTTGCCCCCTCCCTACCCAAAATATGCATCCCTTCGCTCCTGGACCTATTATGAGTTACCACAGGTCTTTAGAATCCCCCACCTCGGGTGTGGTGATGTACCCCTCTTAACCCCCTGCTCCCTAAGCTATGGCCCCCATTGTGTCTGTGGTTTGAGGATGATGTACCCCTGGGTTTCTTAGTATAGACCTGTCAGGATTGTGATGTCATAACTTCCTTCAAGACATCTTGATGACAGTGCAAAGATTATTACCCGTCAATAACAAAGTTGTAGAGTTTATCCTTGAGAAGTATTTTAACCTAAATTTGCCATAATAGTATTTAATTTTTATTTTAAAAATACATAGATGTCCCAAAACTGGAGGCAAGAAAGTTAAATAAGTAAAGATGTAGTCTTAACTGGGAGATCCCTGTTTTTAAATCAAATCAATGCACAGTATCCTTCGGTATTAAAGGCATTGATAATCATCATTTCCAGATCCTTATGATAGGACTTAAAGGAGGACTCCGGGCTGAAATTAAAAAGTTTTGTAAAGTAAAGTAAAAATTTAACAAGCACAACACAGAAAATTTCATCAAAATCGGATGAAAACTAACAAAGTTATGCATTTTCTTAAAGGTTTACTAAATTAAGAAAACAAATTGGGCTTATTCAGCGGATAATTACCTTCTAAAAACGAAAGTGAAAATTGTTTTTCCTACGATGACCTGAAAATACTTACTTCCCATATGATAAAATTTCAAAATCTGGCATCGTTTGATGAAGGACAAATTGTTTTGTTAGTTGCCATTTCAACTGCAATTGATATTGTTATTTCCGCCCTTGTGATGAATACAACAAGTTCTTAACCTTCCCATACAGTATCTTCAGAATCATTTGCGATAAGACTACTAATAACCATATATTGTTGAATGTCACTCTGACCTGCGAGCTGCTGATAAGACCCAATGGCATTCTAAATGTCCGCTCTTTATAAGTAACACAACTCCCTAGCAGGACTACACTCCTGGCTGTGCGAAGCGCGAAAGTAAAATTATCATACCATGTGCAATGGATCAGACCTGTGGAATCGCTAGTGGGAATGTCTGAGATCAGATAATTGCATACTATCCAAGATAAAAAATAAGAGAAAATAACATAACCTTAGCACAAACACTTCAAGAAACGTTTTCAACCTCAAATCAACGATCCACAATATAGCGAGATTTGATGAATTCCCTTAAGTAATATTGAAATTATTGTCCTAAGGAAAACATATTATAATGACACAAATCTTCTTTATAAACTCTTGGTCCTATAAACTAAATGAATTTCGTTTCTCCAGTTCCCCCTACTTTTCATTATTATCCTCTTAATTGTAATGAAGTTATCGTCAATCATATCTAAGATTATTCTACCCAACAACGCAGATGAAATAGCGCATAATACGGAGCACCTCAAAAAAAATCAAGGCACTCTAATCCCGAGGGTAAAATGTCAATAGAATTGACACTAGTGCATCCGAAGAGCAATAAAATTTATCCAACCATAATTACAGTCAAGTTGTGAGATATTTAATCATCGCTCTGTTTGTACTCAATAAATGATAAAAAATAAGAAAACCATCAGTTATTTTATATAGTATAAATACACAAGAATAGGGATCGTGACTATCAATCATTAGATCTCAATAATTGAATATAATCAAATTATTTCAAAATCAGAGACACATGATAGAATCTAACTTCTAAGAATTTTACGAAAAAGATTCAATACTTAAAGGGTTCAATACTAAATTTATGAAATATAATAAGATAAGGTCCATAAATTTTATACTCTACTAACTTTTGTTTTATAAGAGTCCGTAAAATCATTATATACACAGCTCTTACACCAGTTTTTCCAAAAACATTTTACTGGTAATCAAGGACAAATACATAACAGTGAAAGCGCCCAATCAACGATCCCAATTCCCGCCTATAAGCCCCGCCGCGCTAAAAAGCTTCAAGATGAACGATTATCGTAGTCACGTGACTGTGACGTATTGTGAGAAGCCAGTCGCTACGGACATACAGTGCATGCATGTAGACAATTGAGCACCCGAGCTGGCGGCTTGCTAGTGGGATCGCGAGTGCTCCCTTGCACGACGACTATACTGTTCTTTCCACACATTAGCATATTGTCGACTAGAATCTTGATTTTGGACACGGATTTCATCAAGTAAATGTCAACTTGTGTGTAGCATAAGGGGCTTAGTAGAGCCCACTTATGATGAAGGCTAGCTTGTTATACAATACATCGTTTTCGCAAAAGAGATTGAAAGCTTTGGAGTTTTGGAAAAGTAAGTCAAGCCACTTTACTTGAGCAACTGGCTACAAATACTTGCATGAGTTTGCCGAGTGACTTTAAAATATTCCTAATTCAATATGAAGGAAATGAGAATACTGTTACGTTGGTTTAGGACCTACTGACAATAATAAAACATTCTCTCTACTTACAGAAGTCAATTTTGATGATAAAACAGTCACTGTGGTATAGTTGCAATAGCAAGGCAGGACAGTTATGCAATATCCACAGTGAATATTCCGTGCAATGTCATACACGAGACGAGATCAACTACTGAACATGTACTACAGTCTGAGTGAGATGTGTATTCGCATGCTGCAGAATAGCTGTATGGGGAAATATGTCCCAGGATACAATCGTGTCGTATATACTAAATACACATACACCTCATAGCTTGCCCGTATCAGCTCATACTTTGCGGTCTACACCATAGATTACTATACCTTTTGGTCTACACACAACATAAACTCCTAGTCCATATAGCAGTCGTTATGTTCATTTGAGGTACAACAATAGTGCACTAAACTACAGGGACACCCAAAACGACTGTTAATGCGTTTACGATAATGCAAAGCACAGAAAGACAGACGAGGAGTAGGTAATATAAATTACGCAAATCTTAATAAATTTTGGCGCAATTAATTGTTCACTGATGATGTGTGACAGACTAGTTCTTAAACTTTCGTTACTATAAATCTACAAATTCATTCTTCTCAATTCTGTAGTTTTCTCTGCACAAAAACGTAGTCCAATATTGCGTCTTTGTGAACATTACTACTCATTAATAGCCAAGTCTCCGGTGTTATAGGGTCTTACTTTAGTACGTCAATCCTGCTAAGGATAAAACCAATCAGCTCACAGGTTTCAAGGAAGTCATCCAAAGCTAAATAGTTTTTCAATTTCGTCAAAATGAGACTTTATTTAGGG
>CALNVZ010002100.1:11546779-11592853 GCA_940671915.1 Paracentrotus lividus
TATATAGTTTGAACTTTATATGCCCCAAATTACATAGTGAATTAAATTTTATGTAAGGTATCCCAGAACAATCTCATCAGTTTATTGTTATTTATATTGTGAAATATGCATGTAGCAAAGTTTGAAAAAGACACTTCAGAATGTTTTGTTTTTGATTTTCTAAAATATTGGAACCAAATTCTTGTAACTCCTTTGAGTTATCTGACAGCACATTTACATTAAACTTTTCCATATACCGGTTTCAATTTTGGTATCATCTAAAATTCATTAGTAAAAGAATGCCAGCTTGAATCAGATTTCATTTTAGGACGATCAATTGTAAATCATTTTCGGCTCACCTGAGCTGTGACATTCCACAGTTCTGGTTACATAATAGAACGGAAGTTGTTCAAGTGAATGAGAACTATAAATACGCTAGCTTATCCGATCACAGCTAATTATTGAAGTCCTATCAATTGGTTTACCCTTAAAGACTTTATTGGAACATCATTAACTTTCCCACTCATTGATATTTAGCTATCTTCAGTGAAATGGGTTACAAAACTTATAGGAATTCAATCAGATAAAAGCCTAGATAATTTACTGATTTTAAGTTAATCTGAGTTGCAACATTCCACAATTCTGATTACATAATTAAATGGAAGCTGTTCAAGTGTATGAAATCTGTGAATATGTAGGCTTATATCCTACCAAAACTCATTAGACATGTTAGAGATAGAAGTCCTATACCAAATTGGTTTTCCCTTAAAGGGAAGATCAACCCTGAAATTAAGTTGTTTTTGATGGTAGCAAGAAAGTGAGAGAAATGTATCGGTGAAGGTTTGAAAGAATTTATGAGGAGTCATGAAAGTAAAAAGTTTGTTCCCTATATCTATGTTTGTGCATAGTGAGTGACTGTGAAAGACTGTGACTGTGAAAGCCTCACTCAGGACAAATTGTTCACTCAAATAGTTGAGGAATCTGTTGCCCATGAAATTATAAAGGTTCGTATCTTGAGCTGAGTTCAATTGTCAGTAGGTCATCGCTTAGAATATATACAGCAGGTTTTGACATTCCACCCACTTGACTATACGTATGCTTATTTATTTTTCTTATTTGTGAAGTTCACATGCCTTTAATTTTAAGCACAGTCATCATCAGTAGCTTGTTTACAAGGAAAATAATCAAATGTGCTACTGGGTGGAGACTTTCTGGCAAATTTTCACAGGGTTCCTTTCTCTACTTGACACCTCTTCGCCCACGCCCAAAAACGCAAGGTGGGAAAAGAAAGACGTATGCATGCAAGCAAGGCACCTTACTGAGATACGATCTTTGCATGCTTCCAAGCAATAGTGAAGAATTTCACTTTTGTAAACCCAAGCCTATAGGTATATTTTCCCCCTTTTTTTTTATCTTTACACTTTCTTCTCCTTCTCTATCTGTATAATGTAAATGTTTCTTTTGTATGTATTTAATATTTGATTTGTAATTTTGTATACTCTGTATTCCAATTTCTATGGCTGAATAAATAATAATTAAAAATAATATATTACAATCCCATGTCGAAGGTGCTTCATTAGTTCATATCCAATTTGTTTAAACATAATACCACTATGGTTTCTCTGACATCTTAGTGAACACAAATTTGGATAATTTGGCTTTAAGACTCTTTCAGAGACAGTAAAATGCTAAATACAGTGTAAATGTGCTAAAAGTTAGTGAGAATGTAAAGAAAGGTAAGCATAAATATGTTTGTGCTGTTGCTTTTCAAAACAAAATAAGATCTGAAGATGAGGAAGAAATGGTGATTTTCTAAATGGGGTATGATTTGTCCTTCTGGGAATGTTTTTACTAGAAACAAAATGTCATGTGTTTAGATGATTGGTTTGTTTGTGTGTAGTACAGTGGAGTCTTACACCTTACAAGGCAAGCAGCAAGCTTTGGAAGTTTGCCAAGAGATAGGCACAGTTCATTTTGAATGTATATACAATTCTGCGAAATAATATGTCTCTATGTTTAACTTTTAAAAGTAGTTATTATAGAGGATAACATAAAGAAGTGAAGTCTCAAAAGCGTGGGCGAAAAAAAAAATCACATCCCCTTTGCTGGATCATAAACGTTTCTTTCCACAACACTTACACCATAAAATCATGTTGTTGAGCACATCAATTGTGATTGAGAAACAAACAAATGATAAGTCGTATTGGTTTTCAAACACTTTTACCTGGTCTGTTTCCTGCTTCAATCAAGGAGAACAAACTACAGGTATGGCAATCAAACCCTCTTGAAACATATACAAGATGATTGGGGTGTGAGTAAATACCAGGAGAGCGATTTTAGATTGACATAGTACACATCATTCAAGGATGTCAAATAGAGCAGTAGCCACTTTATGTTTACTCCAGGTATTTTTAACATTGATTTGATGGCTGTCAAATTCTGGAGGGGTGATACCTTAAGAGAGAAAAGGGTAAATATAAAACTAGAGCATCGTATTGATATCAAAACATTTATTGCCCATGTATAGCCTAATTTGGGAAACTTTGTGTGTCTTCCATTTCTTGTGAGAATGTGATTGCATCACGGCCTGCAAACAAAGTATCTTAAAATATATCTTTCTCCTGGGGATTGGTCCCAATTCATTGTATTGACATGTATAAACAAAACAATTTCCAGAAGGGGTGTTCTTCTACCTTTCATGACTTACCAGCAATAAGATATCTTGTATCCAATTTGAGTTCCTTTCCACACATGCTCTCATTTGACTCTGTGAAGACGCTAACTGTTGACTTTGTTGATATCATCTCCTCTCCCTTATAAACCTTATCCACCTTCAACGTGTATCTCCTCCTGTATTGCCATGGCAACGTTTCCTTGTATCCTCCGTAGGGCTGTGCTGGGCGTGGTTGGTCAGCCACCATGAGAGGAAGATCGGGTTCCTCAAGGTACCTGGGTTCCTGGCGCGGAGGCTCATCCGCCAAGACCATCGGAGGGGGGTTCTGGAAGCCCTGGAAGGGGTTCATCCACTGGGGTTGTCTTGGGGGTGG
Organism: Paracentrotus lividus; assembly: GCA_940671915.1. Classification (NCBI taxonomy): domain Eukaryota; kingdom Metazoa; phylum Echinodermata; class Echinoidea; order Camarodonta; family Echinidae; genus Paracentrotus; species Paracentrotus lividus. Next base: position 11,549,806 of record CALNVZ010002100.1, read on the forward strand.
TGGATCCCTGGGATGGGGCCGGCGGAGAACCGGCTCCCACCACTGGCGGTCTCTGAAGTTGGGAAACTTGAATGGAGGCCTCTTTGTGGTGAGTGGTGCCGGGGGTAGGGTAGGTGCAGGAGCTTTAGAAGATTTTGCATCACCAGTCGGTACATACGCCTCTGCTATTACTTTCCCTCTGATAACTGTAAAGATTTTAAAAAAATTTAGAGAAATAAATTTTTGAAGTGAGAAAACAAAGGCATAGAGAGAACTTCAAAGAAAAAAAAGTGTAATTTCCAAAAATAAAGAAAGAGGAATTTAGATAATATGTGGTTATGAGACATCTCATTAGTAAATGTTAAACTACAAAGAAGACAGCTTTATATCCTTGTTGATATCCTTACTCATGTATTGTATTTCTGCCAATAGCATTTGAACTCTGTGAATTGCAGTCTGTGCTTTAGTGGCTATTATTGGCAGAAGAAAGCAGAATGCATCCTAATTTCTCCCTTTATACCCTTGAACTGACAATGACATTCAAGTCATTTAAGAGGATAATCAATATTACAGACATACTCTGTCTGTGAACAGATCACGTTCAATCTGAGAAAAATGGTAATAGTGTCCAGGGAAGGAACTAAAGATTATCAAGTCCGATCTTCCACTCGCTCACAATACACATCTCTAATAATTCTTAGAACATGAAGAAAGAAAAAGAGCTAGAATAATGTAATAATGGATTTGGATTATTTGAACTTCAACCTATTGAACCACTTCTATGCTACTATATTTTTGTATTTGATAAGCAATGAATAATGTATTTAAGATGAATATCATATTGCGATACATCAAAAATCTTGCTTTCACCAAATCAGTTTAGAAAAACCCCTGTCACAACAATGCGACATCAACTACCTCTTATTGGAAGTCAAGTAATTTTTCTGTTCAATCTTATGTTAGGCTCTTTAGTGTCACTGAGTCATTAAATAGTGCTTGCCAAAGGTAAGCCCTACTAGGTGCAGATGGAAGGAACTTGGGACTCCACTCTTCCTGAGCAAAGTTTAATTTATATCAACGCCAGGAAACTATATCAAAGGCAGCGTGTCAGGTCTTTAGGTTCTGTAGACATATGTCTTTCCCTGCCCCTGTAGACCATAGATCCTTGAGGAACTGTGGTCACCATTTCTCCTCATTCACACGTCTTTAGCCATAATTGTTAAACCTTCTTTCACCTTCTCTATCTTTTTCTTCTTTTTTTTTTCTTTTTTTCCCCTTCTGATTAGCACTCTTTCATTCACCTTTCTAACCAATACGTTGTGTGTTTAAACTTTACATGCTCTACCATTTTTCTTTTCTAAGTCCTACTATCTTTCACTCCTCCCCCCGTTCGATAGTTCTTAAACTGTGCTTCCCAAAAAGATTCATTATTTTTTAATTCAAAATTACCTCAGTTTGTGATATTAACCACCCTCTCCTTCTTACATATCATGTTCCAACAAAGTGGTTTGAGCTTGGAGGGCATGTCTGGTTCATATGGTACCCGAGCCTATCAACCTACTTTACTTTGACATTTTAATTTCAAGCAAGGGTGATGGAGGGTGTAATAATCATGACAGGAGTGTGATAAACCCACTGTAGAGTCAGGGTTGTAAAAATTACGCCTATGATCGTAAAGACAAATATCAACATTTAATGTTCCTTCAGGGAAAAGTATAATTGCACTTGTGGAATATCATATGTTCATGATTGCAGAAAGGTATTATTTGTTAGTACATGAAATCTGTAATTGATTGGAACATCTGCTAGTTTGTGGTAAATGTTTTGTAATGGAATTGGGTGAGTCACGTAATGAGGTTACAAAGTCATTGTTTTATGTTGTATCAAAGTCAGCTTGTTTGAATGATGGCTTAATTTGAAGGATAGGGGATGATCCAAATGTTCAAGGTTTGTCTTTGCATTGTTTATTCACAGAGATCACATCATTGAGGTGAGGTAAGATGGCATTCATTCAGGTTCCTTTATACAAACTGAACAACTAACTGGTGGATAAGGGTGCTTTTTTTTTCCATTTCTGTAAGGAGAGTATGTTCTTTAATTTTCAAGAACTTTTCAAGAACATTATTTCACAGTGCATCTGATTCTAACACATTGTTTATGTATATAATTTTGAGAGCTATTTAACTAGTGCCTATAATATCCTAAATGATGAGAATTAACACCATTGTTAACCCTAAATAAGGCCGGGTTATTTTTGCCATCTCATCAGCCGGGGGGCGGGGGCGGGGGGGGCTGATTAGGCCCCCCCTTCAGATCTCGCCGCCGATCGCCGATCGCCGCGCAAAATTTGCACAATAGTATGTGCGATGTAATCTACAAGACTGTATAGTTCGTTTTTCCCAAAAATAATGTTTTTTTAATTTATATTAATTAATTATGCTAATTTATGCATGAAATCATACTTTTTGCTCTAATCATTAAATAATGGCTCCTAGAATTCTAATTCTTGGTTGTAAATATTCTTTGTAGCATTCTTAACCATTTTACGTGAAAAAAAATTCGGTATCTAATTCAATTTCTTAATGTTATTTTATTGTTTTGGGAATTTCTTATGCTATTTCTTTGTTTTTCGACTTATGTATTTTATTGTTTTTTTGTTTGGAATACTTCGGTCATATGATTATCTCTAATGATTTAGAGCATATCAACTAAAATAATGGCTAATAACCATATTTTAAATTACAGAAATGTGATTTTAGACATGAAAAGCCATTTCCCATATGTTTTGTACACAAATACAGAAAATCTCTGGTTTTTGAGTCTGCGCTGCATTACATAATGTTGCGCAACTTCCGAACGTACGCTGAATTTTTTTCAAAATAGTTTTAAAGTTGCGTAAGATGTTAGAGAAAAAAGTCATAAATGCCGGGCGCGAAAATTTTTTTCAGCGACATGACCGCGCGAAATGTCGAGGGGGGCTGATTAGGCCCCCCTCCCCCCCCCCCGGCCCTTTTAGGGTTAAAACAGGTAGATTTGAAAATGAATTTTTATTTCTTAAAATACATCAATTTGGAATGATGAAATTGACCCTGACTTGACACCAATACCATACTGTAGAACCTAACTAAAACCTAAAATAAAACTCATATGGCAACGCCTAATCCTTACTTTACATCTTACTAGTATGAATAAAGTCGGGAGCAGTTTATCGCTGGAGTAAATATTGTGTTCAACAAGGAATGAGCCACTCAGCGCTCACTTGTTTTGTGTATCTCTATCATTTTGATTATCATTAATTATGTATGTGTACAGGAGGAACATTTCTAGAACTAACTTTGAGATTCAGGCATATATCTCAATCACACATCTGTGTATTCCATTTTGTGAAATGATGATGTCAGAGTTGAAGTCACTTGTATAACAACATAATTATGTTACTGTCTGCACTTTACATAAGAACACCTTGGATAGATTATCGCATACAGGTCTTTGCAAATATTAGGTTAGCAACAAGAAGGACAGAGGGCCTGTGAGGTCGCCTAACAAGTAAGGATGCATTCCTTCACGATCTGTTTTAAAAAATGACAGGCAGTTAGCTGGCTATGAAATGATATACACAATGACAAACTTTGCGAGACATAGGTTTGATCGTTGTTATTATTATTTCATAATTAAGCAACTTTTACTTTTGGGAAAAACTCTAAGTTTAATACCCTTCCCCCCCCCCCCCTTCGCTTTCTCGGCTCTCTGTCTCTCTCGCTTTCTCTAAAGTCTAGGGGATTTCTAACCCTTTCCCTCTCTTCCTTTGTATCTCCACCTCTTCTCTCTTTCTCTCTCTTCTCTTTTTTTTCCTCTCACTCACAACTCGCTCTCTCTCTTTCTCTCATTTCTGAGCCAATGGATGTAGAACGTATGCGGTCAATTGCAGGTATGACAGTCAGTCATAATTTTATGAGCATATGATGAACAATAGGTCAGTGACAAGAGGAGGTCACAGCTAGTGGCATAACAACAGTAAAATTGCCTGTTCATACTTCAACCGATAACTGATCATCATAAATATCCCATTCAGTAAAAAAGAAAAATACTAGTATTTACGGCTTTAAAAGATATGAATGCCAGTTACAAAATGCTCACAGTTCAAGTTTAGGGATCACAAAGTGAATAACAAAGTGATCAATTTTCAGTGTGGAGTTCTTCTAAGACCTGTCAGGTTTTTAGTAGAGACCATAATTTGCTGCTTGTTTAGGTATTGTTGCAGGGAATGTCAAAGTCAACAAATTGCTTTCACAAATTTGATTGATGGCTTTTCTGCCACAAATACAAGCTGTTTGTCTGCACTTTTCTAAGTTTAAACCATTCTTGAGGATATTGTTCCAATTTTACTATGCCTTATAGTGGAAGTGAAGTTTCATGATCATGAGCAATGTATAATTAAGTTGTTATAAATCATCAAATTTGTTGTAATCCCAATAAGATAGCATTACCTTTCAAAAGAAAAGGTGATATTTGCCAGAGCTTGTAAGAAACTACATTGTGAACCCATGCATCGAGGATCTATCTGAATACTGTTTTAGGTAAAGCCTTCTCTTTCACCTTGCAGCGTTAACATAAGGAACAAATATTAAGCTCCAAATGCAAAACGACTGCAATCACTGGCATCATCAAACGCACATGGTATCACAAATTTGTCAGAAATTAGGTGTATCGTTGATTGACAAGGTGATGGAGTGGAGACAAGAGATTAAATGAGATTTGAAAATTGATTCGTAGATTTGAATTGTTGAAGATATTGTTTGCAGACATATTTTATTATCAATTGACAGTTACCTCAAGGTTTTGTGTCATACGATAATGGAGTACAGCAAAATTTCATGGACTTTGGGAGATATACTGATATCTAGGATGGTATATGGAAATAAATCTCGAGCCCCCCCCCCCACACACACACACACACAACACACACATGCATTATCTATTTATTGCAAAAACTATCTAACACATGATGAGCATAAAATAAGTACAGGTAGATGATTTTTGAAGGGATGCAATTTTACAAATTAGTGAAATAATCAAAATGGCATTGACCAATAACATGACAAAGCATTATTATTTCTTTCCATATAGCTCTATATCCAAGTATTTCTGAATGGTGTTCTTAATGTGTTTAGCACGTATTGGAAGTCACTATCACTTAAGGAATTCAGCCCTGCAATGGAAGATATATCCTGTAATTAACACGTTGCGTAGTAGATTACGCTAATGACGTCAAAGATAACACCGATTTTTAGCAAATCGGTATTGGTATTCAAAGCATCTGCAAAGGCAAGTAATGAAATTAAGGTGAATAATCAAGTGATAATGCTATCTTATATTGCAAATATGCAGAAATGATTTTCCTTTGATAGTGATGGACGTATAGATTAAATGGGGAAATTACAAAAGAAATAGATATACAGTCTGTGTCAAATAAAATGGTACAGTTGGGAAACATTTTTTTATTGTATGAAGATTAGTCACACCTTGATAATGCTTGTTATTTAAATAAAGCAGGAAAAATAAGCTTTCTTCTGCAATTTTTTCATTTTATTTGGTGCTGTAGATCTTGAGATATGATAAGTTTTCTACAATCAATAAAAATTCCTTTCGAGCATAAGCCGCCAAAATTGACCTAAAAGAACAATAGAATTGTGTAGAGAGAAATTTCTTGTCTTCACCCAAAAATTAGCATAACTTTTGTTCTACAAGAGCAAATTATTTGAAATAAATTGTATCAGCAAGGAAAATATATACATAACATTTGAAACGATTTCATACCTTATATATTTTTTCCCCGACCATTTTTTTTTTTACACAGACTGTAGAGTGTGTACATTTCTAAAACCAACACTATTTAAATGGTTTTAAGAGAGCATGTAATGAAATGGGGTCCATAACATGAAGTACGTTTCACATCCACTACTCTACAGTCAACCTTACAAGGTAGATCTCACAAAAGTCAAATAAGCACCAAAATTGAATTTCTGATCAAGTCATATTCTTTTGTTTTTCACCCTTCATATACATGTAAGCCAAATATTCTTAGGATATATCTCTAATCTCATCATATTCATTTAAAGCAACTTGTTGAAGAGTCTACCTGATCACATTTTCGTGCCAGTCTCTTCCTTTATATTTAGAGTATAACTTCATTATTTAAACTTGCATTATCACCTAGAAGTAACATGCATAGTTTACATTTCAGCACAGAACATACAGGACAAAATACTGGAGATTGGTCCTCTCTTAATAATCATATACTAAAGGGAAACCACAAATTCAGGATACCTGGGACGGTACTAAGAATACCCAGGTTGCACTGGGATGTGAGTGGGATGAGGTAAACAACACCTGTAATTTAGCACTGCGGCTTCTGTTTTGGACCAAAGCCAAGGAGAGAGGGGTCCGTCTGTACTACATTACAAGATGATCTAGAGCTTTGAAGAACAATGTAGAGCACTATAGACAATAGAAACAGATAGTTTGCAATGTAACTACCGGAAATGCTATTTAAAAAGTAAAATCCTAGAAATTGAATTACTGCAAGTTGTTCTCTTTTATTAATTTGTATGGATGCCTGTAAATAAGATGATGAAATAGGACTAGGAACAGATAGTATAACTGCAATTAGGCATATAAACTAAAATATCAGCTCGCTGAAGTCTAATTGCTGTTATCATCATTATGTATTTATTAAAATTTTTCTTCTTTTAGTTGATCAGCTGATCAAATTGGGCATAAATTTCAATGTCAATAGACCTTGGTCATACTGATCTTTAAAGGGGGGGGGGGGTAATTAAGGGATGTCAATGGAGTGAGATAAAAAATCTATGTAAAACTAGTATTCTGAATAGACCATTTTTTTTAACAACACCTGAGCAGATGTTTACAATAGAAAATTTGACATTCAACTTCCATATTGTAGTTTTTAAGAGCTGGGCTATCATTGAATCTGTGCTAAATTATATAATTTACAGCCCCCATGGCTCATTTGACCATCATAATTAGTTGTTCTAGCAGGGTGCATTTGTTTAGAAGGAGGGGAATATGATGTGTCATTATATTAGGGAGGGGTTGTTATTTTGTCAGTGCTCAGCTGTGTTGTTTGGGTGGTATAGCTTGACAACGCTTACACTTGACTTTGCATTTGTAACGTTTCCAAATTTAACCTTGAAAGCACTATTTATAGCAAAACAAAATACATAAGATATCAAACATCAGTTAGCAACAGCTTTATATTTTTATTAACAAGGTTTACTCTGTTTTAATTTGTACTAAATACTCTGTTGTTTAGACCTGTAAAGTAGTACATAACTTTCATTGGCCAAAAATCTTTAGCCCTTTGTTGAAATCAAGATAAATGCAAATTATATCTAACATACAACTATTTTACCATAGTTGGAAACTTTTATTGAAGTCTTGAGAAGTCAAAATTTAATTCCAAAATAATTTGATCATTCAACATACTGATAATTCCTAATAAACCTGCTCCATACTTTAGGTAGCTTATTTATATATTTTTAATTTATTTTGCCTGATGTAGCAACAGGAGTATTTATTGTGAGACTGGTACAATGTACATTAACTTGAAAGTTAAAGACATATGCTGACCCTTCAAGATTCTTTGTGGGGATGAAAAAAAAAATCATGAAGGGACAACATCTGGTCTAAGGTATTAGAGCACTATTATGTCCACTGAGAGTTCATTTAGGATAATCATATTGGCGTAGAAAGGATCAATATCTTTGCTAATGGCATGATGATACAATGCTGTATCTAATGTTCGTGAAGAGGACAATTGAACTCTAGTTGATACCTGGGGTTAACTTTGCAGGTTTGGATTACACCATCATACAATAAACCTATCACTCATAATTATACTTCAATGTCGGGTTAACATTAGATGATGTCGTTTTGTTGTGACAGTAATTCAAGATAAGGGGTTCAAAATGGGGTTTGGGGTTGCGTACGATAACGTTGGTAATTCTTTTATCACTCATAATTATACTCTGATTTCTGTGAATATTGTTCTGCAAGAGGTGGTGTTCAAAATGGAGTTCAGATGATCAAATGGTGACAAATTCATCAGTTACATCGCAGCATGGACATGCTTGCAGGGTATTTATATAGTGTAATGTAAATTAAAATTTGATCCATTGAAAAGAAGTGATATCTTACTTATTGCATATTATTTGTATACAGAATTACACTGCAAAAACGCTGGTGTTAAATATGCAACACCATGCGGGTGTTAAATTTGTGGTGTTAGATTTCGGAATTAGAATGCTATCTCTCTAACACCACTTGGTGTTAAGACAAATTCTGAAAAAGCACTTTGTTGAAATTTTTGCAGGTAAAAGTCATATCATTTGATATATATCAATTATAAATATCATAAACACAAATATAGCAGCAAATTTAGCTTTAGTTTATGAAGTTAACTGAATATTTTTTAACACCAAAAGCTGGTGTTATTTAACACCAGCCCTGGTATCTATATCCGACCACACCGATTGGTGTTAAATTAACACCAACAAGAATAAAATCGACCACTCACTAGCGTAAATTCGCTCGCCCTATCTATTCATCAGGGGGATGACGCTTTGTATTTTTACGTAATTTCCCCAGATGAATAGCATTCTATACGGATTACGCCAGTGAAATCAACACCCACTGGTATCAAATTCGAAATTAACACTATGAAAAGTGTCAAATTAACACCAGAATGTGGTGTTAAAATAACACCAAATAGTTTTATTAATGTATTTCTAACACCCAAACTAGTGTTAATATAACACCAGTTGGTGTGGTCGGATATAGATTCCGGGCCGGTGTTAGATTTAACACCCGTGGTGTTAAATTTAACACCCCAGTTTTTGCAGTGTAAGAGCTTTACATCAGTATCCGTTGACAATGATGAACATTTGGATGGTACATGTCAGAGAACTGGGGATAGAGAAAGTGTGTAGCAAAGCACACACAAAAACAATAGATAGTGACCATAAAGGAAAGCAAACAATATCTGTTTAAAAATTTCACTTTTTTTTGGCAAGGTCATAAAGGAAAGTGCTTTCCATTTAAACTGCCTGTATTGGCGTGAATCACTCAATTTGTATTTCCTGTTGGAAATCAAATCAGTATGAAATATAGCAGTGATATTGCTCTCTATCTCTTACATGAGGTGAAGGACAGAGAGGATACATTTATGGGCATATCAATAAACTGTGTCTTGTTCCTCCGTCTCAGACAAATAAAGTGAAGTAGTTAGTAGTTTGACCCTTTTTGTGGCTTTCTTATTTCATTTAGCGTTTATATCTTTGACAAGCACATTAATATTGTAAGTGTTTCATATGCACTTCTACATGGAATGTTGCCATACTACAACCATGTTTAAAGTATCTTTAATGCTGTCCATGGTATGACATTGTAAAAATTGTGTAATTGGCTGAAGGGGGCAGCTATCAAGTATATAATCAATATTCTATTTCAATTCAATTCAAAATAGCATTCATTTTCTTCCAACCATTTTCAAATATTTTGCAACGTATTTGGAATATAAATACATAATGACCAAGTATAGCTTAAATTCCGGAAAAGCAAAGAGCTTTTGATGGGTACGCCTGAACATACAAATAAACACAATTAATAGACAAAAGGAAAGAGAGAAAATGGGATAGAGAGAGAAAAGAACTAAAGAGGTTTAAAAGCAGAAATCAAATATTTAAATACAGTGTTTTCAAATACAGTGTTTGCACACAGCATGTCACACACCTACATTATAAAATATAACTAAAAATAGTTTGACAGAACATGAAACAAGTTTCATAACATGAAAGCTTCAATATATTTTTGTAACTAATTGCTACTGATATAAACAGCTGTGCAGATCTACAGCTGTTTGGGGGGATCTTAATTATTATGGTCATAATCATGATTTACATATCACATTCAAATTTGACATTTAGTTGATTTAAATGTATTTGTTGCTATATTATATTAGATGTTCATTGCATCTTGAATTTGGATCAAACATAATGGTCCTTGAACTATAATATAACATGAGGAGTAACATGAATTATGATGACATCTCTTGAACTTTCTGAGCTCCAAATAAATATAAGGAAATAAGATCTAGAAAGAAAACTGAGATTTGTGCCAGCGATACACGAGCTGATTAAACATGACATTTTATCGCGATATATGTTTCAGATAGCTACGTGCTATGAGGAAATATCAGTTCATGTATTACACTTGCATTAGATTGAGCAGCGGAAATTGCAATAAGATCGAGAGAGATCACTGAAGTCTCTTTAAGCTCGATGAGAAGATTATCTGCTTCTGACTCTAAGCCCTGGAACATGCTTGAAAACTAATAGTAGGGTTTGAAGAAATCCAGAAACTGTTGTCTGTAGTATCACAGCTGCATCTCAAATCTCTTTAAGTGTGTGTTGGGTAATGACACATAGATCTTTTTTGTTTCCTCCAGATTCCTCTATTTTAACCCATTGGGTAAAAAGAACTGGATTGTTACTTTAGAAAATCGTATGTGAGTGTAACGACTCTGTTGTCAATAAGTGAATGTTGAAAATCATAAGATCATTGTCAGTTCTATGTTAAAGTATATGAATTAATGCCCCTTTGGTCCTTGATAATATCTCTTCAATTCAGATGATACTTATACTTTAATTGCAAGATTTCATTTGCCATAGGTGTGAATTTTTTGTTGAAGATGCATAAGTGTTATTCCTATTGTAACTATACTGGTATGTTTAAAAAATATGCCAACAACTTTTGGAGCAATTGCCATAATTGGACTATTAATGTGTTAAATGTTTTATCTATTTTTTAATGTTATATTGTGGAAAAGTCATCTTCAACTGTATCATTCTATATTGATAATTAAATTAATACAATCGTCATTTAGATTTAGAAAAGATTTGCATGAAAAAAGAAATAGGTGTACCATTACAATTGGGCTCTAAGGACCCCCTTTACCCTGCCACACTCATATGTTCATCCTTCTTGTGAGGATAGTAAAATGTGGCAATCAAGTCATGTTTGAACGTATATATTTTGTTCTTTCATTTCCAAACATATAAGTAGGTCTACTTTCTGAAACTTTATTTAAGTTAATGCAATATATGTTCTAAGAAGTAGATATTTCCTGAATAAAGTAATTTAGCATTTACATATAAGTCCTTCTATGTGGGTGTATTCTAGTCTTTTAAGAAGGACAAACAAGTCTAGTGACCCTACTCTCGAGTCATATCAGGAATGAACTTTGGCACCCGAAGACAAATTCCCAACTCTGTTTGAAGTTCGAAGTTGAGCAGCGACCCTTGCTATCCTCCACATGAATGACGCTCCATGTGACAGTGAAAAGAATGATTTAATGATGTGGGAGTAGGCGTGTAGGGTTCAGGAACGGTTTGGTATGACAGAACAGACAGCTGTGTGGGGACGAGGCAGGATGATGATACACGGGCTAAATGGCAATCTAGGAAACGAATATTTGAAGATACCGTAGGAAACAGTACGTCAATAGTGCCTTTCCTTCGGGTCAATCCTGCCTGGCTGTGCGTTGTCTGTGGTTGTTGGCTTGTATTTGGCCTTGCAAGTTGAGGTCGAGAGAGGAATATACTGACCAACATGGTGAAACAAGGGACTTTGTTTCCTCTTTGTTGCACGCAGGTATCTAACTTAATCGGAAGTGCTCAATATCAAATAAACAAACAATGCTGATGCTAAAATATCGTACTGCTCTATTACTTCAGTATTCATTGCTCATGTCAAAGGAGTTCTGGCATTATCATGTGTACTATTGTCATGTAGCATGGTGTCAAATGTCTCTCTAACTTGTAAAACAATAATTACATTTCTTTACTATTTAGCTATTTAGCTATTTTTTTTTAAACCTTCAAACTAGCACTTTATGAGTATATATCGGTTTATGTTTTACATCAAATGATGTATGCTCTTTCTGATTTGCTTTGTTCTATACCACCATGACTATCATTTCATCTGGATGCACTTTCAAATTCTTTTCAAGGTTCTCTCTCATTTCTTTTTCTCCATCCTTCTCACCCATTACTTTCCATTTCTCTTTCTCTATGTTTCTTTTCCATTCTTTCTCTACCTCCCCTTGTTATCTATTTTACTTTTCTCCCCTCTCCAGCTCTCTCTTTCTCCCATTCCCTCTCACTCTCTCACACCACTGGATCATGAAGGGTTCAAGCCTAAGAAGAACCCTTCAACAAGTTGTCAGGGGTATATGTTTATGAATGTGCAGCATGTGAACCTACTTACCATAGTCTGCTTCACACATGTACTGTTGAGGGTGAGAGTGGCGGGCGCACTGACAGCCCGACACCTTCCATGAATGAAAATCCACAATGAATAAAAGGACCAGAAGCGGTAAAACCAGATGAAAATCCATCTTGGAAGACAATTCAATAAATCCAGATAAGAAAAAGCAAATTAATATGTCCTTTGGTGATATACTGTCATGTAATGTAAAGTAGTAATGCTCAACAAATTGATGACTCGACCAAAGTGAGAGTGTAGGAAATACTGATTCTTCAAGCGAATATGTCTGTAGTAATACCTTCCGATTGTCTAGCACAAGAGGACATTAGATGTCATCTACTCATCATTTAATTGAAGGTTTCTGCAATCATAGAAATAGATTACTCCTTGCCAAGTTTTACCACAATTCAAATCCTTTCCTGGCTGAAATCCACAGATGTCATGACATTCCTTTATCTCATTAAGCTAGGTTCGCTGGCAGAGTTTGGAAATGGCTTGCCTTGCTTTAGGGTGATATGGCAGAACAAGTTCAACAAAATTTAAGTTTCCTCGGGTATTTTCTTTCCTCAGATGACAGTACGCACGTGGAGAAACTTGTGACAAGTGCATTGCGACATTCTTGTTTATATCCTATTCTTTTTTTCTATTTTTCTACACAGTCGAGTCCGCTTGAACTAACACACTGCACTGGCAATAATAAACCTCCCACTGACTTGCATGCGAGCTTGAGTGTGTCATTCTCTGTGTGTATTCTCAGCATGCAATGTGTGTAGTACTTACTCATGCATGCTTATCAAAAGCTATGACATCACTGATCCAATGCCTTATAGGGTAATGTAGGTGGAGCATCTGCTAGCGGTGCCTGATAGCTCTGACCAATGGAAAGTGGTGACTGCTCAGTGCTCACTTCTTGGCATTAGGCCACACCTCATTCCTGTCCAGCTCTGTACTGTAATTGGTGCATTGTTGCTATTTCTGTGTATGACACCAATAGGGGATTCCATATTAGGCTTTTAATTTCCTACTCACCTGTACACTTCTGGGAATCTGAACTTTCATTATCTGGCTGTCTTGTGGTAGGATTGGGGACTTTCTGGATTATTTCAAATAATCAAGAGTCTCTGGGTCAATTCAATATACATATATTTCAATATACATTCATTTTGAATACTTTAAATACTAGTTCTTTGACACTCTCTCAAATGTCTTCTTCCCATGTGTAGAAATAGGGATTTTGTTTTATCATTATTATTTATTAAGTATTTTATATCCATTTTGAATTCAGTATCATAAACTTCAAGATTTTTAGAAAACCAATTTCAATTGCCGAGGAATACTTCTAATGTTATATGAAATTGAGATGAAAATGGGCTGTTAATATGCCTCATATTATGTGAACAGTTTGTGCAATACCAAAGCTGATGTAAGTTTAGATAGGATCATATAGAAAGGAAGTTTTTTTTTTTAATAATTTTCTTCAGCAATGCTAAATGACAATTATTCTGTTAAGAAAGAGCTTTTAAGTGTTGTATCACTCAAAGTTCTATATGTTAAAAACTTAATTACAAATCTGTGCAATTTCAGGTTCTTGTTTCATGCCTACTGGTACATTGTATGATTGTTGATTATTAAGATTCTAAAAGATGAACGTCTTATTCTAAAATTTTACTTTGGTATTAGCCCACATTCGGGGAAAAGACAACATTGATATCAGCTGTACCCAATTCTTCTCAAATATTTTTGTTTTATAATCAATTTTGTCTATAACACGATATCAGACACAGAAACAATAATAGCAACCTTTACATAAAACTTACACAAGGATACACCCCCTTGCAGTTCAGTTCAAGTCAACCTGGACCTTTATTGAATAATTATTATCCTACAATAATCGATAGCTCCAATGGGCAAGCCTTTAGCAAAACAAAAACAAATCAGCATCCCGGTGAGAGGAATGTCTTATTCAAACAATAGATTTTTTAAAAAGGAGACAAGTTACATTGATGTTCATGTTCTCGAACAAGATTGAAAATGATTAGGGGGCTCCCTAAAAAGTGCAAACAGGAGTTAGATGGAGGTAGAAATCGTGCCACTTGTCAGAGCCACAGATGGAGAAAGATTGGACTCAAGAATATGATTGTGATTGCATTAGTCAAGGGGATGACAGAATAGTGAATATTTCGTGCCGGAATGGATCGTGGGGTGTTAGGGTGAAGTGCCTTTAATACTCTGGCCGTGACATTGGCGAGGCAACGCTCTCGCCCTGTCTGTCACTTTTCGTTATGTTCCACAACAAAAACCCCTTCGGCTTGTTTGCTCCAAAGTATAGACATTCCAACGTCACTTCCTCCGTGGTTGTACGCTAAGGAATGTTGTCCCCGTAATTGGCAAATTTGTTCACTGTTTCTCTTATGTTTTTTATCTATACATTGTCAAGCTAACATGACGGAAATAAGAACTAGGAAGTGCGGTAGAAATCTGTTTGTTTTAAATTGTGAATTGAGAAAATTACCTAAAGATCAAAACTGGCATTCAGGAAATTATTTGGGTTTAGCAGAATGAAGTGAAAGTATAATAAACATAGTAAAAAAAGAAAAGAAAGGGCCATGGAATTGAATAATTGTGGATGAAGTAAAAATTACTTTGTTACTCCACAAGTAAGTAAGATCTACAGAGTTAAGTTACTACTAGTAAGTATTTGGGGTTGTATATTGTAACGTGCTTAGAGAAATTTGTAATAGTATAATATAAATATTGAAATATTATCACTATTATTGTTTGGAAGTCATTATTATAACCTATAATGTATATTACCAATTATTAATTCTTGGGAATGGAGGGACTTTTATTACCATTCAAGATACCAGCTTCAACAAACATCTGTAAAATGATAATATATATCTGACTTGATAGTAAAATAAAAAACGAAAATACATCTTGCGCTTGACCTTACCTAATATAGGATACCTTTATCCATTGCATCATAAAACTACATGTGTGCCCTATCTCTGATCAACAAAAACACTTCACATTCTGATCAGTTGTAAAGGAGCCAACAAAGTCATGTTCTTTAAGATGGGTCATAGTTTTGGGAGATATAAAAAACGTGTTGTTCACCGGTTTAATTCATTACCTGATAATGTGAAAGATTGTGTCCTAAACTAATGTGATAAGAACGATATTACATAAAACAAATTTTAGTGTACCTCTTTTACAAAAAAAAAAAATGAAACTTGAGCCCTGGCTAACTCTAAAATCAAAGTCGGTGTGCAAGGATCATAGCAAAAGCCTAAGCTGACCTTAACATTTTGTTTCTTTCAAACATTTACACTAAAACTAACCGGAAATCATTAAAGGAATATCACACAATCTCATACACATAGTTATTAATGCAATATGGACAAGATGAGACTATATTTGAAAAGTTTTCATACTGATTTTTTTTTTACTGCCAAAATTATAACCCAGCGTAAAACATATAGCTTAGTGTTGGTTATTCCTGAGCATCACGTATCTGGTATCAGATTCATAAATCGCTTGATTACGGAACATTTCAAGAAAATATGAAAATGAAAATATCTCAAGGGGAAATAGTAGGAGGGAAGAAGGAGGGTTGCATGATATTTCCTCTTTTGGGAAGGTAAAAAGATCTATTTGAACCCCCTCTGGTGGGGGAGATTGTGATCTGAAGAGAATATAAAATGTATGCATGTTCAAACCAAATTTATTTTGCGCTCTTCCCCCAAGCACCACTCCTACTTCTGGCATCTCAGAATTCAACAACATAAACAGATATGAGCTCAGGTGTACATGTATGTATACTTGATATGTGACCCTATAGCTCCAAACCACCAAATGAGTTTGATATCACATACATGCAATTGTTTAAGAAGGTTCATATCAAAATGATTATTTTCCTTACTATGAAATTGGAGATTTTGAAGATTTGTAATTATGTTTCAAGCCATTTATAGGGAACTGGGTATGCATTCAGTCGCATAACTTTTTTTCTTATAAAATATCAAATTTTCTTTGCAATGTTAGTTCTATCTCTTTCTTTATCTCTCTCCCTCTATCTCAATCTCTGCATTCTCATTGTATGAAGAATGAAGTACATTGCATCATTTTTGAATTAATTATTATCCCTCTTCTACCAAATGCAGGATTATCACAACTGTCTACAACTTGATATGTGACCCTATAGCTCCAAACCACCAAATGAGTTTGATATCACATACATGCAATTGTTTAAGAAGGTTCATATCAAAATGATTATTTTCCTTACTATGAAATTGGAGATTTTGAAGATTTGTAATTATGTTTCAAGCCATTTATAGGGAACTGGGTATGCATTCAGTCGCATAACTTTTTTTCTTATAAAATATCAAATTTTCTTTGCAATGTTAGTTCTATCTCTTTCTTTATCTCTCTCCCTCTATCTCAATCTCTGCATTCTCATTGTATGAAGAATGAAGTACATTGCATCATTTTTTTAATTAATTATTATCCCTCTTCTACCAAATGTAGGATTATCACAACTGTCTACAATTATACTAGTTGGAAAGTACAGTGTTTGGAGAATAATAGCTATGTTCACATGGGACCATTGGGGTTTTAGTCCTCGAGGATTGTGTCCTTAAGAATTTAAACCCCGACGGCTTGTTCTCGAGTTGCGTTCACACGGAGTGCTTATCCTCGGGGATAGTTATCCTCGAGGATAGTGAGAGGCTCGATGACCGGAAGTACAAGTTGTATGTAGCGTGCACTATTTATTTCCCCGTACTATTCGGCTATGTCCCTTGACTGAACCGGAAGTTTAACCGTTACAACAGGCCACTCTTATCCTCGAGAACAGTAACTCCAAGTTAAAATCATGTCCACCACGTCAAACGCCGCGGGAGACCACCCACCGCTCGGAGTTTCGAGCCTTAACCCTAAGATCTGTCGAGAACATAAACCCCGACTTGTCCTTGAGAACATAAACACCGAGTTCGTTCACACGGGCCTTAACTCCAAGTTAACTCCAAGTTGTCCTCGAGAACATAGTCCTCGAGGACAACTTGGAGTTAAGGTTGCCGTTGTGAACGATACTTATGTTTCATTCATTAATCACCATACTAGAATTGGCAAAGCATCAAACTTTCAGAGGGAAGTATTTCCACTTGCAATAAAAAAAACATAATCAGATAACAACCTTGGATCCTGTAGCATGTGTTTCCTTATTTTTCTTTCCACATGAAAATAATTGTACTCTAGCTTTGCACTGTTGTCCTGCGTATCAGCTATAAATAAAGAGCGTTTGGATGAATTAGTTGGTATTTTCAAGTTTACTTGAATATTGATAATGAAGAATCTCTTTAATGAACTTGAAAAAAGAGATCACCACATAAAAATAAACTGAAATATGAATAATATTTCCTTATTTTTCTTTCTGATATCAGGACAGTTCATCCAACATCTAACAGTATATTCAAGTTGACTTTTATAAATCTTCTGAGGTCTCTGGAAGAGCTGACCACAATGAATTTGACATGACACCACCCTGTTGAAATAAATAAATTTTAAAAAATAATAAATAAACCATTCCTGTGCAGATATAGCTAATTATTTGTAATTTGTTTAAAAAAATATTTACTTTGTGTAAAGTTCACTTCTCAAAGTGATTGATTTATCTGGCTTTTTTTCATTGTAAAACGAATTGTTGTGTTTTACTTTAATTCAGATATGTAGTTGGATGAAGTATCCTACATCTATTTTGTTATTTGCAAAAGATTAAAGATATTTCATGTCTATATCTATGTTTTATGTCATTCTAAACTTTATTTCCTTTTATAGCAAGAAAATGAAAATGAAATCGGCAAAGAGACAGTTTATAATCAGCTTCCTGCAGGGTTTAACTACCCACAAATCAAAATATTATAATATATTAGTTTATCTCTAACCTCCAAGAAAATGGCTATTTTGGATCGAGAGTGATTTGAGAATGTGTTTTGACAGGCCTTGCGTGTAAAGCCTGTCCAAGAAAAATACAAACTGTTAGAGTCCGGATATAATTCCAGTGACAACAAAAGGGAGAGATCTGTCTTTGCAGTGGTAGTTTAGTTTTTGAGAAATGTATTACAAACATATGTACAGATAAATTCATGTCAGGTGTGTAGCTTCGACATATACTCCCTGATTCTTGTTTGTCAGTTTTGGAGGGCTCCGCCCAAGCTCTAAACGGTGTCTTGTCAAGACCCAAAAATGCAAGAAATCTGAGGAATGTTCCTTTGCTCTTCGATGAATACCTCAATGATGATTGTTTATGAGACGGGTCAGGGACGACTACGGAATAGGAATAGGTATAGTCCCAGGTATATTATTAAATAATCCCATAAGACAAGAGATCTTCTAATGTTTTGATGGAAGGAATGCATCTTCAGGACGTGGTATGTGTGGGTGGATTAGTTTGTTGAATTAGTATTAATTTTCAAGAAAGATATGTTTGCCATTTTCATACTACAACTCATGTTCATGTAAACCTTCATCTGCATCAAGATGGAGTAAAGATCTTCAAACCTTTCAATTGTGTTATTGCCTGATATTCATGTTATTATATTATTTTTATTCTTAGTGATTGTCATTTTAAAACATTGGCATTTTTTATGATCATAATGTCTATGATCAGGGATGTACCAGGTTTGAATTTGCGTGCAATGTTTTGATACTATATGCTAATCCTTTGCTAAATTGTAAAACAACAATCCCCAAACTTTCAGTCTGAATTTACCAAACCCCTTGTCTAATATGTGAGAACAATTGAATATTAAAACTTATAACATTATCAGAGAAATGCTGCTTGATCCTTTATAACATATTACTTGGCCTCCCATGCATTACATATTGCAATCTGCTTAAATAAGACTTTTAAAACACACACCTTCTTTACTACAATGTAAGAGAGTTTAGACTTTATCTTTTGCATTGAAAGAAGCCTTTCTCTCTATTTTAATATTTTATATCTTAGTATTAAATATATAAATATTTAAAGCCTTCCAGTCTATTTATATTTCATCTGCGATTAACTTCAGCGATTTGAATATAAGACCATCATTTCCAGGACAGCCTACATTGGTATAACATCCTCTACATTCCCCAAAGGGATGCCCTGCGGCTCTATATTTCGTAGACTTCCTAAGAAAGGATACAGTTCCACCTGTGGACCTAGTTTCTTGCCTGTATTTTAAAAATAGTGCCAACAAAAAATCTTTAGGCTAAAATCACCTATCTTGAGGAGGGAAAAGAGAATGCGCTTACCAGTCATTATGTAGCGAAGACCAATACGCCACTAACATTCCATATATTTACCACAAAAACAATTACCTTAATGCCCAAGTTATTATGTTCGGTTTTGGAAAAGTTTGGCAGTGCTATGCTCTGTAACTTTAAAAAAAATAAAAGCATGCGATTGATAATCAATGTAGTTGTTATGAAAAATGTAAACGCTTTGTATGCAAGTTTATTGTACCTATTTTATGTTAAGGATATGCGGAGTTTATAAGTGTGTTGTTAGCTTCATGGGCAGTGTAAATATGAGTATATATTGAGGGTAACAAGGATAAAAACACCAGTTCTAACGACATACATCTCTTCATTAATAAGACGTAAAGGTCCCAACTGACATTCATTTTCGTCTAAGGGTGTTTTTTGGAAGAGAAAGTAGATACTTTCCACCTCTCCTCAATAGATGGAAACTGGGTTAAGCTCAGGCTTTTAAGGGCTAAGCAAAAAGAGCTACAACCCTTAAGCCCCTTGAATCTCAACTATGAAGGTCAAGAAGACCCCTAGCAGTGCCCCTCTGACCTTATTATTTAAACTTGGCAGTTTTCTTTATCCCCTATACATCAGTTCCACTTTCTGAAGGTGCCATCTGACTCACTCATCAACTCGAAAAATCAGAGATGTCTCCGATATTTTTTTTCGTCGCAGAGACGTCTCTTAGATGTGTCAGCAGTGGGGACAAAAATAATAGATTTATGCATGTTTGATTTCCCTGCGAATCAAGAGACCGCACGGAGACTCAGGAGATGTCTCTGAGACGTCTGCGCAACTAGTCTCAAAACCATTTCAAGTACGTCTCAAACCTGTCCCAAACTAGTCCCAAATCCGTCTCATTGCAAGTGAGATAACAACAGTACCCGACTCAAGTCTTGGCCATTTTGATAATGGAATATTACAATGGCAGTAATATTTTGTCATTTACTTCAAAAGAATGATATATTTGCCTTTTCCAGTTAGAAACTGATCAAAGCGCTTGACATATTATTACCCCTGTCATTTGATTCAATCCTGAGCAACCTTTTTACAGGTGCACATAGTGAAAGAATCACCTGGGTGAGAAGCAGCATGTTTAATGAAATGCCTTATCCAAGGACATACGTGTAGTTCCTGGGGATCGAACCCCAGACCTTTTCATTCCTAGCCTGTGAATCGAAAACCACTAGACTAGTATGACAGTTTCTTGTTATTGTTATTCTCTCTATGGCGTAACAACCCCTTAACTGGAAAGAGATATAAACTTTAAAGACATTATTTTGATAGATGACATTGAGTTACAGCTTTATAATTCCGTGATTTACTGTAGCTGAGTCTCTGTTAGTAGTAATAACATTTAGGGTCCAAGTGACAGTGAACTGAAGAAAAGCAGGCCTAAAGATGTTGACAATTCATCTAAATATACCTTTAAGGCGGTTCTGCGCTAGCTCGAGGTATTTAAAATAGCGTGCTATTTGTGATCTGATGAATTAGCTCGATCAGAGCAGATTTGACTTTGTAGGAAATTCAAGCCCGAGTCATCTTAGAATTTTTTGAAAAAAAACTTGAGCTGGTTTACTGTTTTAGCCTGAAATAGTGCGTTATTTTGCGTGGTGCTGCACTAGCTTCAGCTAAATCTGAAATCGTGCACCTGTACGTGTCTGCGGTAGCGATATTTACCAGTTGCGCAATACATATCGGGCTTGTTTGTTCAAGGTCAGGTCAGGTTGGTAATGCAAAATTTTGAAATAGCTTGAGCTAGTGCAGGACCGGTTTCTTTTTTTGATCCACCAATTGCACGCTACTTTTTAGCTTGAGCTAGTGCAGCAGCGCCTTTGGATTCCTTGAGAGCAATGGCCTTGAACTAGTGTCAGAAGAGGAGACAAGCCTGACTGACAATCACAATTTATGTATCTGTATTTCCAAAAACAAATTTGTTTTATTTGATTTAGATTTTTTTATTTTTTACCAAGTTTGTTTTCCCATGGGAAACTTGATCGCCTGGCTTGTATGTGCACTAAATTAAACATTTTATGAGTTTAAAGCAGTTTACCAGCTTATGAATTGCAAGATTTTGTGGGTAATTCCGATCATCATACCTTCAATGTGTTCCAAAAAGCAAATTGCTGATATGTATTTAGACACTTTCCATAATAATTGTTGAAAAACTTAATGCTGAAACAAATCATAAATTTGCAATTCCCTTATATATTCCCATTATGTTGTCATATACTTTTAAAAGACTATAAATGTTTTTAAAAGTCTTTAGGCTATTTCTTCCAAATAAAAGAACTGTTACATTAAATGCTCAAACAACTTGCATTCCCTTTTTTTTTTAATTGTATCTAGAAGATAAATGCTTTAAAATAGTGAGTTTTTTTAAAGACTTAAGATCGACAGCTCCTATTTATACAAGTGAGGAGTGAAAATATGCAGACTACCTGGATAATGTACATGTAATGTGACATTTCTAGAGAAAGGGTGTGTTTTGAACTTGTTTATAATGGTACATTTGTTTATATGTTTAGGCAATGAAAATGATTTGTCTCTTTCAGTGGGTGTTTAGTGGCTGTGGCAGTTTTACAAGATTTTTCACACTCGGTGGTTGTGTTATATGCTTGTCAAACTTTAGCATGAGGGTTTTTTCTTAGATTAATATTTGACAAGACTTTCACATTTCAAATGCATAACAAGGTTAAGCTTATGAAAATGCATTGAATCAAATTTGTTTTTCTCTTTTTTTCATTAGTAAGTTTATTGATAAAGGCTTAAAGATGAGATGAGAATATTGAATATTGCTGACTCTGAAGATAACACAAAGAGAATATCACATGAAAGACTTTTGTCACACAATGTTCTAATAATGGAAATCTGAATTTTTACACATATTGTAGCTGCCCCCTCCTCCCCCCGTAATTAAAAAAAAATGGAACTGTTGCTATGCTGAGGTTCCACATAATGAAATAAATAATATGTAGAGTATTCACAATACAATAAAACAATAAGGGTTTTCAAATTGGTAGGACCTACCACCCTGAAATTGTTTTTATTTAAAAAATAATAAGTGAGGAGAATATTTTAGAACCTAAAGAGAACAAAGCGCAGAGGCAGAACCAGAACCAGGACTTGAAAATAGTGGGGCACAACTGCCAAAAATTTTGGGATTTTATCATGTACAGTCTAGTCAATGCATGATTTTTTTTATATGGGCATCTCCTGAGCACCCGCCAATATCCACAACTGCAAAGCACATGGGTGCACAGAGGATGAAATTTTTTCTATAATAATTCTGGTATTTCAAAGCCCTTCCCCTTTTCAATCTCAAAATACTTGGTTTCAACTGTGAAAAACAAAGTTAATAACATATTGAAGATAACACATATATGAGCACATGTGGCAGTACAAAACATCAGCATGCTTTCAATACCTGTCACTACCAATCATAGATTACCCCTCTAAATGGGCACTGTCAACGCGCCCACCTTAGGGTGGTCAATATATGATCCTTTGTTTATTTGGGATGACCGATAAAATGACCTAGATAAAAATGAAATGACAGATAGGATGAAAAACAGTTCACAGATTAGGAGATCTGTTTCTTTGTTATTTTCTCAATTATCTGTCTCAGTGATATATATATTTTTTTTTTTTTTACAAGAGCTTAAAGCTGCATTATGACTCTGATTCTGCATACTTGATATACAGTTTGCTGAAACATAATCTTACAAGACAAATCACATAGATAAAAGAGAAGAAAAAAAAATTGATGTCTAGCATCAGCAAAATTTTGTTTTTGTGCAAGAAATTAACCATGACATTGTAATAAAAAAGTTTGGGACTAGGCTTACCTTTATTTTCATTATAGGGGATGATAAGCTTTCGGATCAGTCATATTTAAAATGGGTGATTGAATTTCTGCTGAAATTTTAGAAAACCAGAGGGAATTGATTAAAGATTAATTAGTTCTTCTTCACAGACCATGCAGAACAGGATGTCTATTCTAGATGGGTTTCTGTTTCTGAAGATTTTACCAATGATAGTTGTAGGCCTTAATGAGTATCTGCTGACAGGCTTCATTTGAAGAAAGCTTTCATTCATAAAGTCAGGAAAATTGACTTGATTATTGTGAAAAAGTTACTCTTTTTATTAGTTTATTTATACCATGTATATTGATAAAACCTTTGACTACTTTTTCTTTCTGTCTGCCTGTCTCCTTTCCCCTTCCAAATTTCAATTTTAGATAATATTGTGTGTTTCTCTCCTTGCCTTTGTCTTTTTCCTTTAGTTTGGTCTTTTACTTGATTATGAATCTCTCTCTCTCCTCCTCTCCCTCTCTCTTATTCTCAGCTTCTTGTGTGCACTCTTTACACATTTCTCCAATTCTGTGAACAAATATTTTATTCCTACCCATTTTCCCTCCCTTCTTTAAAAATGTTTGAAAATAATTATACTAGGTTACTGCCAAACTTTATCTTGATTTGAGTCTCAAACATATCATATTGCCTTTATATCAAACATTACTGGGATATGAATTACATGTCGTTGCACCGGAGTTCCTGAACATGATCTCAGCCTTGAACTACTAACACAGCTTGAACTGCCACAAATCAACAGATGAAAATATGAACAAAATGTGGATTTATACGTTCAGTATTCTTGAATTTCAAACTGACAAACCCCTTCCATTGGTTTGTCGATCAGAATCAGGATTATTTGCAAAGGTAATTAGGTCCATCTGGCTTGCGTAATTCACCCCGTTGTTCAAATTTGGCCAGATTATATGTCCTATAGAAATGAGGTATTGTAATGCAATTATCAAATTGATTATTGCAAGGCATTGTAGACTGACAAACAGAATTTCTGTCAATTTGCTGAAGTATTTGTCCTTCATCAAAGTTCTCACAATATTGTTTGAATGTGGAATCACGGATACTAGTCATGGTCATGTTAGTTATAAAATAGAAGGTATTCTTATTTAAGTTTTACAAAGTTTCTGTATTTATGGTCAGAGTCAAAGGGAGATGCAACTTTGAACTTGAATTGGATTGAATATCTTTATAAGTGCTATGAATATTCAAATTTATAGAAGATAAAGAGTGCCAAAAGGTCATTGAAACGTATTCAGTCTTTTCAAGGAGGCAGAATAGAAAATAAAAATATTTGTGATTGAAAGAATTCGCTGCAAGGAACTCAAATGACCTTATTATACAGCCTATGATATCAAGAAAATATAAATACCACATTATCCTAATAAACCAAGGTCAGAGAAATATGCCTCTGATCGTTCATATGAAGGGTTTATGTGTAATGGCAATGGTCAAGAACAGCTAAAGGATAGTTACGTGTTGTTTTGGACATCCAAGAATGTAGATTCACAAGTTATTCTGACAAGGGGAATTTGTTGCTGTATTGGTCTTATGGACCATGATGAGTTGAGAGCTTTATGTTGTAAGGAGTGAACTACTTTCTTAAAGTCTCTTTCAATAATGCATTAATATATATATATATATATATATATATATATAAACTAGATATATATTTGACAAAGTAATATGGTATGATGAGATCAAAAGATATAAATCATCATTTAGTTGATCTTATATATCCATCAAGTGTTTTGATAGACCTGTTTTTCATTGTTCTTTGTAAATATTGTATTTTACTGTTTCTTTTCTTAACTCTTTATGCACCACTTGAAAAACCGGCCTGTGCCACATTATTTCAGGGACACGCATTTAAGGCCAATCTTTATAGAGTTTGCTGAATCAACTTGCTATAACTTTTTACTGCTTGAACCTTACAAAAAATATTGTGTAGCAAAGTTGTAGAGTGTAAAATTTCCATTTTGATGATGCCACACTCATGGCATTATTTATTATCATTATTATAATAATTATAAATATATATTTTTGATTTTTTATATTTATGACAACTTTTTATCCCTCCAAAATGTCTTATTTACCAATAATGACATACTTTCAAATCAAATGCATTAGCAAGGTGAACTTCTAAGCTTAGTTTTGGTATATCATACTCTCATACTAACAATAAAATACTAGGGTTATAGTTTATTGAAAAAAGTTCAAAGGAAAAGAAAGATCAAAGTGTCTCTCTCAGCCACTCTTAACGACGGGGTAATTCCTCCCATTGAATTCCCCCCAGCCCTGTAGGCCACTCTTGACAATGGGGTAATCTCCCCCATAGAAATCTTCCTCCCTGGTCATCTAACCTTTACAATGGGGTGATCTCCCAATTGAAACTAACCTGGTCCTGGTCATTGTCGATATCCGGCTAAGCGGGAAGTGAAAGGGAACGTCAGAGGGATACTAACATTTTTTTCTTTTTCATCTCCTTCTTCTTTTGTTGACATAAATTAGCCTTTGAAATGAAGGACTTTATTGATTTTGTTCTTCCACAGTGTATGTATACAAGTAATACTGTAATATCACATGTATACAAGTACCCGGTATATGAGGACTTACAACAAGAGCAGAAAATAAATCCACCGAAAAATGCTAAATATGCTGTTTATGACGAAAAGCAGTTTATCTGATAGTATGAGTTGTATACACGGCAAACAATACAGAGCGCTAATAATTGCTGCCCACTACGAGCGGTAATATGAATGTCTAATTGACTTGTGTACTACTGTGCAAAATTGCACTCATGGCACCCCTACCTACGTGCAATTTTGCGCTCATGGCACATAAAGAGTTAAACATTTCTCCTATTTCAATACATTGAGTAAACATTTACGGACTGTGTGACACATCTGAAATAGAAACCATAGAAATTTTTCCATGTGTGTATCTAGGAATTTGTGAATTAACGTAATTTTGGTAATAGTATTTTCGGCCTATATTATATGGAATATAATGTCCAAAAAAAGTTGATACAAATTATTGCAAACAAATAATTGCTAAGTGCTTTTTGTTGATTCCATAAATTATCCTCTCCATCTCTCTTTCTCTCTCTCTCTCATAATATTCTATTTTTCTGTTAATTCTTGTAGAGACCTAGCACCTTACGAAGTTCCTTACCTGTTCTGAAAAATAATCCAGATCAGGTAAGTTCCCTAAATTTGGCCCATTTCTCATATTTTCTGCACGAAATTTTTTTTTTTTTTTCTTTCTTTTTTCTTGAACACCAATCATACTAAAATAATGCCTTAATTTGGTAGCTCAATTACAGCTATAAAGCTTTTAACATCCTAATTTTGGTCCATTTCTCATATTTTTATCACTTTGTCAAAACATCTGCACGAAAAACATTATTTTTGTTCTTTTACACCAATGATCCCAGAATAATGCTTTAATTTTGTAGCGCTTGTATGGACGTTACAGCTAGAAAGCCTTAAACACCTTTAAAAGAAAAGAAAACATTTTTATTGCTCAAATTATCGATTTTGAGTCATTCTATAAATTTATCAAGGTGTGTTAATCCGTTCGAGAATGCTGCTTTTCTTTCTTTTGTCTATGTGAGAGTTATTGTTTTAGATATATCCTCTACATAAGTCGACTTACCAAAAGATAAAGCCACAAGCTGCTGCGTGGTTATCACGCATCTGGGTTAAATGCCGGGTTTACCACCCCCTTATTAATTATTCTTCCATTGACTTAAAAGAAGAGGAGTGGTCCATTCGATATAAAACACCGCTGTGCGGTTGTGATGCAGTGGGCCACGGCTTTATCTTTTTGTAAGTCGCCTAAGCATTAAAATTTTCATCCTTTCATCATATAATCCATTCTTATCATCACTTAACTCATTACTAAACATATACGAATGATCAGTCTGCATTAATCTACTGTTTGTGTATGTATATCAAGCTGAGGTTCAGATTAAGACTCATCTGCCTCCCTCTCTACAAAATGAAAAATTTTAATTGAAAAAAAGTATTTTCTTGTGCTCGTTCATTTTACCTTTTACAATTCATAAAGAAAAGTTTGGCAGTATGCAGTTTGTAAAATCTGTGTAAAGAAAGTCAACATACTACATGTCGAAAATTGCTTTTAAATGTTGCTTGTAAATTCACCAAACTTTGAAAAAAACAACAAATAATCAAGCTTTTGCATGAATCATCATAAATTTATATAAATGGAATTTTTATATTGTCTGCTTAATGTTTTTTCAAACTGGTCTTATGCAATCTCAAAACCACATTACATCACCTATCAAAAATTTTTTTTTTTTGATTGGCAATGAAATATAAATATTTTTGACAAAGCTTAAAAAAAAAGTCATCAAGTTCTAGTTAGTTCTGCTTGAACCAAATCTTTCATTGATGACATCACACAATGATGTCCTATAACTTCAATTCCCTTCAACGTAAAATGGGTTATATTTAGCTACAAATAGCCATGCATTGCAATACCTAATAGATCATTTTGATTAAATCTAGGTGATACTTATTAACCTGTCATTGCTAATTCACCCACAACCTCAAGAGGGCTTTTCTATAAATCTCCCTTAAATCTTTCCTCGAATAATACCAAGCATGATTTGCTTGGACTTCAATTCTTTTGAAGACGTGTTGAGGGATATGCAGGGCCGAAAATAGTCGCATCATGCATTGATGATAATATAACTGTTTTAAGTCTGAGGACCAATAAATCCTGCCCACGTCAAATGCTGCCAGAAATTTACTACCCGCACCGGCCAATTATGAAACCCCTGGAAAGCGCAGATTTAATGGAGCGCTGTGAAGCAATGAACTGACGTCAGGATCATCACACTTTGGGCAGCTTGTGTTGGTTTCATATGGGTGCATCCATTCCAGATTTTGATTTTAATTTTAATATACTGACTGTGTAAGATTATCTTCACAGAACTTTTGTGTTTTCAACAAATAAAGTTGTGGTAATTGTTTACATGTTTTTACTTATGAACAAATGTAATGTTTCTAGTTATCATGATTTGAACACAATCACAATCTTGAAATAACCAATTTTCCGTAAACAGAAGCAATTAATTTTAATGTACTAAGAGGACACTCCATGACAGAGTTCGGAAAATAATTATAAAAAAGTAGATCAAGGCATGCAGGAACTGGTCTTTTAAGTGGGACATGTTCCTTTCTAAAAATAAAAGTGGAAAATTATGTATAGAAACCATATTTTCAGACTGGAATTAATGATTGGAAATGCAGGCAATATCGCTTTCTTATTAAAGTTGTATTTATACTATAGTTACATCACTAGCAAACTGATTCCAAACAAAATAATAATTGGCAACATATTGGCTGTGTTCAGTAACATGATTAACTGGTTCTTACGTTGCCAGTCTAATTGGTGCATTTGACGTAACATTTTGCATGCCTAATTGTTAAAAGGTGAAATTTTCTCTCTTAATTTGTAAAATTATATGAAAAAGTCTGGAATGGTTTGAAAACTAGAATTAGGCTTATAGACACAATGCAAAGCATGTGTTTTAAACTCTCTTGCACGAGCATTATAAGGAAAATTAATTAATATAATTAATGGTTAACTAGAAGAATTGTCAAATATATAACTTAAGTGATGGTAAGATTTAAGTTGTAGTCCACATAGACCCATTTCCTTATTCTCAAAAGAAACATACAGTTTGCTACTTTAAACTCAAAGTTTTCTAACTGAATTACAAATTAAATCTTTGTATGGACATGTTGGACCAGCTACCATATTCTCCAGCTGAGATGAACATTAGCTACTGGTGTGCTGCATGACCAGTGCTATTTTTAAAACACAACTACTGAATGAAGGATATGTTTAGCCCTCATAAACACTAACTGTTATGCTTTATATCAGCGGAACGATATTGTTGTCAATAAATCAGAGAGTCTAAGCTGAGTATATGCAATAATATGATCGTTAAGTGCTTACGCATCAAAATAGTGTTGTTCGTGCAGATATGACTAAGAAATCAAAATAGTTTAATGATTTCATGTAAGTTACAATGTTTTATTTTAAAAAAAAGAATAACTAAAATTGATCAGACAATTGGTGTGACAATCAATTTTTGAATAATACTAATAGGAAGAAACATTTGCAAAAGTTGTGAGCTTGAGGGACACATTTATAAATGAGATTGTTATATCATATATATTGTGATATGCATTCTCATATCATTTTTGAACTTGTACTTTAAGTATCAAATGATTAAAATTTGAAGAAAAAAATATGAAAGCAATACTGAAATACTGCTGAAAATAAAATGAAAAATAGAAATATGACAAAGATTTTGTAAATTTTTTCCAGCACTTTACAGTTTTTTCCAGTTTTTCTTATTTCTATAGTCACTCAATGCCCATGGGCCTGTGTTAGAGATAGTTGCGTTACTACCCAAGCATTTTTCCACCGATGTCTTGTACTGCATGTTATATATTTTGATAGCACTTATAACCCATGTAAACATCTCCCAAGCTGTGAAATTATTCCTGGAAGGATGGGTCCAAGAATAGCTCTAGCAATCCAAATACCAAATAAATCTCATCTCAAGAAAGCCAACCGTGTATTTAAGTGTTGCTCAGCTGTCCCTGCTGGTCTCCAGTCATTCACCCATCTCCCATCATTCACCATGGCACCAGATACCAGTGTTGGAAGTCATCTTTAGAATGATGATGAAGATCTGGTGTGAAGAAAACATAACAACATAATTTCTTAATAATAATAATAGTTACATTTATATAGCGCTTAATACATATATCCACCATAATCTTTAATTGATTAGCTTCAAATATTGGAATATAGTGGGAAAATAGTAGCAAATATATGGGAGAATAGGTATACAATATACTAAGCTGTGAAGTCCCAATCTCTTTGAAGATATATAATTTTCCACTAAACTAAATGCATGTTATATTTGTCTTATTTCTCTTCTTTTGTAAATACGTCTCTTCTTATTTAATAACTAAATTTTGGACGTCTACAAGGTCAAATGATATGGGATAAATGAAATCACCATGGGTGGTATGGTATGAACTGTATAAAATTAGACCTAATATTACCCAGATCTAAGTTAGATCTAAAGTTAGTCGCTGTACAGAATTTACGAAAAAAAAGATGGTTTTTGCCTTGAGGTGCGGTCTTCTAAAAAGAGTTAAATATCCTATAGTGATGTTCAATTCAGACTGTGAATTCACTTCCTTACAATGCAAAAATATGATTCACAATATTAATTCACTGAATGTTGACAGTTTGAAAATTATTTCACATCATGTTCATACTGTGTTCACATTGTTTTTTTCACACTGGGATTTTGTTTTCTTTCCTTATCCATTAGGGACATTACAATATTTTGAGATCATGTTGTCCTTGTGTTGTTCTTGAGCCTGCCACATTTACTTAGCATGTGACAGCGATTGGTTGCATGAGGTTTCATTACAAAAGAAAATATGTTTTCTGATCACTGAAAAACAATTTAGTCATCAAACTTTCCTTTCAGTTTTGATTGTGCATTAGACCAGAGTCTAAAAAGAAAATGGAATGTGACAAGGAAACGCCATGACCACACAAATGTTGATATTAACTTGAATTCTTCAAAGAGAAAGGTATTTCAAACTGTGTCACTCATAATTATTAAAGAAAATATTTCTGTTCCATTAATAAAGTCAAGTAAACAGATATTGTGGTATGTGATACATGGACACTACCTATCTATTTTGTTCAATTTTTTTTTACAAAAAAAACAATATGATGCTCTTCACACCATTTGATCCGAAACTTCTCTATTTCTTAATATTTTCTGTTCTTTAATTTTGGTGAACTTTGTTTGAGAAGTTTACTCCCTTGTCAAAAAAACTTTTTGACAGTAATGTCATGTATAAATGGTAAAATCTGTATGTATTGTGGTAGACACTTGTTTCCTTTTGAAAACATTAATGTTCAGTTTAAATTACTGGGGAAGACTTCTGGATTATGAATGCAATGTTGACTAATACCCTTCATGTCTTGGCCAATATCAGTTTCACTTCCCTGAGCAATAGCAAGCCATATCCCACCAGCAGTTTTAATCAGGCTTTTTTATCGGGAGACCGTTTAATGACGGGAATGTTTTCCGAAAATCGTGACTTACGTGCAATGAAAGAAATGATGTTTCCTGTTTTGTCTCATATGAAATTGATAGCATGTTAGGAGCACTTCATAAACAACCGGACTACATGGAAAGTCAAATTCAATCATAATCGAGAGTTAAATGCTCTAACAGGATGCAACGAGAATTGATGATGCACAGTATTCATGTTTGGAAAGTACATGTGTAATTGCCCTATATTACAATCATAGATTTATGAGAAGTTTGGCATAGTTAGACATTTTAGATAGAGATTTGCAAATATGTGTGTATAACAGTTATTGATTATTAGTGTGCTGAAGGTATTTTTGAGAGAATGATGAATTTTAAGGTAATTATTACCCTCTCTTTGAGAACAATCAATGAAATTTGAATACTGTTGCCTGAGCACTTCATCCTTTATTTTATTCATTTTTTTTTTTTTTTTAATTTGCTAATTGATTTGCTACAAATAAGCTGTGCTCTAAACTCGTTTTGCTTCTCACTCTGCTTTGCGTATCATTACAGGGCAATTTCTATAGCTTCCAGCCTGTATTGCAAGTACCTTGGTGGAACAGTTATGTTTTAAAAAAAACTCACATTCCACTGAAAAGTAAGGAAACCTAGGAAGCCATTTTACTTCATGCATGAGAGATTCAGAAGGAAGTAGCTTCCAGACTTGCATTCATTTTGGTATGTCAACATTAATGTTCCAAGAATGTATTTCATTTCTTAGGGTCTGGTAAGTTTAATTGGTTTAATGTTCTCTGTATTCATCAGCCCATATCCCAAGAAATAACCATGGCTTGGCTATATATGGTAAATTACTCGCCCTGCCTCTTGAATTTGTAGTGCAAATCAAGTAGATTTTTTTAGATGAAAAATAGTATCGTTCGTTTTCAAATCCTGTACTGTCACCATTAAAGAGATTAATTATGATTTATTGTGAATGTATAGATATTAA
Source organism: Paracentrotus lividus (assembly GCA_940671915.1). Classification (NCBI taxonomy): domain Eukaryota; kingdom Metazoa; phylum Echinodermata; class Echinoidea; order Camarodonta; family Echinidae; genus Paracentrotus; species Paracentrotus lividus. The sequence continues at coordinate 11,582,411 of CALNVZ010002100.1, forward strand.
TGAGTACAGTTGTACAAAAGTATGTCTATATATTATTATATATATTATTTAACTTATTTCATGGTAGAGTATTGGTAGGCATTTAGTTAATGTATTTATTGGTTTTGCTTTATCTCACAAAATTATCTATTCTTATATATATTTTTTTTTTAATTACATTATCCAAAGATGAATTAAGTATAGTATGCAACTCAGGTTTAGTGTTGGATATTATGTAGGAATGGGACATGATGTTCATTCAGATAAAATCAATATATTAGTGACAGTAGGGTTAAAGGCCTTAAACAGTTTTTTGTATAGACTTCACATTTCTTTTGTGGTATAATTATTGATTATCATTTTCTCAATTATCTTTTGTTTCAGATCAATTGACAATTGTCTTCATGCGTCGGAAATATATTAGAAAATGAACAAAACAAAGTTGGATGACCCATTAATGATTCCAGTCTGTTTTACCCAGCTCCATAATAAAAACCTCATTTGATATCATATTGAGGAAGTTACGCCATGTAACCATGAAGTCAATAACATATGCTACTTCTTATAAATATCTCTCTACCCAATTACCTATTCAAGACCAGAAAAGTGCAAGTTGATTTGAAAGAGCAGTTGACAGATTAACTTTGATATTTTCAGGAAGACACATTAATTATTGGTTTCATCACCATTGAGTCATTTTGAATATATATTTCATTATTATATTTGCATACGAGTATGGATGATGGTACATCATATCAAGGCATGTACAGTCTAGATCAACTTTATAATTAAAAACCTACAGACTGTTTGATCATTCTTTAGTTTTTTTACATGAACTTAACATTATCCAAATGTTATCTTGTATTATTTTTGTTTGTTCTAATGTAAATGTGATTTCTTCAGAAAAGAAAAATAAAGTAGAAATTGAAATTGAACATAGGCTTCTTTCTAGATTTTTAAAATTAATCAAATAGTTTCCATTGGCTGAAATTGACATTGCAATTGACCAATAGCAGTTAGTATTGTTTAGAAAGTCAGGGGATCTACACTAGCAGCAAGTGTTTTGAAAGATGCTACAAAACAAGTCACAGTGACCGCTCACCTGCCAGAGGACAAAAACAAGCTTGTTTTTTATTTGGACGATGTCTAATTATGTCATTGTTTTGGTCACTTGGAGGAGAAGAGGGAAATATTGCATTTCTTTGATTTCCCTGCTTAATAAGTTAATGACCATCAATCATAGAGCTGACAGTCAAGTGTTAATGTACATTGCATATGTCACTCATAGTCATACACCTGTATAGACTAGAATGTTTTCTTCAAGACCTTATCGCTTTTAATGGCATACTAACATGTTTATCTCAGAAAGTATGCAAATCCAATTCATCTCTAAGTTTTATTAGAGCCATTTAGAACACAGTTACTTATCCAGGTGGGGGGGGGGGGCATTTCATCAAAGGACTTGTCAGACGTTTTATCCAACAAACCGTTATCAGCTACTAAAATGCTTGCATCTGATTGGCTGAGAGCAAATTTGTCGGATATAACGTCCGACAAGTCCCTTGATGAAATGCCCCCCTGAGCTGTAATCAATGGCTTTGTGCTTGTTGGAGTGATTTGACATACACTTGGGTCTGTGTTTCAAGACTAATTATATGTTTAAGTACATATACAGCGCCAAATGCTAATCAGAGGTGACAGCATAAGTTGTAATGTTGATGTTGTTATCATTTAAAAATCAGTGGGAAATTGTAATCTAATTTTATGCTGGCAAAAGATCCAATAATTTCCCATATCAGAATGGTACTCAAAAAGAAAGAATTTCATGTCAAACTGTAGACTGTTTTCCTACAACAGATTGTACAAAAACGCCACCCTTTTTTATAAACGGTTTATATCCTGAAGTAAAGAGCCTAGTATATGCAAATTTTGATGTTAAAATCTGTGTGGGCTACTTATATGATTCCTCATAATCCTTTTTCATTTAAAATTTTTATATAGTTTATGGATATGATATTATATGTTCTAAAGATATGCTAATATACTTTGGAAGGCATAGATCTGATTAAAGGTTATTGTATGGGTACTATGAATTAAGAAATAGTGATATCTTATCAAAATAGTGGCACAAGTTACAACTAAAAAGAAAAGACACGTGGGAAATATTGTACAAAATCACCCTTACTCAACAAAAAAACTTTGATTAAGCCCTGTATAGATTAGGACTGAGAGGGCAGCAAAGCTAATTGAAATGTAGGACCAAGTGAGTGACTGTCATTTTTTTTTTTTTCTTTTTTTTTTTCAATTCATTTTCTCAATATAATTTTTTAATGTCTTATAGGGAACTGATCTTAGGAGGGGATAGTAAGGGGACTTTTTTAATTTTTTTTAATTTTTTATCTTTATCTCTGTTCTCACAATTTTTGTGGAACTGATGGATTGCTTTTGTGCTTATAGGCCTACACAAGTGATATAGGTCATTTCCGGAGGTGAAATATTTTCTTTCTTTTTTTTTCCATATTTGTTTTCTTTTCCTTTCCCATTGCCTACAATTTGTCACTCCAAATCAGTACTTTCCACTATTAGATTAGATTATATTTGGATATAATTGAAAATATCCTCTGGAATTTAAATGCTCTAGGTTATTTTATTGGAGGAAGGGTAGGAATCAAGAGAAAAATTGCTTTTTCATTTTAAGTTTGTTTGGAAGGAAATGAGTGGAACGTGAAATAAGGAGGTTGGTGTTGGATTTATTTAAAGTGTTTTTGTTTACATAGTAGAAATTGAATTGTCACTCCACCCCTCTCAGTCACATAAAACAGTTTTGTGAAGGTTATGGCCAAAATAGCAAAGCTAAACTTTTTTTAAATATTTGACTTCATCCTTTCTGTGATAATTTATTATCTATTTTTCTGTTTCTCTCTCTTCCCCCTCTCTTATGTTTGTCTCTCTCTCTCGCTCTCTCTCTCTCTCTCTCTACACCTTTATTTCACCTTTATAATCAATCTCTCTCTTAATTTGTTATTTCTTAATAATTTTCACACTTGTTTATTGCGTCCTCCCATATTATCACTCTTTCTCTTCCCCCTAGTGAATGTTATCATCATGTATATTTGCCTTCTTTTTTCTATCTCTATTCCCCTCCTTCTTTCTCTTTTTTGCCCCCTCCCCCCTCTCTCTCTCTCTCTGTCTCTCTTTTTCTCTCTATCTATCTATATGTCATACTTCAATCCGCTCTCTCCTTTTGCCACTTACACTTACTCTTTATATTTACTGTTAATACTATGTTTATTATTTTACAGTTGTACAATTACGCATGAATACCAGCAATTCAAAAGTGTCACAAAAGCTTTTTAAAAAATTTTTTCCATCTCATAGAGATATTTATTTTTAATTATAAAAATATCACATCTAACTGAATGACCAAATTGTCATGTCTTCATTTTTTTTCTGTCTTTTGTTTTCTTATAAAAAAGTTAAGCATTCTATGTATAGACTGTATGACAAGGCACAAGAGATGGCGCTATGTTAATATTTCACATTTGAGTTTTCATCATTTTGTTATTTTACACAAATCTGCAATGTTAATCATGATTTAAAGTTAAAATCTCAAGTGTGTTATGTCCTGATTTTTTTTTAAAATAGTTTTCTTCTTTAGAATTATGTTAGGCAATTCCTCCTGCTTAGTCTGTACATTTATCCTAAATAAAATACAAATAAAAAGTTATGAATAAATTACATATTTTATCCTTGCAAATAAATATCAGGCAAGATATGACATATTTCTGTGTCTGACAAACCTCAAATCAGTTCATATTTCAAAATAAAGTTGCTTTCAAAAACAGTAAAGTACCCTGAATAACTTTATATACATATAAAAATCCCATAACAATTTATTACTTGTATTTAGAGTGCTATACTACACTCTTGCTTATTAACAATATTATTAATATAAGCACCAATTCATAACAAATTAATTCATCCATAATTGTGGGGTTTCACGTCAAAACATCATCCATGATAGGAAAGTTGACGGTCTGTGTTGTCTCGACCCCATGGTAATAAGGGCTATTTCTACTGATGCAGTCCTGGTAGTCATTGCCACGGTGATGCCATTGACACGCCTGTCCTTGCTGGATGATACAGGTAGCATAGAGGGCTTGACAATCCTCCACACCATCCACCATGCTAGGGGAGGGGTCATAGATACATCCTCCAGCTGATCCTCCGGTTTGGCTCCATCCTCCCATCGTAGACTGGATCTGATGGGATAATAATGAGATGGAGAGATAGATTCAAAGGATGCGCTCCTTGATTTTTTTTTTTTTTTTTTTTTTTTTTTTTTTTTTTTTTTTTTTGGATAAAATAAGGGACTGATAGAGTCCTTGTATCAAAGTTATTCAATAATATTTTTTGCAATAAAAGTGGTATCCCTCCATGAGGAGACATCTCTGAGACTCCCACGACGGATCAATCGCATCATTCTCAGTGGTCTAGGAGACTTCCCCGAGTCATTTTAGAGACGATTGGAAAAATTTCCTAGATATGAATACATTTGATTTTCCCCATGACTCACGGAGACTCAGGAGACGTCTCTGAGATGTCTGCTAGATGGAGTCACAAACTAGTCTCGCCCTATCTCATAGCAGGTGAGGTACCACAATAAGTGGACTGTGCAATGCAATATGTCATTTGACTAATTTGTTTCTGATCCCTTTTGCCTTTTTCAGATGTAAAAAGGAATCAATAACCATGCACCCTCTTTTTAAAGTTTACAACAGTATATCGCCCAGTGTAACCCTCTGATTCATTAGGATTGTTTCAGCCTGCTTCAAAACTTTTATTAAGATATAAAAATATATGATGAAATCCTGGCTTGCGATGTAGCATCTTGTGAGAGTTAAGAAACGTCTATATCAGAGTTCTTAATATATATTCCTATTATCAACATGACTGTTGATTTTTTTTTTAAAGAATGTAGATAGTAAACTTACAGTGCATTGAGAGCAATATCTGTGGTAGAAGTTCTTTAGTCCTCGTTTCTGTTGCTGTGTTACATCTCTCCACTCCTCAATCCAGTCACATGAACTAATGTGAAGCTCACCATCAACGATGCTTCCTAAAAAATTTTTAAAAATGGTAATTTGTATTATATTCATTAGTCAAATTTCCATTCACATAAGCAACAAATTTTAGTAAATTTGGTTTATGTCATTGTAAATTGCTAAACTCCAGTCATTGTAGTTTGAGGTGCATGTAAGGTTGAAATGGTTTTTGATAGTTTAATTTTAGAATGTTACTCTTTTATATACAAAATATGTTCTAGGTAGAAAATAAAAACGAATTTTATATTGAAAATATATAAATTTTAGCTCAATTCTGATGCTTAAAACCTAATTGCCTAAAAGAGGCCTTTTATTGTTACCTGTTATAAGGTATTTTGTTCCTATCTTGAGTGACTTGGGTCCACAAAGACTGTCTCCTGGTGATGTAAAGATAGATAGAGGAATCCCTGATGCAACTTGATTCAGGTGTTCGTTACCCTTGAAGATCTTGTCCACGTTGACGATGTACTCAAATTGACCAAAGCGCCCTCTCAGCCGAATGTCATCTGTCGGGTTCTTTTCCAAGATGTGTGCAGTCAATACTGTTGAATATGAAATAAAGTATTCATGTTTAGCAATCTTCTTGAAACATTACATTAGAACTACATAATGAATTATATGTGGTGTTATATTTACATTGAGAGAGTATTTCATAACCTGTCTCCTTATCTTTTCATTTTCCTCCACATTTTTATATTTTAAAGTAAGACTTTGGTTGGATGAGTTACTGTTACAATAGGAAATATATACTGAATATAAGCCAAGTGTTGAGCATAATGATGTTAGGAAAATAATATATGCATTTCTATTATAGAAAGTTGAAGGTTGAGCTGTTGAGTTTCAAGCCTTAGTATATTTTAGGGGTTATAATATGGTAATTTTGGATTTCTTCATAACAATTTAATGAAAACTTGAAGATAATGTCAAGCTGATGATATGCTTTGCCTCTAAAATCTTTAAATACTTTGTTTTAAAGGCATATAAATAGTTTCTGTAAAGTTCATCTTTAAAGTTTAAAAACCATCTGCTTCAATCAAAACTTTTCAATTCAAAGTCTACTTTTATTCGAACTCTTATGTGATATAATCTGAAGAAAGAAATGGGTATATTTGAACAGCTTTTTATTTCTTTTTAAAACTCCAATAAACTGTTCAAATTGAAAAAAAAAAAAGGTTTTAAGAGAAGAAATTCTTACCAAAGTTAGCTCTGCAGTACTGCTGCTGAGGATGAGACGGTTGACACATACAAGCAAGAGCAGAATGCACCATGGCAACCAAGACACATAATCTCATTAGACCACATGATGAAGATGATTTCAGGGAGGATGCCATCGTAAAGTAAGATATTTCAGCTTTTAATTTAAAATGATCAGCCACAAAAGTTACGTTTCACTCACTACCCAGTCTTCTTTTATTACTCCAAGTTGCTGTGAAAGCGTGTCGATCGGGTGGTGACTTTGTGAGATACTGAATTATTCTGGTGACTGGATAGAAATTTAAGCAGTTCCTGAACAATCTTCCTGGTTAATCGTTAACCGGTGGATGTAGTATCACTGTGGCTCTTCCATTCATGAAGCGTTATCCCCTCCCATCAGGTGATTGTGTAATCCCTGTTGACATATGGCGATGGGATTGTTTCATTTGGTGTCACTGCACTTCGGAGCAAGCTGGTTTGAATAAGGACATGTCTTTTGATCTACTTAGTACGTCAGCTCACTTTTTTGTTTGGGGAGGGGATGTGAAGAGAGATGACGTCAAACTTTCTCTAGGGAAAGATAATGTCAACAATTACGTGGAAAGCAATGCGGATATGTCAGCTAGCACTTTTGACTACCCTGTGATGAAATGTCACATGTACCTAGTTACATTAAATTAACCTTACAACCTTTTCATTTCAACTTTACAAATAATCCTGATAGGTTTCTATGGAATCCAATCAAGTTTTCTTGTCTATCCAACCCGGTACTGATAGATGGACCTGTTTTCCCATGCACCTGCCACTTCCATGTTCTGTATCAGTGCTTACCTGGATAGGCATCTCAATGTCACTATGTGCATGTATGCACAATAGATGTAAAAGCCAACATTCCAATGCCTGTCTGCCGATACCAACCTACCATATCATATATGATATACCCACTGACCGACCGACCGGTGTCTTTGTCCGTAACTATTGACCAATCTGATTAAAGATGACCTCACACTGATCGCACCGGATCACAGCCGCTTCCGAAACTTTTCCCCGCCCTTGCGTCAGCTGGACCGCATAAAGATTAGGCAATGCAAATAGAAACCTTCAGTTAATCAAAAGAACCGGAAGAAGAAGGGCTCTTTAATTATTTTAGGAACTTTGGGAAATATATTTCTAGTTCTACCTGAAAATCCAATCAATAAGATCGATTGAATTTTATCCTGTGTAGCAAATTTGTGATAAAAAAATAATCAGGTGAAAGTGATGCCAACAAATTCAAAAAAAGTTCTATTTACAATTTACTTTTAAAGCAATCAGCTAGTTAATATATACTCAAAGTATATTGAATGCAGTAGGCCTTATCATTATAATTTTAATATGTAAAAGAAAGTGTTTTTGTTTTTTGTTTCTTTTTATTTCCTTCTGCACCACAATGCTCTCGGGATGCTAAGATTTAGATCCAATTGAAGAAGGAAAGATGTGGATATCGATTAATAAGACAAAATTTAATTAAAATGGAGGCCTTCTTGATATTGATATATCGATTATCACAGGTTGTTGTCCTCTAGAGTGTTAAATGTGTTTCTTACACCACCAAATACAACAAACAAACAAATAGGCCGGCATCTTCTTTTATCAGAAAGCCCTATTGTGTTGATCAATTTGTCACTAATGTTAAAGGGGAGGTTCACACTGGAAATTTATTGGTTCTAAAAAATGCAGAAAAAAAAAATAAAAATATGAGTGAAGGTTTGGAGAAAATCGACCAAAAGATGATGAAGTTATTAATATTCAAAGTTTTGATTCTGTGACGTCATATGCGAGCAGGTCTCCTATGTGTTATGTAGTGTAAATTCCATAAAATGTCTTTTTTTTTCAGAAGAAATTAATTATGTCACCTGTGCGGTCGATATACCATCAAACATATGTTCATATAAATGACTTTATCAAATTGGCCCATTCCTTCATCAAGAACCATGACAAAAAGACAAATTTATGGAATTTACATACACAACCAATGGGAGAGCTGCTCGCACGTGACGTCACAGAATCAAAAATTTAAATATTCATAACTTCGCTATTTTTTGATCGATTTTCATCAAACTTGCACTAATATTTTTTAATTATTGTTCTTCATTTTTTAAGACCAACAAAATTCCAGGGTGAACTTCCCCTTTAAGCATATTTGATGATCTAAGAGTGTGTTCAATGTCCAATTTCAAATTTATACGCCAACATGAATCATGATACAAAACGCAATTACAAAACGCTGATATAAAGAAAAAAAAGAGGTGTTCATTGTCCCCCATCCCCGGTCGTAAAAATAAACGTGTTTCAAATCTCAATTTAAATTTATACGCCGAAAATTTAAACGCCGAAAAAGATGCGTTTACAAACACAATCAGCTTCAATTTTACGACCTTGAGCATCGTGATTGCAACGAAATGCGACATTGAACAGGATTGAGTTTTCAAACGCGTTTAAATGTGCTCTCGCAATGGAAGCTTCCGGTGCAATTGAAAAAAGGAGAAGATATTTGTTTTTTGAGAGAGGGGAACTTAAAGACGATCGACGTATAAACACGTTTAAATTTTGGACACTGAACGGTGCACCGTTGATCGTGTTTGTGTTTGAGTTTTGTGATTGCGTTTTGTATCATGATTCATGTTGGCGTATAAATTTGAAACTGGACATTGAACACACTCTAATTCTCTCTCTTTGTGTTTCTCAAGTAACTCATTCCTGTTACATATACTCTTCCTGTCTAAAAAGATTTCATGGAAATTAAGGCAGTGACATGGTCGTCAAGTATTCCAGTCTTTGTTGGTTAGAAGGTTTTCTTTATGATTAATGCTTTTTGGTTGTCCAAAGGAGAGTATTAACCTACACACTGACTGACTGAATCACATACTTTCATCTTAATCATTGTGATTTAAGAACTTAAAAATAATAATAATGTACTACTTTGTTAACATGTACAAAGGCACCTCTGGTGAAATAACAACTCGTTATTCTTATTCTTTTTAAATACACCATATTCATCAGTATCAAACACAAAATGTATGTTAATGTATAAATTTACCTTCAGAATGTACTTTAAACAATAGAGTAATATCTTGGGTTAGGATGTTGGTGTAGATTAAATACAAGGACTTGATATGACATATCACACTTTATCAACACACAGAGATACTTTCAAACTTTCAAACTTCAAGCAATATCCCAGTGCTTTTATAGATACATTACTACATAAGTGTTTTTTTTTTTTTTTTTAATATGGAGTTCGGAATAAGAACTCATGGGCCTGTATTCTGACCTGTGATTTGGAAATAAACTTTATTTCAGGTTCAATCAGACAATAGGGTCCCATTTCACAATTATTTGGGTTTTTTTATTTTTTATTTTTTATATAAAATGGTTGGTATAGAGAGTAAAACTTATCCCTTACTTATGATTCATATTATTTTAGAAGTCATTGTTATCTTCTCAGTATTAAGTAATGAAAGAAAATAATCTACACAGTGATGCCTTCTGCTTTTTACTTACTTTGATGTTACATATTTGATCTACCAACTCCAGATCCACTTTACAATTTTTCTTTGCAGCAGGTTTACATCTGGGAATGGATATGTTTGCTTTTAAGCTTGTCACACCTAATTCAGCTACTTAACCTCATTGTCAGTTCAGTATATATTGCATAATCCCATTGGTCTCGTGTATAAGGACAGGTATTGGATTATTATGAAATTCGTCCTTATATTCTGACTTTTCTTAATATGAAGGTCACTTTCTTCACCTAGTGCAGTGCTCCTCATAGTGTGCCAGCCCTGACACAACCATTGTCACTTTATAACAGCACCAAATAGAATCTTATTGTTTCAAAGCAAGTTGCATTTTCATTTCTTAATAGCTAGAATTGTATATGAGCAAATAATTGTAATTTAATTAATCTGTGTTATGACTTTTATGCACCATATGTGTGTTGAAAAAAGAAGGTTTACCTCCCTATACATAATATTCCATTCTTATGCTCCAACGTTGACTCAAAAACTGTGTGTCTTTTTTTATCTAAAAAGATGCCAAGTCATTATTTCTATTATTTCTTGTGATTGGAATGTGTCAAGTCATGATTGTTTTTATAAATTACCTCATTATCAATTTTTGGAAA
>CALNVZ010002100.1:11595694-11623797 GCA_940671915.1 Paracentrotus lividus
CCCATTGCCTACAATTTGTCACTCCAAATCAGTACTTTCCACTATTAGATTAGATTTATATTTGGATATAATTGAAAATATCCTCTGGAATTTAAATGCTCTAGGTTATTTTATTGGAGGAAGGGTAGGAATCAGAGAAAAATTGCTTTTTCATTTTAAGTTGTTTGGAAGGAAATGAGTGGAACGTGAATAAGGAGGTTGGTGTTGGATTTATTTAAAGTGTTTTTGTTTACATAGTAGAAATGAATTGTCACTCCACCCCTCTCAGTCACATAAACAGTTTGTGAAGGTTATGGCCAAAATAGCAAACTAAACTTTTTTAAATATTTGACTTCATCCTTTCTGTGATAATTATTATCTATTTTTCTGTTTCTCTCTCTTCCCCTCTCTTATGTTTGTCTCTCTCCTCGCTCTCTCTCTCTCTCTCTCTACACCTTTATTTCACCTTTATAATCAATCTCTCTCTTAATTTGTTATTTCTTATAATTTTCACACTTGTTTATTGCGTCTCCCATATTATCACTCTTTCTCTTCCCCCTAGTGAATTTATCATCATGTATATTTGCCTTCTTTTTTCTATCTCTATTCCCTCCTTCTTTCTCTTTTTTGCCCCTCCCCCCTCTCTCTCTCTCTCTGTCTCTCTTTTCTCTCTATCTATCTATATGTCATACTTCAATCCGCTCTCTCCTTTTGCCACTTACACTTACTCTTTATATTACTGTTAATACTATGTTTATTATTTTACAGTTGTACAATTACGCATGAATACCAGCAATTCAAAAGTGTCACAAAAGCTTTTTTTAAAATTTTTCCATCTCATAGAGATATTTATTTTTTTATTATAAAAATATCACATCTAACTGAATGACCAAATTGTCATGTCTTCATTTTTTTTCTGTCTTTTGTTTTCTTATAAAAAAGTTAAGATTCTATGTATAGACTGTATGACAAGGCACAAGAGATGGCGCTATGTTAATATTCACATTTGAGTTTTCATCATTTTGTTATTTTACACAAATCTGCAATGTTAATCATGATTTAAAGTTAAAATCTCAAGTGTGTTATGTCCTGATTTTTTTTTAAAATGTTTTCTTCTTTAGAATTATGTTAGGCAATTCTCCTGCTTAGTCTGTACATTTATCCTAAATAAAATACAAATAAAAGTTATGAATAAATTACATATTTTATCCTTGCAATAAATATCAGGCAAGATATGACATATTTCTGTGTCTGACAAACCTCAAATCAGTCATATTCAAAATAAAGTTGCTTTCAAAAACAGTAAAGTACCTGAATAACTTTATATACATATAAAATCCCATAACAATTTATTACTTGTATTTAGAGTGCTATACTACACTCTTGCTTATTAACATATTTTATATAAGCACCAATTCATAACAAATTAATTCATCCATAATTGTGGGGTTTCACGTCAAAACATCATCCATGATAGGAAAGTTGACGGTCTGTGTTGTCTCGACCCATGGTAATAAGGGCTATTTCTACTGATGCAGTCCTGGTAGTCATTGCCACGGTGATGCCATTGACACGCCTGTCCTTGCTGGATGATACAGGTAGCATAGAGGGCTTGACAATCCTCCACACCATCCACCATGCTAGGGGAGGGTCATAGATACATCCTCCAGCTGATCCTCCGGTTTGGCTCCATCCTCCCATCGTAGACTGGATCTGATGGGATAATAATGAGATGGAGAGATAGATTCAAGGTGCGCTCCTTGATTTTTTTTTTTTTTTTTTTTTTTTGATAAAATAAGGGACTGATAGAGTCCTTGTATCAAAGTTATTCAATAATATTTTTTGCAATAAAAGTGGTATCCCTCCATGAGGAGACATCTCTGAGACTCCCACGACGGATCAATCGCATCATTCTCAGTGGTCTAGGAGACTTCCCCGAGTCATTTTAGAGACGATTGGAAAAATTTCCTAGATATGAATACATTTGATTTTCCCCATGACTCACGGAGACTCAGGAGACGTCTCTGAGATGTCTGCTAGATGGAGTCACAAACTAGTCTCGCCCTATCTCATAGCAGGTGAGGTACCACAATAAGTGGACTGTGCAATGCAATATGTCATTTGACTAATTTGTTTCTGATCCCTTTTGCCTTTTTCAGATGTAAAAAGGAATCAATAACCATGCACCCTCTTTTTAAGTTTACAACAGTATATGCCCAGTGTAACCCTCTGATTCATTAGGATTGTTTCAGCCTGCTTCAAAACTTTTATTAAGATATAAAAATTATGATGAAATCCTGGCTTGCGATGTAGCATCTTGTGAGAGTTAAAACGTCTATATCAGAGTTCTTAATATATATTCCTATTATCAACATGACTGTTGATTTTTTTTTTAAAGAATGTAGATAGTAAACTTACAGTGCATTGAGAGCAATATCTGGGTAGGAGAATTCTTTAGTCCTCGTTTCTGTTGCTGTGTTACATCTCTCCACTCCTCAATCCAGTCACATGAACTAATGTGAAGCTCACCATCAACGATGCTTCCTAAAAAATTTTAAAAATGGTAATTTGTATTATATTCATTAGTCAAATTTCCATTCACATAAGCAACAAATTTTAGTAAATTTGGTTTATGTCATTGTAAATTGCTAAACTCCAGTCATTGTAGTTTGAGGTGCATGTAAGGTTGAAATGGTTTGATAGTTTAAATTTAGAATGTTACTCTTTTATATACAAAATATGTTCTAGGTAGAAAATAAAAACGAATTTTATATTGAAAATATATAAATTTTAGCTCAATTCTATGCTTAAAACCTAATTGCCAAAAGAGGCCTTTTATTGTTACCTGTTATAAGGTATTTTGTTCCTATCTTGAGTGACTTGGTCCACAAGACTGTCTCCTGGTGATGTAAAGATAGATAGAGGAATCCCTGATGCAACTTGATTCAGGTGTTCGTTACCCTTGAAATCTTGTCCACGTTGACGATAGTACTCAAATTGACCAAAGCGCCCTCTCAGCCGAATGTCATCTGTCGGGTTCTTTTCCAAGATGTGTGCAGTCAATACTGTTGAATATGAAATAAAGTATTCATGTTTAGCAATCTTCTTGAAACATTACATTAGAACTACATAATGAATTATATGTGGTGTTATATTTACATTGAGAGAGTATTTCATAACCTGTCTCCTTATCTTTTCATTTTCCTCCACATTTTTATATTTTAAAGTAAGACTTTGGTTGGATGAGTTACTGTTACAATAGGAAATATATACTGAATTAAGCCAAGTGTTGAGCATAATGATGTTAGGAAATAATATATGCATTTCTATTATAGAAAGTTGAAGGTTGAGCTGTTGAGTTTCAAGCCTTAGTATATTTTAGGGGTTATAATATTGGTAATTTTTGATTTCTTCATACAATTTAATGAAAACTTAAGATAATGTCAAGCTGATGATATGCTTTGCCTCTAAAATCTTTAAATACTTTTTTTAAAGGCATATAAATAGTTTCTGTAAAGTTCATCTTTAAAGTTTAAAACCATCTGCTTCAATCAAAACTTTTCAATTCAAAGTCTACTTTTATTCGAACTCTTATGTGATATAATCTGAAGAAAGAAATGGGTATATTTGAACAGCTTTTTATTCTTTTTTAAAACTCCAATAAACTGTTCAAATTGAAAAAAAAAAAGGTTTTAGAGAAGAAATTCTTACCAAATTAGCTCTGCAGTACTGCTGCTGAGGATGAGACGGTGACACATACAAGCAAGAGCAGAATGCACCATGGCAACCAAGACACATAATCTCATTAGACCACATGATGAAGATGATTTCAGGGAGGATGCCATCGTAAAGTAAGATATTTCAGCTTTTAATTTAAAATGATCAGCCACAAAAGTTACGTTTCACTCACTACCCAGTCTTTCTTTTATTACTCCAAGTTGCTGTGAAAGCGTGTCGATCGGGTGGTGACTTTGTGAGATACTGAATTATTCTGGTGACTGGATAGAAATTTAAGCAGTTCCTGAACAATCTTCCTGGTTAATCGTTAACCGGTGGATGTAGTATCACTGTGGCTCTTCCATTCATGAAGCGTTTACCCCTCCCATCAGGTGATTGTGTAATCCCTGTTGAATATGGCGATGGATTGTTTCATTTGGTGTCACTGCACTTCGGAGCAAGCTGGTTTGAATAAGGACATGTCTTTTGATCTACTTAGTACGTCAGCTCACTTTTTGTTTGGGGAGGGAGAGTGAGAGAGATGACGTCAAACTTTCTCTAGGGAAAGATAATGTCAACAATTACGTGGAAAGCAATGCGGATATGTCAGCTCACTTTTGACTACCCTGTGATGAAATGTCACATGTACCTAGTTACATTAAATTAACCTTACAACCTTTTCATTTCAACTTTACAAATAATCCTGATAGGTTTCTATGGAATCCAATCAAGTTTTCTTGTCTATCCAACCCGGTACTGATAGATGGACCTGTTTTCCCATGCACCTGCCACTTCCATGTTCTGTATCAGTGCTTACCTGGATAGGCATCTCAATGTCACTATGTGCATGTATGCACAATAGATGTAAAAGCCAACATTCCAATGCCTGTCTGCCGATACCAACCTACCATATCATATATGATATACCCACTGACCGACCGACCGTGTCTTTGTCCGTAACTATTGACCAATCTGATTAAAGATGACCTCACACTGATCGCACCGATCACAGCCGCTTCCGAAACTTTTCCCCGCCCTTGCGTCAGCTGGACCGCATAAAGATTAGGCAATGCAAATAGGAACCTTCAGTTAATCAAAAGAACCGGAAGAAGAAGGGCTCTTTAATTATTTTAGGAACTTTGGGAAATATATTTCTAGTTCTACCTGAAAATCCAATCAATAAGATCGATTGAATTTATATCCTGTGTAGCAAATTTGTGATAAAAAATAATCAGGTGAAAGTGATGCCAACAAATTCAAAAAAAGTTCTATTTACAATTACTTTTAAAGCAATCAGCTAGTTAATATATACTCAAAGTATATTGAATGCAGTAGGCCTTATCATTATAATATTTAATATGTAAAAGAAGTGTTTTTGTTTTTTGTTTCTTTTTATTTCCTTCTGCACCACAATGCTCTCGGGATGTAAGATTTAGATCCAATTGAAGAAGGAAAGATGGGATATCGATTAATAAGACAAAATTTAATTAAAATGGAGCCTTCTTGATATTGATATATCGATATCACAGGTTGTTGTCCTCTAGAGTGTTAAATGTGTTTCTTACACCACCAAATACAACAACAAACAAATAGCGGCATCTCTTTTATCAGAAAGCCCTATTGTGTTGATCAATTTGTCACTAATGTTAAAGGGAGTTCACCCTGGAATTTATTGGTTCTAAAAAATGCAGAAAATAAAATAAAAATATGAGTGAAGTTTGAGAAAATCGACCAAAGATGATGAAGTTATTAATATTCAAAGTTTTGATTCTGGACGTCATATGCGAGCAGGTCTCCTATGTGTTATGTAGTGTAAATTCCATAAAATGTCTTTTTTTTCAGAAGAAATAATTATGTCACCTGTGCGGTCGATATACCATCAAACATATGTTCATATAAATGACTTTATCAAATGGCCCATTCCTTCATCAAGAACCATGACAAAAAGACAAATTTATGGAATTTACATACACAACCAATGGAGAGCTGCTCGCAAGTGACGTCACAGAATCAAAAATTTAAATATTCATAACTTCGCTATTTTTGATCGATTTTCATCAAACTTGCACTAATATTTTTAATTATTGTTCTTCATTTTAAGACCAACAAAATTCCAGGGTAACTTCCCCTTTAAGCATATTTGATGATCTAAGAGTGTGTTCAATGTCCAATTTCAAATTTATACGCCAACATGAATCATGATACAAACGCAATTACAAAACGCTGATATAAAGAAAAAAAAGAGGTGTTCATTGTCCCCCATCCCGGTCGTAAAAATAAACGTGTTTCAAATCTCAATTTAAATTTATACGCCGAAAATTTAAACGCCGAAAAAGATGCGTTTACAACACAATCAGCTTCAATTTTACGACCTTGAGCATCGTGATTGCAACGAAATGCGACATTGACAAGGATTGAGTTTCAAACGCGTTTAAATGTGCTCTCGCAATGGAAGCTTCCGGTGCAATTGAAAAAGGAGAAGATATTTGTTTTTTGAGAGAGGGGAACTTAAAGACGATCGACGTATAAACACGTTTAAATTTTGGACACTGAACGTGCACCGTTGATCGTGTTTGTGTTTGAGTTTTGTGATTGCGTTTTGTATCATGATTCATGTTGGCGTATAAATTTGAAACTGGACATTGAACACACTCTAATTCTTCTCTTTGTGTTTCTCAAGTAACTCATTCCTTTACATATACTCTTCCTGTCTAAAAAGATTTCATGGAAATTAAGGCAGTGACATGGTCGTCAAGTATTCCAGTCTTTGTTGGTTAGAAGGTTTTCTTTATGATTAATGCTTTTTGGTTGTCAAAGGAGAGTATTAACCTACACACTGACTGACTGAATCACATACTTTCATCTTAATCATTGTGATTTAAGAACTTAAAAATAATTAATAATGTACTACTTTGTTAACATGTACAAAGGCACCTCTGGTGAAATAACAACTCGTTATTCTTATTCTTTTTAAATACACCATATTCATCAGTATCAAACACAAAATGTATGTTAATGTATAAATTTACCTTCAGAATGTACTTTAAACAATAGAGTAATATCTTGGGGTAGGATGTTGGTGTAGATTAAATACAAGGACTTGATATGACATATCACACTTTATCAACACACAGAGATACTTTCAAACTTTCAAACTTCAAGCAATATCCCAGCTTTTTATAGATACATTACTACATAAGTGTTTTTTTTTTTTTTTTAATATGGAGTTCGGAATAAGAACTCATGGGCCTGTATTCTGACCTGTATTTGGAAATAAACTTTATTTCAGGTTCAATCAGACAATAGGTCCATTTCACAATTATTTGGGTTTTTATTTTTTATTTTTTATATAAAATGGTTGGTATAGAGAGTAAACTTATCCCTTACTTATGATTCATATTATTTTAGAAGTCATTGTTACTTCTCAGTATTAAGTAATGAAAGAAATATCTACACAGTGATGCCTTCTGCTTTTACTTACTTGATGTTACATATTTGATCTACCAACTCCAGATCCACTTTACAATTTTTCTTTGCAGCAGGTTACATCTGGGAATGGATATGTTTGCTTTTAAGCTTGTCACACCTAATTCAGCTACTTAACCTCATTGTCAGTTCAGTATATATTGCATAATCCCATTGTCTCGTGTATAAGGACAGGTATTGGATTATTATGAAATTCGTCCTTATATTCTGACTTTTTCTAATATGAAGGTCACTTTCTTCACCTAGTGCAGTGCTCCTCATAGTGGCCAGCCCTGACACAACCATTGTCACTTATAACAGCACCAAATAGAATCTTATTGTTTCAAAGCAAGTTGCATTTTCAATTCTTAATAGCTAGAATTGTATATGAGCAAATAATTGTAATTTAATTAATCTGTGTTATGACTTTTATGCACCATATGTGTGTAAAAAAGAAGGTTTACCTCCCTATACATAATATTCCATTCTTATGCTCCAACGTTGACTCAAAAACTGTGTGTCTTTTTTTATCTAAAAAGATGCCAAGTCATTATTTCTATTATTTCTTGATTGGAATGTGTCAAGTCATGATTGTTTTTATAAAATTACCTCATTATCAATTTTTGGAAAGAAGATTTTGTAGCATTATTTGAGAGATACAACAAAAATACTTTGAAAGGTATTTACTTTTTGCAACTAAAGCCCTGTCTTAACAGACACCTTTTTGACAATCTTACCCGGGTAACGTCCGACGTTACCCTAGTAAGTTTCTATTAAGACGCTCTTACTAGGGTAACGTCCGGAGGTTCTCTGGGTAAGATTTTCCAGATTCTTACCTAGTACGACTAGGGTAAAGTCGCGGTAACAACCCAGTTTTACCCTGACATTGTCCGGACAACTGTTCTGTTAAGACGCTCTCGGGTAAATACTAGGGTAAGATCGACATTGCACAATGATTCAAGAGGAGAGATGAAAAATGACAGAACGAAGAAATACATGAGAAATAACGGAAGACAAGAGGAAAGAAAGACAAAAACAAAGAAATACGTAAGAGATAACGGAAGAGAAGAGGAAAGAAAGATCAAAACAAAGAACTACATAAGAAATAACGGAAGAGGAGGAAATAAAGATAAAAACAAAGAAATACATTAGAAATAACTGAAGATAAGAGGAAAGAAAGATAAAAACAAAGAAATACATAAGAAATAACAGAAGACAAGTGGAAAGAAAGATAAAAACAAAGAAATACATAAGAAATAACGGAAGAGAAGAAGAAAGAAAGATAGATAAACAAAGAAATACAGAAGAAATAACGGAATAGAAGAGGAAAGAAAGATAGATAAACAAACAAACAAATACATTTTTTTTTTTAAATGAAGAAAGAAAGATTTAATAAGTAAAATGAAGAAATACATAAGAATAAAATGATGGAAAAGAAGGGAAAAGAAACATAAAGAAATGTAAAATAAAGAAATACATGAGAAAACACAAGAGAACTCTTTTCATCGGTTCAATTCCACACGTTGCTACGGTAACCTACCACGGTAAGTTTTGAGAGAGCGTCTGTTAAGACGGTCGCAAAATTCGACCACCCGTGGTTTTATGGAATGTTACCCTACTATTTCTACCCTGGCTTTCTCCGGACGTTGTCCGGACAATAGTATCGTTCACACGGCAAGCCTTAACTCCAAGTTAACTCCAAGTTGTCCTCGAGGACTATGTTCTCGAGGACAACTTGGAGTTAACTTGGAGTTAAGGCCCGTGTGAACGAACTTGGTGTTTATGTTCTCGAGGACAAGTCGGGGTTGATGTTCTCGACAGATCTTAGGGTTAAGGCTCGAAACTCAAAGCGGTGGGTGGTCTCCGATCAGGCGTTTGACCGCGTGGACACGATTTTAACTTGGAGTTACTGTTCTCGAGGATAAGAGTGACCTCTTGTGCAGGTTAAACTTCCGGTTCAGTACCTCACGAAACTTTGCGAGCTCTAAAAATTAACAGCGCTGTATAACTAGCACGATACCTAAACTTCATTTTTGAATTATCAAATAAATAATAATCATATATTTGAAAGAAAACCTTAAAATATCGATATATTATTGGTATAAATTTAAATCTAAGATAGAAATATACTATACAAAAAGAAAATGAAAAAAAAAAGTCAAATAGACTGTGGTTGCTAGCTTGTTTTATTTTTGTTTTTCTTTTTGTAACACACGTGCACTTTTGAAACTTTCCACTCAGTTCAGAGCTTGCAGAGGCAACTCGCTCGATAGTCGGTGGTATGATACACCTATTTATTGATTGTTTATTTAAAAAAAGAAGGTTCGAACTGAAGTTATACAGCTATACTTCACTTCTCGGAGAGTACATGTTCTACTTCCGGTCATCGCGCCGCTCACTTATCCTCGGGGATAACTATCCCCGAGGATAAGCACTCCGTGTGAACGTAACTCGAGAACAAGCCGTCGGGGTTTAAATTCTTAAGGATACAGTCCTCGAGGACTAAAACCCCGATGGTCCCGTGTGAACATAGCTATTGTCTATTAAAACGGGGCTTTAGTCTCTCTGTTATTCCTTTGGTTCTCAAACGTTGAAGGGGAGGGGTGAGGGCTTGTGCACTCATCTGTTGTGTGCAAATTGGTTACACACCTACCAATTGAGATATCCTACTTTTATATTTCATTGCCTTCAATGATAATAAAAATGACCAATATAGTGTGATTGTTATTATTAAATCTGATGTAATGACTGTGAATAAAATGTGACTGTTAAATATGCTTCCTTGCTATAATTAAGAAGAATATTATAATCAGACATTAAATGTCAACCAAATGTTGTTTGTTGGATAGTCAGTGTAAAGTATTTCTAGTTCTGTCAATATTTCTGTGTTTTCAATGTAACTGGGAAATGTGTCTGTGAAGTGGATGCAAATCATAAAATCAATCCTTTCTATGAATATTCATCGAAAAATGGTTGGTGGATTGGTGATCATGTGATAAAAGATAATTTCACTAGGAAAAACAAATCTCTTTCAAAGCTCTAAATAGTTTCAACTAATTTCCCTGGGCAGAACTGACCCAAGGCACTGCGCATGCTAACTGTCCCTTGACAAAATTTGAGCCGACTGGGTTATGTAAACAAACATGGCAGCCTCCAAGGAAAAATGTTCTTTTAATTTCCCTTTTATCTCTTACAAGTGTTAGATATCAATGACTTCAGTGCTTCAGCTTGAATACGAAGAAAGTGGTAAGGATTGGTTTAGATGTTATCCTGAATTCTGAAGAGTAACTAACATCACTATTAAGGAACTTTCAAATGAAGACTTTAATATCTAACTTAGATCTTTGTATCGTAGGTCTAAGCATGTCATAACGGATATCGGCACTGTGCAAGTCACCGGTAGTCAATCAGAAAAAGTGGTGATTTCATTCCTGTCAAATCATGTGGCCAAATGGAGGTCAAACATTTTTTCAAAATTTAGTTATAAAGATGAGTTAGTATAAGACAAATATACACCGCTGAATATATATACAAAAGCATTTAGTTCAAATATATATCTACAAAACATTTAGTTCACATGTTTAGTGGGAATTGTATAACTTCATTGTGCTTTGAACAAATTTGTAACTTCTGCTCAGATGAATAATCTCACTGCTTGACATATTTGATAGATAAATAGCTAACATAGCCAAACTATTAAAAAGAAATTGTGCATGTAAGATTTTAGCTGTATTATTTCATCCAGCAAAATTGCAGAGTGAAGTGTGCGTGAATTGTTTCTTTTACCTGTAAAGCATTCAAAATATGTTTCGGTTTAAGTAATCAAGGAATAAATAGCTAATTTTTTGCTGGAATTCAGTTGACTCCAGTTTTTACTTGTTCTCAAATCCACGCAAAGAAAGATTAAGATTTGTACGAATTAGACAAAAGCATTTACGAGCTAGAAAGCTTCAAAATAATTTCAATTGTCTTCCAGAGCTTTGACATGACTTTGAGAGAGATTTTTAAGTAGCATGGATGTACTAAGGCGCAAGAGATAAAATATCACGAAGGTTCGGATACATACCGAACGTTGTACTTAAATTTTAATCCCTAAAACGAACGCGTTCGTTATCCCCATTCAACTAAGGTGTGAAATCGGAACAAAGGGTGGATTAATCACCACGTTCAGAATGAGTTCGCACCTTGTAACAATGGTTTGAGATAAACACCTGTGCACGAACGCGTTCGTATTGTTTTTCCCAATTTTTTTCTAAAAGGTAATGCCGGAGCGGGCCTTCAGTACGTCCCCTTTTTCAAATGTTTAATGAAGCGCCTTTGACACCGTCGACGCATTAATAGAAATTTTTATGCCATTATCTTGCGCCCAAGA
Source organism: Paracentrotus lividus (assembly GCA_940671915.1). Lineage (NCBI taxonomy): Eukaryota > Metazoa > Echinodermata > Echinoidea > Camarodonta > Echinidae > Paracentrotus > Paracentrotus lividus. The sequence continues at coordinate 11,607,228 of CALNVZ010002100.1, forward strand.
AAGACGTTTATTCCTTCGGCCTCGTGTTCTTATCAGCTATAACAGCAAATACATGTTGTTAAAACATGATTCAAACGATTATCCAATTTTAATATTTCAGGCCTCAAAAATTATAAAAACTAAGGCGACAATTTCAGTTCTGTTGAGGAATTTATATATTTGTCTTTGTCAGGAAATAAAAATATTGGTGGATCAATTTGTGTCTATTTCGAATCTCCTCTTTTTTGTGATAATACGCTAACGAACAGTTGGTCAAACATATACTTTGGGTATCTTACTGCAACGTAGCAAAAGATTCTAAATGGTAAACTTTATGAGACGATTGATAAAGCGGCGAATTCAAACGCGAAAGTATAAGAAAGTAAGAAGTTATTTGTAAAATTTTTGATTGTTTTGTGCTAGGTTGCAAGCGTTAACGGTTTCGAGCTTGGAAAAATATACAGTTATAGACTGATGAAAATTAAATGCCGCAATAATGTTTACACTTTTTTCTTGTGACAGAAAATTCCTCAAATGCTTGTTTTTTGTTTGTTTGTTTTGTTTGTTTTTTCGAGTGTGTGAATATAATAAAACAGCGGCGTAAACCGTTCGAGGAGTGGGAGGGATGATACAAAAAATTTGCCAACTTGTCACGATACACAAGCACTAGTGACACACAAGGAACCTTTTTAATACCCATAGAGTAGAAACGGCGGACGGATTTGAGAGGGAGTGGGGTAAATCATAGAATTTGCCTTTGAATAGGCCTAGCTTTTAGGCAGCTTATGGCCGCTTGATTCACTGTTCATTTTAGTAATGGAAAAACTAATGAGAGCGCGAAGCGCGAGCCGAAAAATTTAAGTTAAAAGTTTGAGATAGAGCGGGGGGGGGGGGAGGTATCTACTCTCATTATCCAAAGAAGAGAGAAGGAAGAGAAGACGAAATAGATAGTAATAATATGAAGCCGGAGAGAAAGATATAGAGCGGGGGGGGGGTATCTATTCTCATTATGCAAAGAAGAGAGTAGGAAGAGAAGATGAAGATAGATAAGGAAGATAGGGAGAGGAAAAATATGAGAAAGGGAATGAACGAGGGTAGATTTATACTTTCAGACAGGAGGGAAAGAGAAAACGAGAATTTCCCAGTGCTCTTTTAGAAATTTCTTCCTCCCCGCACCCCCTCGTTCGCTCATCGTGTTGTTATCATTTTTCTCAACTCTTTCGAAAATAACAAGAAGAAGAAGAAAAACAATTTAGCGCACCATTCACTCCTTGCTCTTTTCAAAGCGAAACGCCCAATTAGTGCTTGGGCGATGCACTCCCCGAACAAAAGAATGTTATGGCGATCGACCGCTCAAAAGATTTATTTCTGAAAGAGCAGGATTCAGGATGTCGTTAACCTCTTGAATACAAGAAGGATTAGCGTTTATTAGAAGGTTGACAAACTGGATGCTTTTAACTTTTAGCAACACAAAAAGCTCTTATGAATACGTTTTTTTATAGCACTTGTTTTTCATTTGATTTCAACTAGACCGCGTATCTCATAAAAATGATGTTAACTCGTTTATTCATATCATAGGGGCATATAAAACCGTAGAAATATGAATGTACATCTAACGCATTTTCAGTGCTTTATATATAAATAGTAAACCCCCCCCCCCGGTGATGAGGGATATAGGGATGGAAGAAGTATGATATTAAGAGAAAGAATGGGAGATGAAAATATTGAGATATAGGAGAACAAGAGAAAGACAGAGAGAGAGAGAGAATGAGCCGACTCGGAGAGGTAAAAAGAGGGAAGAGACAAAATGCTATTTCAATATAAATGCATACATAATGCCGAACCATATGGGCGCTTTTGACATTGCATGCATATTTACTTCTAAACCATGACAAGTCTTTATTTTATATGTTATCATATCCGCCCCTTTCTTTTCTCTCTGTTTCGTTAACATGTTGACTAAAGGCATGTATGTTTTCTTTTTTAATTCTAACATTTCTGGTTGTGTCCCCCCTTTTTTTTTCTTTTTTTTTTCAAATTTTCCGACTGCGCTCCGAAAATTTTCATACGACGGATTCACCGCTGGTAAATAAAATTTAGGCATATCTATATAGCCAAGACAAGATATGCACTATAAGCATTTAAAAGTTTTGCATAGTGTTTTCGATAAGTTGGTAAATTCTATAGTACTTCTGTAACGGTAATTTTAGTCATTTATATCCGTTTATTGTATCAAAAGAAATAAAGATTTTTTTTTTTCTAAACGCGCTCGAAAATTCCCGAACAGAGTACTTGTTAAATATATGAAATAAGACAGGATAAGTATCCGAAATGACGTGGAAAAAAAATGCAATGCGTCGTAAATCAAACCATTTCCCGACAAAGATGTTTATTAAACGTAGACCTAAATTAATGAAATAACAAACTTACTTTTTTCCAAAAATAATAAAACATATAATCCTATTATTTTGTTCTCTTAATGTCACTGTTTTGAAGTGCGCGTTTCAAAAAAGTGTTTCCTATTTACGGTTTTACGTATTTCCTAAACAAAACATAATGAAAAAACATCAAAATAACAAAAGGAATATTGCACCCCAAAATAATAACAATAATATTTATAATAAATAAATCGCTTTAAATCGGAAGAATTTTCCCACAAAGGTGTAAAAGGGATCACAAAACCCGAACTTGCTTCCGCCAGAAATAACGAAATAATGTGAAAATAGACTGATCGTGATTATAGATAAAAATTTAATGTATCAACAAACAGGACAGAAGAGAACAATTTCCAAGACATTTCTTTTTCAACGCAAAATGAACATGCGCTCTAACATTCCGAACAAAGTACTTGTTAAATGTATGAGATAACGAAAGGATAAGTTTCCAAAATCATAACCATTTTCAGATGTTTATTAAACGTAGGTCTAATTACTGAAATTACAAACTTACTTGTTTCGAAAATTATAAAACATATTATGCGAAAATTCTTAGTAGGTTCATGATGAAGAAATTATTCAGTAATTGTATCACAAGAACAGAAGAGCCAAAAGCTATAGCTGTTTAGGGTGGAATCACACTTCGCGGGAAGTCTCCGCGACGGAATGCCACGTATAAAAAGTATTAGAGACATCTCCGATGAAGAAACAAAACAACCCGATGATTAGTCCTTGAAGTACAAATGTGGAAGTTTAAAGAGTAACTTCGTGATTTATTTATTGTTAAATAACATCATGAATTGAAAGGATTAATGAAGATTTGTATGAAAACTTATTAAAAAAAAAAAATTTTTTTTAATTATTACATTTCCAGACTAGAGAATCATTAAAAGGTTAGGAAAAATAACTTAACAACGAAAAGAAAACAAAGATGAGGCAAATATGCGTTGTAAGTTGCAAGTAAAGTTTCAGAAAAGGATAATTTCCATGCTTCCACTATTTGCATGCCACATTCCATCGTTCAATCAGGTTTCAATGTAATCCCTGGTTCAATTCTATCTTTTGCCGACAGGAATAAAAAGAAGGATAAAGATAATCTCTACGTTCGTTTTTCGTTGCAGCACCTCACCGATCGATAATTGGCACGTTCGCTAGTGCGTTCGGGTCGATCCTCATTGTTTTGGAGAACAATGGACGTTCAACCCCTTCAACTTTGCTCTAAAATAAGGAGTGCGTTCGGTACGTTAACGAACTCACTTTTTAATTGCGAGTTCCGAACGCTTCTAAACTTCCGTCAACTTAAATCTCTCCCGCCTAAGGATTACCCAACAAATCATCAATGAAGTCTGCCTATGGATTTATCAGCTCATTACAATGTAATTACTTTGATAACGAACCTGTGATCTACATTTCTATTGTGTGTTGAGTTTATGTCCTTCCATCTCCATGCAAGTGATCGGCACAAGTTACCTGGGTAATTTATTGAGTCAACAAGTCAAACAATCCTGGAATCCAGGCAATATCTTAAGACAATGTCACTGTTATCTGCACAAGATTGCTGGACAACACTTTTAAAACTCGCTATTGTCTGCTATATCTACATTTCCAAGAACACCATGCCTATCCATTTAGGCAATGAAATCCCTTAAGGCTTTGACTGCCATCATTAATAGTCACAATTGTACAAATTATCTAATTAGAATAATTGATTTTTTTTTATTTGATACGTGTGTTATAGACTTAAAATCCAACAATACTGCATCTATCCTTTGTGTGCAATGATTTCCTATCTTCTTTCCTATCATATTAAAGATCAAAATAGAAAAGTTTGTCTTGTATGCATTTGTAACAAAATCCCACATAATTTATCCGTCCTCTCATTATGAGATGTCTGTCCTTGTGAAAATTAATTTTAAAACAATTTTTTTTTTCAAAACTGATTTATATGCTTGCTCTCTAACTCGAAGATTGCTGCTATGGTTTGAGGATTAGGAAAAATAGGGACACAAACAGTATTTAATGAAAATAGGAGGGGTATAGACACAAATGTACTTAAATTAGTATGTTTGATATGTGGTTCCCAATGTTAAATGCAGTTTAATGGGTAACGAGTGAGCTTTTTTTAAAATATTAAATACAAACAAATGAAACATATAGTATTTTCGCCTCTCTCAAATATGATTCAACAAATTATTAGCAATGAAACATTCAAGGCGACATTATGCAGACAGACTTCTTTTATTTAATTTCTTCTTTTTTATTAATCGTAGAATCAATCCTTTTACAAAAAATTCAGATAGAGACAATGTCAAACTTACCTAGATCATTTCTAAATAATCAGACAAGTTAAACTTCCTATTGTTTGTGTAATCTTCATGATTTCATGGAATAAAAGGCCGCAAAGACAGTTATATAAAAGAGTAGGGGTAGAAAGCCAGTTTAAAATCTGCATTTAAGATATGACAACATATTTTAACAATTGTTACTATTGCTCCTTTATTTTTCACCTAAGAAATATGGAACAGAATTACAAAAACATTCATTTTGATGTCAATTTGATTTTAAATGAAACACTATACAAACTCTGTAAGCGCCTTTTAATCTAAATGTAAAAAAAATATCACATTTTATATTGTAATAATGAAAGCCTTACATGATGTATGCAATTTATATTTTCATTTTTCTCTACTCTATGTTTTTTAGGAAATACACCTCAATATTAAAACATTTAGGACAATTAATGGCGGGTGATCCTTCTGTGCCACACTATTTTCATCTTTCCAAAATAGATGCCTTGGTTGAAATTTCAATACTTTCTTTTCCGTCTTCATTAAAAAAAAAAAGCTTAAAAGTTCTTACAGGACAACTTTGATGATTTATACACTTCTCTCCTCTTTAAAAAAAAAAAAGCTCAGTTAGTTCACAGTTATGACCAAACAGTCACATTATCGGCTAGATTTCCGCCCACAGTGGTAAACTCTATTTCTATTTTATTTATCTCTCCAAACCTCTTTTTTTAATCCTTTCAAATTGTTGATATTGGGTCCCAAAATAGTCTTTCAATTCATTTTAGTAACATACCACAGTAACTTAGATGCCCTCAACACTGTTGTCAAGACGACAAGAAAACAGTGATGTTTCTTCAGGGATGGGCTATTTGCACACCAGTTTTGTGGTTACTTTTTACAAGGACCAAATCCGAAACCCTGATTCAGTTGACCCTGCTAAAGCTGCCCTAAAGACCTTTGCTTCTGAATATGTTCACTGGATCTATGTTTTGATTCACAGATGATAATTATTTTATTTGTACAGTTGTTTTTAATATGTAAAATATAAAATGATGACATATATCTCTTTACAATCATGAAATTTGGACATTGTGCAGAAAGAACACAGATTATCAAAATATAATTGAATCAAATGTTGTTTTATGTTTGAAAAGTTATCAGTATAATTCTTCTTCTTCTTCTTGAATCCTTTCTCTCATCGTTCTCATTGTTCTGTTTTCATAATTTAAGCATTGTTTCTTAGGGGAATTAAAATCAGTACTATCAGTATACTGATAAGCACTAATATGACATGGTTTTACTTTGAATGTTCCTTTGCATGATTATTGCTATTAAATTTCTGAGAATTAATAATAATTATATGAATAACAATTTTCTATTCTCCTCTTTTTTCCTCTCTCTCTCTTACCATTATTGTTCCTGTGATGTGTCATATGCAATGCTGTGTTCCAACTGCTCCTCTTCCATTGCTGATTTTACAGGTAAGTGATAATATTATTTAATGATAACACATTCTCAAAATGTTAATATATATTTGTTTGTTTTGTAGTCATTTTTTTTTAATACTCTTGTGTGATATAGGTGGATTAGATTCTAAACAAACTGAAGAGTACATTTTGATAACAAATATCTAGTCTTTTCTGTCTAATCTGTATATTTAAGAAAGTGATTGTGATTGTGTGGATAAGGTGGGGTTGGGGTACTCCAAAGTTGGTCTCCAAATATTATTCTTGTATAGCGCCATCTGTAGTTTTAACCTGTACTATTTCTTCTCTTTCCTTCAAGTGTTGATATTGTTTGGGGGAATAGAGCACACATAAGTAAGTCATTTGCTCGCATTGAATTCTGGGAAGACCTAGTAAAGATTTTTACATTTTTGTTGATTAAAAATATTCATGTAAGATAATGTAGATAATGTCTGTTGGTATGTATAGAATAAATAGTTGCTGTAAGTCATACTCATTCATATTTCACCCATTAGTTGAAGCTTAGTCACTCTGATATATTTTACAAGAATTTTATTACTTATTTTGCATTCCAACTAAATCAAGCCCACATTTCAGCTTTTGTGTTATAGTCTCCTTCCAGCCTTTATAATTTTCTGTTTGAGCTGAGTTAGGGTTTTGAATCAGCACCCAAATCAAGAAGAGTTTTTTTTTTTTTTACACTTTGGTATATGAGTTGAAATGACTTTCATCAACAGTTTTTTTAATATGATTTATTGATGATTGTCCATTTAGCACATGTGAGCAAATACTTTGTGTAACACGACACCTTGTATTTGCTCACATGTTGAAAGGAATCACCTAAGTAAATTTTATTTGTGTGACCTAAGGATATAGAGATTATTTTGTTTACATTGGATATTGCAATTTTTAAAGGTAGTGTCATCCTTTTTCACAAATTGCGAAAACTATTGCAACTTGTCATAACTTTATAATATGATCAACCTATAATGTCTATTCAATCTTACTGTCATAGGTTGCCTAGATCAGTAATATGAAACGAAAATCTGACTACCAATCTTGACCAGCTCTCAATCAACATCGTTGATATTACAGCGTGTGCAGCACGGACCACACACAGCAATATACACACGGCGCATCAGCGTGCATTATTCTCTGCGCTAACGGTCAGCTGTTTGCACCGTACGGTATATCTTTCGAGGTTAAAAAAAAAAGGAATTAATTTTAATAATCGCAATATAATGACAAACATACACATTTTAGCTTAATCATGTTGTGGGAAGATATAGTCATTGGTATACTACTATATCCTCGCAAAAAATAGAAATTTAATATTTTTGCCTGCAAAAGGATGACACTACCTTTAAATAGCCATACTGCTAGCTATAAGTATCGTTCACATGGCAAGCCTTAACTCCAAGTTAACTGCAAGTTGTCCTCAAGAACATAGTCCTCGAGGACAACTTGGAGTTAACTTGGAGTTAAGGTCCGTGTGAACGAACTCGGTGTTTATGTTCTCGAGGACAAGTCAGGGTTTATGTTCTCGACAGATCTTAGGGTTAAGGCTCGAAACTCCAAGCCGGTAATGGTCTACGATCGCGCGTTTGACCGTGTGGACACGTTTAACTTGGATTAGTGTTCTCGAGGATAAGAGCGACCTCTTGTAACGGTAAAACTTCCGGTTCAGTCAAGCGACATAGCTGAATAGTACGGGAAATAAATAACTCACGCTACATACAACTTGTACTTCCAGTCATCGAGCCTCTCACTTATCCCGAGGATTACTATCCTCGAGGATAGCACACCGTGTGAACCCGACTCGAGAACAGACGTCGCGGGTTTAAATTATTAGGGATACAATCCTCGAGGACTAAAATCCCGATGTCCCGTGTGAACATAGCTATTGTTGACCGACATGTTCATGCTGTTTGTTTCAAGGGCATTCACTCATTTTGCATAGGTCTAATACCCCGTCACACTGAGCTCGTTTCTACTACGTCCTTGCAAATTTCCGAACGGGCATAGTCTGTGTGTAAACTGAGTGGACATAGTAAATACTTCTTACGATCTGTTTACGAACTTCATGGACTAGCTCGGTCGGATTTTCAAAAAAGTGTTTAAAAAATCGGGCCCCATCTCGTCTAACATACGTACCTGAAACCTGATGGACCTACTGCAAACGAAATTGCCGTACTTCAATCGTTCTAAAGATGTGCTGGGACGTCTTAAAACGAGCAATGCATATAATTATCAGCTTCAAGTTACAAGACGCATGAGGTCTGGCAAAAACGGGCTAGGTGTTTATAGCAGAACGGGCGCGCATTTCGTTCAGCACGTTCTAGCCACGGATAATAAACGGTTTACGAACGCAAAGAACTTTGTTAGGACGTTTGGTCGAGGTAAGAACGAGTAAGAACGGATTTTGACGGATTAAAAACGACCCAGAACTAGTTAGGTCGGGCGCGAACGCATTGAAAACGAGTTGGAACTAATAAGAACGGGTTGCAACTAACTATGGACGGGTTTGGATTGTTTAAGACGGGCCCTGCTTCGTGCAAACGTCATTTTCATCCGATCTTATCTAGATACAAATGGACTGCAACGAGGCAAAGACGTGATGGACATATTGAGGATTGTATACGAACGTTGTTCATCTTAATCCAGAAATAATTCGGTCAAATGTACACATTCTTTTTAGACAGGGTTCCCACGGTCATGGAAAATCATGGAAAATCTGGAAAAATTTGTGGTCATAGAAAGTCAGGGAAAAGTCAGGGAATTTGGAAAATTTGTGCAAAGTCATGGAAAGGGGATTTTGTCATGGAAAGTCATGGAATTGCATTTACCTCTTAGTCTTGGCTAAGGCAGCTTTCCAGTTTGTGTGTCTTGCAACTCTTATACTCTGTGATCATACTCTGCTATTATAATTGGTGTTCATCATTTCCATTTTTCCCAGTTTTGTGATTTACTTTCAAAAGAATGATATATTTGCCTTACTTTGCTAATTCGTCCTCGAATCGCTTGCCAACCGAATATTATACCCGAGAAAATTTTGTCCCTATTGTTCCTATCCTATAACCCCCCGCCAAATATAAAGGGCGCCTCTCCCGATAGGCAACCCGCCAACTAATCTGTTTATAATCTCCTCTTTTCTCTTTCGCTGCGTGAGAGTAACAACCTCGATTTTTGTCCGCCTAAAAGGGTTTGATATTGCAATTTTGTGATATTTTTTGGCTTGTTTTGTGGTGAATCTGTTGTGTGAGACCTCCTAGAGGTCTATCCTATCTGTAAAATTTAAGTGTTTTGTCATTATTTGGTGGCCTTTGGTGTTTTTTGGACGTTGTAATCGGCGACATCGCCTCCCTTTTTCTACCTAGCTTGTGTAGTTTTGGAACGGCGGGTTCGGGCCCTTTGTTATTACATTCCGCACCTTTAAAATTCGGTGCCTGGGTATAGTGGGTTGTTATTGTTCTCCGCGTCTCTTCTAAGCATTCTTGACTCTTCTTCCTTAGTAGTTGAGTTTTTCTTCATTTGTATAATAACGTTTCTGTGTTTGATTTTCAGAATGACGGAAAATTCCTGCTAAAAGTTTCAAAGCGCAGAAGTCTAGGAAGCCTTCTTCGAGACGTGTTTTTCTGAAGACAACTTAGAGACACCACATCGTTCGGGAAAGACCTAGACGAAGCTGGGAAGGAACCACGGCTAAAAGAAGACGGAGTTCCAGATCTTCAAGCAGTAAAAAGTCGGGATCACAACCCGCCCGGGCGCCGCGTACGGACCGGTGGCAGCTGGTAAGTCCACACCTACGGTCCTGCGTGCCCCCGGTAAGTCGTCGTGGGAGTCACACAGTGAACTCCGGGGAAGGTCAGTCGCCTATCGTCGGCCGACCCAGCGACGCACCCGAAACCGATTGTGGTAAGCGATCGGGGACGGCAACTCCGGTATGAGTCTCAGTTACTGGGCACTCGGTGGGAGTTGTAGTATCGATTGATCGATCGAAGGTTGGCCTTGCCCCTGAGAGAGATCTTAAATCGATCGGAGAAAGGATCAGTGTCGTCTGAGACGATCCGGTATCAGAAGTATCGATGTCCGAGGGATCGATCGTACAGATCCGATTCCGACGATTCAGATATCCTCAGATCGATCATTTCCAGAATCGATTTCCTCGGGATTGAATCATTCAGAATCGATTCCCCGGAGCGATCATTCAGGAATCGATTCCCCGGATCGTCACAAAAAGATCGATGCCCCGGGATCGATCACAGAGGGATCGCCAAGTCCAGGATCGATTGCAAAAATGGTATCGATCATGGCGGTTCGACGATAGCGGGATCGATCACAAATCGCCCGATTTTTTCAGAATCGATCATCAATCGATCGATTCCTTCGGGAAGATTGTTTTGTGGATTCTACCTCACCCGATTCGATCTCAAATAGATCGATCGCGTCGACTTCTAATCGCAGATTGGTTTCGATTCAATGGAGTTTGGTCTGATGGAACGAAACATAATAAGAGTTTCGTCTTTTGAAGGATCAAATCAATGGCTGGTTAATCCTGAATCGGGTTTGATGGAGCGTTCTTCTAATTCATCATCGAACTACACCAGAGAATTCAAAACAGTGGAACCAATTCTGCACAGTGGACAGGATTCAGTTGCTTCCGAGTTCACCAAAACCTGTCTAACAAAATCCAAAGCTCCAGCAGCTCTTGGAGCCCCTCCACCGCGCGGAAGTGTCTTCGACGCCTTCGATTTTGACGGAGCTAGGAGAACCTCCGGAGGGGAGCTCTCGAGTGGTACAAGAAATTGTTAGAAGCGAGCAAACGTTCGTCAGCACTCGAAGATACCTACGCAGAAACTTATGTGCATGACGCCACAGCCAACATACTCGTCCCCAATAAGGAGCCGATCTTGACAGATTCTCGAAATGAAGAATTTCAGGAGTCTTCTAGCGAAGGAGAGGAAGATTTTCACCACAGATCATCACCCCAACCCTTCGCATCACTCACTGGGACCCATCTTGAGGACACTGTACATCACAGCTCATCAACGCAGCCTCATCAGAATGCATAAATAATCAAATCCTGCAGAATCTGGATTGTGATTCGGAGGAGTACCCCAGGACAAGATCAGCCCAGGTAAACTTCGGAGAGAATCTTAGGCTTCTTAAGAATGTGCACCAGAAGCCGGATTCGAACCGGAGGAGAAACAAGGGCGAAAAGGATTCTTGGCTAGAAGTTCAGAAAAAATCAGAACTTCAGACTTAGGCTCCCGGAGACGCACAAAGAGGAGCTTAAGGGCTGCCAAGGTCTCTAAAACACAAATAAAGGCCTTGGGCAGGCTAGCTTCCCAATTCTATTTCATCAAAGAGGATGAAGATCGTTTTCCTATCTAGCAAAACTCTCTCTCCGGAGCTTATCAAAACCGCGTCCAAGATGCACATTTACAAGACGCTTCTCATGGACAAGAAAGGTGCAGAAAGAGCTCTATCATTTCTACGGGAGTCAGGCTTTCTGTGATCAACGATATGCTGATCGAGCTGCTAGCGGCGTCGAGGGAATTTAACATCTCAACAGATGATAGAGAAGAGATTCTTGAAGCTCTAAGAGAAGTGTCATCGTTATGGTGTCCAAATGCGGTGATCCAAAACACCTCGGACAGAGAACGCAGGGAAGGCGTTATGATGAGACTCAACATTCAGGAATCCTTGATTCCGGATATGCTGGATAGGATACCAGTTGACTCACCTTCCTCTGGGGGATGACTTCTCAGACGTCTTCAAGAAGGAGATCGAAGCTCAGAAGAAGGCTCAAGAGCTTTCAGAATCTGTAAGGGAAGTTAGGAAGCAGAAGTCGACTACTTTCAAACCTCAATCGAGTTATTTCAACAGCCGCTGAAGTCTTACAGTTCTAGCTCTAGGAAGCGGAAGTCCGATCAGAGCTCAAGATACATCAGTCTTACAGGCTCACTACTCGCAGCGCAATATACGTATCAGGATCAACCTAAATATGTTGAACTAAGAACGGAGTCCACATCAGACCCAACGATCGCGTGGGGAAGTAGCGCACCCAAGGCCGAGGTATACCAGGAACACTCAGGATCTGCCTCATCACTCAGCCCTTTCGGAGGGAGGAAGCGCACAGGTGACTTCCGCGCAGCGTCTGGGGGTTCGGGAGTGCCAGTAGGAGGCCGACTTCGGCACTTCTGTGCGAAATGGGAGACAATCACAAGCGATGTCTTTATTCTATCTGTAATAAGAGACGGACTCAAGATCGATCTAGATGAACCTCTCCCCGGAGGTGTCCTCCGGACCGGCAACCAATTCTATCCCACTCTTTCCGAGAGCACATCTCAAAGGAATCGCGGTGCTCCTGGAAAGGAGGCGATAGAAGAGGTCACTTTACTAAGAGCTTGTGCCTGTCCCTGTTTTCGTAATCCCAACGCGGGGATCACTAAGAGTGATCCTAAACATGAAGGCATAAACAAATTCTAACACAGTCTCATTTCCGCATGGACACTTAGCTACAATTCTTTCCCACCCTAGGAAATCAGGATCTAGCAGTAATCAATAGACTTCAGGACGCATACTTCCATATACCATGCATGTTTCGGCGAGAAATCTTCTGGGATTCCAGTTGGGGGAAGACCTACAGATACAAGGCTCTCCCTTTCGGTCTGAGACCAGCTCCGAGAGTATTTACCAGGGTATAGGACCCTGATGTCCTACCTCAGAGGCCGAGGACTCAGAATCTTTCCTACTTAGACGATTGGATCTTAGTTGCGAACTCGCGAGGACAGACTCAAACAACATTTGGAGCTTCTAATCACGACCACTGCAAGAACTGGGATTTATCATAAACTGGAAAAAGTCAGAACTGACTCTCACGCACGCCACTCTATCTAGGGCTCAGCTGGACTTAGTAAACAGTCTGGCAAAACCAGCCTAGAGAGGGTATGAGACCCTGACAACCTAGCAAGATCCTTGGTTCAGCAAGAGAGTTCCAAGCAGTAACTTGGCAAAGGTGGCTAGGTTACTTAGCAAGCCTGGTGGACCTATTACCGCGGATTGCAGACTTTTGATGAACCTTTCAGATTCACTTCTAAAATCACTTCAAGCCGAACATCAGTTCGCCACGGAAGATGATCCCTGTTCCGTCGAGATGAAGATCCTGATTCGTCAATGGCTAGACGAGGATTTTATTCTCCAAGGAAAGCCGTTCTCTTGCCCTCTTCCGTCGATCACAGTTACCACGGACGCACTTCAAACAGGCTGGGGAGGCCATTGTCAGGATCTCTTGATTCAGGAGAATGGGACCTTCCACACGTTACGCCACATAAATTCTGGAACTTCTAGCGGTATGGAAAGTCTTAATTCATTTCAAGAACCTGTGCTCAACCGGACGTTCTTATCTTGACGGACAACACAGTAGTAATGTCAATACATAAATCGACAAGGAGGAACACACTCTCTGACTCTGAACAGATTGACCTTTCAACTATGGAACTGGTGCAATCGAGAGAACATCGTTCCGGTCGCCTCTCCCATCCCAGGAGTGGAAATGTGATAGCGGACTTCCTTTCGAGAGAAAGTGTCTTCGTCGGAATGGACGCTGTCGTCAAGGATCTCTCTCGCTGATAGCCAGAATACGACTCCGGATAGACCTGTTCGCGTCATCCATGAACAACAGACTACCGATATTCTGCTCCAAAATAAGGAGAGAAGGCGACAGGCGGGGACGCGTTCTCATTCCTGGACAGGTCTGAAGGCGTACGCGTTCCCTCCCTTCAAACTTATCCTCTAGTCCTCAGGAAGATCCGGGAAGACGAGAGCATCGGTGATTCTCATCGCACCACACTGCCCAGCCGAGCGTGGTTTCAAGATCTTCTTCCTCTATTGTGGAGGAACCTGGCAGCTTCATGGTGCAAGGATATGGTCTACCAACCAGTGTCAGAGATTCCCACGATCTACCGAGCACCTCAGATTGACCGTCTGGCCGTTATCGGCGAGTCAGCCAGAGCAGAGGCTTTTCTGAACGGGCAGCCTCACTTTTAGTGGAAAGTAGAAGAGCCTCCACCAGAAAGGTCTACTCTTCAAGACTAAATGCATTTATAGAATGGTGTGAGAGAAAGGAATAGCCCAAGAGAAGCTTCTTTGCCGGCTATAGCTGACTTCAATCATAGCGCTTTACGACAAGGGAAAGTCACTATCCACGCTTAGAGGTTACAGATCTGCGATCGCGGCTATTCACATAGGTTTGAAGACGGATCGTCGGTGTCTTCTGCTCCTCAATTGTCAGCCCTGTTACGTTCTCTATCTCTCAAGAGACCCAATTTCAGGCCGTAGTATACTCCTCTTGGAGTCTCCCAAAGTTTAGAAGCTAGCGAAGCTCCTTTCGAACACTCCATCGCATTCCCTGCTAGACACAACGATAAAGACATGCTTTCTCTTGGCTGTAGCTCCAGGACAACGAGTGAGCTCTCTTCAGCTCTTCGATCGCAAGAGGCCAGAATAAGATGGGAGAAAACGGAGGTGTCCGTTTGATCCCCAACTGCGAAGTTTAATCGCGAAGAACCAATCAGAAACTTCGGGGCTGTAGAATTTTTCTTCGCCACTCACCAAGTTTTCGTCAATGACAGGAAGATAAAGTATGGTGCCCTGTGAGGCCCTAAAGTGGTACCTGGACAAAGTAAGATTTGCGAAAATCAGACCACTGTTCGTAAATCACTAAAAGAACCTTTCTTCTCCAGCTTCTAAAAGCACCTTATCCAGATGGTTGTAGCAGCATCAAAGCGGCAGGCTCTAGCGCCAGAGGTCTCTGACGCCAACCTCAGAGCGCATGACACTAGGAGCATTAGCTGTCCGTGGCCCTGTCCAGGGCGTCTCCGTTGAGGAGATATGTAGAGCCGCTACTGGAGAAGTCAGAATTCTTTCACAACTTACTCCTAAAAGATGCCCCGCGGTGGAAGGAAATTTTTCCATAGTTCCTATCCATCGGCAGCATCTTCTATAGTCAACTAAATCTGTGGGCGTCCCTCCCAGACAACATCGGTGCTGGTCGTTAGCAAGTAGGCAAATATATCATTCTTTTGAAGTAAATCATAAAATTATCACTAATTTTATTATTTACAGTAAAGAATTATATATTTGCCTCAATCCCTCCCCTCATCCACCGTCCATTAGCTACATGGATGTGTAGGTGGAAAGGTAAGAGGAGATTATAAACAGATTAGTGGCGGGTTGCCTATCGGGAGAGGCGCCCTTTTATTTGGCGGGGGTTATAGAATAGGAACAATAGGGACAATTTTCTCGGTTATAATATTCGGTTGGCAAGCGATTCGAGGACGAATAGCAAAGTAGGCAAATTATAATTCTTTATTGTAAATAATAAAGATTAGTGATAATTTTTATGATTTCACTTCACTATAATTGCAGTGTTATTGCCAGTTAGAAACCCAAATAAATTGCTTACTTTGCTAAGATATGTGCCAAGTTTCAAGAATTAACTCATAGTATTAACAAACAAAAATGACAATGAATAAATGGGAATATTTTACTTTTGTTCACTTGTGTTCAACTCTATACATAAAGTCAATGTGAGGAATCAATAATGAACAAAAAGTCAAATACATGTATGTCCATTTTCATTGTAATTTTTTTGGTTGTTTATATCTGGAGTTAATTCTTGAAACTTGGCACAAATCTTTAGAAGTCATTAACTAACAGGACATAGGTCAAATTAAGAATCGGACATGCCAGTTTAGCCGTGCCAGGGCCATAAACTTTCTCCTTTTTAATGTTTTCCTCATATCTTGTGTTCACTTAAGCATCAAAATTTCAGGATTTTTTGCGAAAATGAAATCAAATGAATACTTTTAAACGAATTGTTATGGTTAAGCAAAGTAAACAATTTAATTTGGTCTCTAATAAAAATTTAAAAATAGCTTTACCAGAGCCACATGCTCAGTGAAGCATGAATTTTTAAATAAATGCAATATGATCATGTACACACGTCGTGCACCTGTCATAAAAATAATACAAAAACAGATATCCACATGATTTTTAGTGTACAAAATGGAAAGAATCCTCTAGTGTTTTTCACATGGTATTTTATGGTGTTCATTCAGCTGTGAATTGATTTAAATTTTTTGCAAAAGTTAAAAATACTCTTCCTAGAAATGAATCCCATCATATTTGAACAATTTTACAATGGAAAAGAAGTAAAAATCGCAGTTTAGGCATTTTTTGCTGCATGCTCACTCAACCGTAAAATTTTGCACAAACATTCTTTCCGTATGTTTGGAAGCACGTTTTACGTATATTCTGATTCGTGAAATGTTTAAAATCTAAAAATTGGTCCGATATCATTGAATCAAAGTTGTGATTTTAGGCTTGTTAACTTCAA
>CALNVZ010002100.1:11630621-11645039 GCA_940671915.1 Paracentrotus lividus
TTGCTGAACGGCTTTGGTCGGTTCGAACTTATAACTTTGAAAATAATTTCTTGAAACGATATACGCAGTTCATAAATAGTCCTCGTTACGTCAATTTCATCTTTATCGCGTCTCCGCAATATGCTGTTATCCTCTATCGTTCACTCTATACCGTTCGTAGCACGTCCAAACGGTCACTAAAGGGTACATGCGCAGCATGATAAAAGTTAGGTACCATGTTCGTAGTACGTCCTTCTCGTTCAAAGTAATCCTTCCCGTTTCAGGAACGTTGTCATACGTTTAATTTTAAACTGGAAGCCAGTCCGATTTTTTAACATGTAAAAGAAATCGGACTGCCTTTCCGTTCTCTCGTTCGGCCTGTTCTCAGTTCGTAAACAGATTGTAAACAGACGTGTACTAGATTGTAAAGGTTTGTAATACGTTCAGTCCGTGTGTAAACAGATTGAGCCCGTTCACCAAGAACGTAGTGAGAACTAGTTCAGTTGTGACGGGGGATTTGATATGCCGTTTTGTTTAAAAATTGAAACGTCTTGGTGTCCAAGCCCGTGTTATAAAGTCACAAGCAGACTGAATAGGGTCTCAAGTACTCCACTCCGTGTGTACATAATTAAGCCCGTTCTGCAATAATTTCAATAACATGGTAAAAACTTCAGTGTGATAGTAGTATAGCGAACAGAGCAGTGTTTAATTTCCACTCATTATTTTTACAATTAGAGAAATCAAACAACCTTTTTTCAAAAATATGAAAAACGCCATTGGTCAAACAGGCGTTCCCACAGAAATTTAAAATAGAATTCCATGACTTTTTCCATGACTAAATTGCTGCTTTCCATGACTTCCTTTTGGCAAGGTTTCCAAAATCAACATGTATGATAGGACTCCACCTCCCCTCACAGCCATCCGTTCCACCTACTATCTTACTCATGACATTATATAGCATATCGACTGTTTCTCTCCAGGTACCATTTTTGTTTCACCAACAACCCAAATTCAAAATTATCTTGAACACACAAACTCATGTAATTTTCTTGAACTGACAGATTTCCTTGAACTAAACACACACAAAAAGAAAGTTCCCCATATTCAAAATAGGTGGAGTTAAAATCAAATTATATTTCCATGTAGGGAATTTAATTAGCTACCATGGGAGCGAATTTAGAAAAATCAGGAGTCATGCTTCAGTGAGCAATGGTTGAATGCAAAAATGTCATTTTTTGAGTTAACAAGCCTAAAATCACAACTTTGATTCAATATATCGGACCAATTTTTTAGATTTTAACATTTCACGAATCAGAATTAACGCAAAACGTTTCCAAACATACGAAAGGATGTTTGTGGCAAAATTTTACGGTTGAGTGAGCATGCAGCAAAAAATGCCTAAACTGCGATTTTTATCTCTTTCCATTGTAAAATTGTTCAAATATGATGGGATTCATTTCTAGAAGAGTATTTTAACTTTTGCAAAAATTTAAATCAATTCACAGGCTGAAGTGAACACCATAAAATACATGTGAAAAACACTAGAGGATTTTTCCATTTTGTACACTAAAAATCATGGGGATATCTGTTTTGTATTATTTTTATGACAGGTGCACGACTTGGTACATGATATATTGCATTATTTAAAATTCAGTCTTCACTGAGCATGTGGCTCTGGTAAAGCTATTTTTTAATTTTTATTAGAGACCAATTAAATTGCTTTTTGCTTAACCATAACAATTCGTTTAAAAGTATTCATTTGATTATTTCGCAAAAAATCCTGAAATTTGATGCTTAAGTGAACACAAGATATGAGAAAAACATTTAAAAAGGAAGAAAGTTTATGGCCCTGGCACGGCTAAACGGCATGTCCGATTCTTAATTTGACCTTAGTTCCTGTTATTAATGACTTCTAAAGATTTGTGCAAGTTTCAAGAATTAACTCACAGTATAACAACCAAAAAAATATACAATTGAAAATGGACAATACATGTATTTGACTTTTGTTCATTATGATTTCCTCACATTGACTTTATGTTTAGAGTTTGAACACAGTGAACAAAAGTAAAATATTCCCATTTTCATTGTCATTTTTGTTTGTTATACTATGAGTTAATTCTTGAAACTTGGCACATTATCTTTAGGCAAAGTAAGCAATTTAATTGGGTTTCTAACTGGCAACTAACATGCAATTTAGTGAAATGGAAATCAAAATTATCACTATATTTATTATTTACAATAAAGAATTATATATTTGCCTACTTTAGCTATTCGTCCTCGAATCGCTGCTCCAAGCCGAATATTATACACCAGAAAAATTTATGCCCTATGTTCCTATCCTATAAACCCCCGCAAAAATAAAGGGCGCTCCTCTCCGATAGGCAACCCGCCAACTAATCTGTTTATACTTCCTCTTTACTCTTAACCACCAACTCTAACTGACCGTGACGGGATGGAGGGAGGGATTGTAAGGAAATAATTAATTCTTTACTGTAAATAATAAAATTAATGATAATTTATGATTTACTTCAAAAGAATGATTATATTTGCCTACTTGCTATTACGACCAGCACCGATGTTGTAACTGGGAGGACGCCCTACAGATTAGTTGACTATAGAAGATGCTGCCGCATGGATAGGAACTATGGAAAAATTTCCTTCCACCGCCGGGGACATCTTTTAGGTAGTAAGTTGTGAAAGAATTTCTGACTCTCCAGTAAAGCGGCTCTACATATCTCCTCAACGGAGACGCCCTGAGAACAGGCCACGACGAGCTAATGCTCCTAGTGGTCATGCGCTCTGAGGTTGGCGTCAGAGGACTTCTGGCGCTAGAGCCGCCGCTTGATGGCTGCTACAATCCATCTGGATAAGGTGCTTTAGAAGCTGGGAGAAAGGTTCTTAGTGATTACGAACAGTTGGTCTGATTTTTCGCAAATTCTTTACTTTGTCCAGGTACCACTTTAGGGCCCTCACAGGGCACCATACTTATTCTTCCTCTATTACGAAAACTTGGTGAGTCGGGCAAGAAAAATTTCTACAGGCCGAAGTTTCTGATTGGTTCTTCGCGATAAACTTCGCGTGTGGGGATCAAACGGACACCTCCGTTCTCCCATCTATGTGGCCTCTTGCGATCGACAGAGCATGAAAGAGAGCTCACTCGTTGTCCTGATGCTACAGCCAAGAGAAAGCATGTCTTTATCGTTGTGTCTAGCGGGATGCCGAATGGAGTGGTTCGAAAGGAGGCTTCGCTAGTGCTTCTAAAACCTTTGAGGAGACTCCAAGAGGGTACTAACGGCCTGAAATTGGGTCTCTTGAGAGATAGAGAACGTAACAGGGCTGACAATTGAGGAGCAGAAGACACCGCATCCGTCTTCAAACCTATGTGAATAGCCGCGATCCGCAATCTGAACCTCTAAGCGTGGATAGTGACTTTCCCTTGTCGTAAAGCCTATGATGAAGTCAGCTATAGCGGCAAAGAAGCTTCTCTTGGGGCTATTCCTTTCTCTTCACACCATTCTATAAATGCATTTAGTCTTGAAGAGTAGACACTTCTGGTGGAGGCTCTTCTACTTTCCACTAAAGTGAGGCTGCCCGTTTCAGAAAAGCCTTCTGCCTGGCTGACCCGCCGATAACGGCCAGACGGTCAATCTGAGGTGCTCCGGATGATCGTGAGAATCTCTGACACTGGTTGGTAGACAGATCTTGCACCATGGAAGCTGCCAGCTCCTCCACCAATAGAGGAAGAAGATCTTGAAACCACGCTCGGCTGGGCCAGTGTGGTGCGATGAGAATCACCGATGCTCTGTCTTCCCGGATCTTCCTGAGGACTATAGGATAAGTTTGAAGGGAAGGAACGCGTACGCCTTCAGACCTGTCCAGGAATTGAGAACGCGTCCCACGCTGTCGCCTTCTCTTCCTTTATTTTGGAGCAGAATATCGTAGTCTGTTGTTCATGGTATGACGCGAACAGGTCTATCCGGAGGTCGTATCTCTGGCTTATCAGCGAAAGATCCTTGACGACATCGTCCATTCCGACGGAAGCACACTTTCCTCTCGAAAGGAAGTCCGCCTAATCACATTTTCCACTCTGGATGTGAGAGGCGACCGGAACGATGTATCTCTCGATTGCATCCAGTTCCATAGTTGAAAGGTCAATCTGTTCAGAGTCAGAGAGTGTGTTCCTCCTTGTCGATTTATGTTTGACATTACTACTGTGTTGTCCGTCAAATAAGAAACTGTCCCGGTTTGAGCACAGGTTCTTGAAATGAATTTAAGACTTTCCATACCGCTAGAAGTTCCAGAAAATTTATGCTCGAGCGGTAACGGCGTTTGGAAGGTCCCATTTCCTGAAACAAGAGATCCTGACAATGGCCTCCCCAGCCTGTTTGAGATGCGTTCCGTGAACTGTGATCGACGGAAGAGCAAGAGACGGCTTTCCTTGGAGAATAAAATCCTCGTCTACATTGACGAATCAGGATCTTCATCTCCGACGGAACAGGTCATCTTCCGTGGGCGAACTGAGATGTTCCGGCTTGAAGTGTATTAGAAAGTGAATCTGAAAGTCTCATCAAAAAGTCTGCAATCCGGTAATAGTCCTCCACCATCTTGCTAAGTAACCTAGGCCACCTTTGCCAAGTTACTGCTTGGACTCTTCTGCTAACACCAGAGATCTGCTAGGTTGATCATCGTTCTCTACCCTCTCTAGGCTCGGTTTTTTCCAGACTGTTTACTACAGCTCAGCTGAGCCCCTAGATAAGTGGGCGTCGTGAGGAGTCAGTTCTGACTTTTTCCAGTTTATGATAAATCCCAGTTCTTGCGTGGTCGTGATTAGAAGCTCCCCAAATTTGTTTGATTCTGCCCCGAGTCGCAACTAAGATCCAATCGTTCTAAGTAGGAAAAGATTGAGCCTCGGCCTCTGAGTAGGACATCAGTCCCTATTACCCTGGTAAATACTCTCGGAGCTGTCTCAGACCGAAGGAGAGCCTTGTATCTGTAGGTCTTCCCCCGAACTGGAATCCCAGAAGATTTCCGCCGAAAACATGCATGGTATATGGAAGTATGCTGTCCTGAAGGTCTTATTGATACTGCAGATCCTGAATTCCTAGGGTCGGAAGAATTGTAGCTAAGTTGTCCATGCGGAAATGAGACTGCTGTATGAAGGTTTTTGTTTATGGCCTTCATGTTTAGGATCACTCTTAGTGATCCCCCGCGTTTGGGGATTACGAAAACAGTGGACAGGCACAAGCTCTTGTATAAAGTGACCTCTTCTATCGCCTCCTTTCCAGAGCACCGCATTTCCTTTGAGATGTGCTCTGGAAGAGTGGGGATAGATTGGTTGCCGGGTCCGGAGACACCTCCGGGGAGAGGTGTCTCTAGATCGATCTTGAGTCCGTCTCTTATTACAGATAGAATAAAGACATCGCTTTGTGATTGTCTCCATTTCGCACAGAAGTGCCGAAGTCGGCCTCTACTGGCACTCCCGAACCCCCAGACGCTGGCGGGAAGTCACCTGTGGCGCTTCCCTCCCCTCCGAAAGCGGCTGAGTGGATGAGGCAGATCCTGAGGTGTTCCTGGTATACCTCGCCTTTGGGTCGCTACTTCCCCCACGCGATCGTTGGGTCTGAGTGTGGGACTCCGTTCTTAGTTCAACATATTTAGGTTGATCCTGATACGTATATTGGCGCTGCGAGTAGTGAGCCTGTGAAGACTGATGTGATCTTGAGCTCTGATCGGACTTCCGCTTCCTAGAGCTAGAACTGTTAAGACTTCAGCGCTGTTGGAATAAACTCGATTTGAGTTTGAAAGTAGTCGACTTTGACTTCCAACTTCCCTTACAGATTCTGAAAAGCTCTTGAGCCTTTCTTCTGAGCTTCATCTCCTTTCTTGAAGACGTCTGAAAGTCATCCCACACGAGAAGGGTAGTCAACTGGTATCCTATCCAGCATATCCGGAATCAAGGATTCCGAATGTTGAGTCTCATCAAACCGCCTTCCCTGTTCTCTGTCCGAGGTGTTTTGGATCACCGCCATTTGGACACCATCAACGATGACACTTCTCTTAGAGCTTCAAGAATCTCTTCTCTATCATCTGTTGAGATGTTAAATTCCCTCGACGCCGCTAGCACTCGATCAGCATATCGTTGATCACAGAAAGCCTGACTCCCTAGAACATTATAGAGCTCTTTCTGCACCTTTCTTGTCATGAGAAGCGTCTTGTAAATGTGCATCTTGGACGCGGTTTTGATAAGCTCCGGAGAGAGGTTGCTAGATAGGAAACGATCTCTTCATCCCTTGATGAAAATAGAATTGGAAGCTAGCCTGCCAGGCCTTTATTTGTGTTTTAGAGACCTTGGCAGCCCCTTTAAGCTCCTCTTGTGCGTCTCCCGGAGCCATAGTCTGAAGTTCTGATTTTTTTCTGAACTCTAGCAAAGAATCCTTTTCGCCCTTGTTTCTCCTCCGGTTCGAATCCGGTTCTTGCGTGCACATTTCTTAAAGAAGCCTAAGATTCTCTCCGGAAGTTTCAACCTGGGCTGATCTTGTCCTGGTTATCTCCCTCCGAATCACAATCCAGATTCTGCAGGATTTGATTATTTATGCATTCTGATGAGGCTTGCGTTGATGAGGCTGTGATGTACAGTGTCCTCAAGAATTGTCGTCCAGTGAGTGATGCGAAGGTTGGTGATGATCTGCTAGTGAAAATCTCTTCCTCTCCTTCGCTAGAAGACTCCTGAAATTCTTCATTTCGAGAATCTGTCAAGATCGGCTCCTTATTGGGACGAGTATGTTTGTGGGCTGTGCGTCATGCACATAAGTCTGCGGTAGGTATGCTTCGAGGCTGACGAACGTTTGCTCGCTTCTAACAATTTCTTGTACCACTCGGAGAGCTCCCTCCGGAGCTTCTCCTAGCTCCGTCAAAATCGAAAGGCGTCGAAGACACTTTCGCGACTGGTGGAGGCTCCAAGAGCTGCTGGAGCTTTGGATTTTGTAGACAGGTTTTAGTGAACTCGGAAGCAAACTGAATTCCTGTCCACTGTGCAGATTGGGTTCCACTGTTTGAATTCTCTGGTGTAGTTCGCATGCATGAATTAGAAGAACGCTCCATCAAACCCGATTCAGGATTAACCAGCCATTGATTTGATCCTTCAAAAAGACGAAACTCTATTAATGTTTCGTTCCATCAGACAAAACCTCCATTGGAATCGAAACCAATCTGCGATTAGAAGTCGACGCGATCGATCTATTGAGATCGAATCGGGTGAGGTAGAATCCACAGAAAACAATTTCCCGAAGGAATCGATCGATTGATGGATCGATTCTGAAAAAAGCTTTGCGATTTGTATCGAATCCCGACAATCGTCGAACCGCCATGACGAACCCAATTTTGCATCGATCTGGACTTGGCTGATCCCTCTGTGATCGATCCGCGGGGCATCGATCTTTTCGTGATCGATCCCGGGGAATCGATTCCTGAATTGATGCTCCCGGGGAATCGAATTCCTGAATGATCAATCCCGAGAAACGATATCTGGAATGATCGATTTTCTGCAGATAATCGAATCGCGGGAATCGGATCTGTAAACTCGATCCTCTCCGACATCGACTACCTTTGGATAGCCGATCGTCTCAGACGACACCGATCTTTCTCATCGATTAACATCTGCGGGTCTCAGCGGGGCAGGCAAATGACCACAGACCATTCGACTCGATCAATCTGAAACTAACAACTCCCACCGATGCCCAGGTGAACTGAGACTCATTACACGATGTTCCGTCCCCATCGCTTACCACAAATCCGGTTTCGGTGGCGTCGCTTGCGCCACGATAGCGACTGAACCTTCCCGGGGTCACTGTGTACTCCCACGACACTTACCGCGGCACGCATGACCGTAGTTGGACTTACCACTTGCCACGTCCGTACCGCGCCCGGCGGTGTGAAATCCCGACTTTTACGCTTGAGATCTGGACTCCTCTTCTTTAGCGTGTTCCTTCCCAGCTTCGTCCTATACTTTCCCGAAACGATTTGTCTCTAAGTTCTTCAGAAAAAACACCTCTGCAAAAAGGCTTCCTAACTTCTGCCGCTTTTAGAAACTTAGCAGGAAATTTCCCCGTCATCTGAAAATCAAACACAGAACATATATACAAATGAAAACAACAGATCTCAACTACTAAGGAAGAAGAGTCAAGAATCTTTAGACAGGAGCGGCTAGAAAATAACAAACCCCACTAATACCCAGCACCGAATTTGAAAGTCAGGAATGTAATACAAAGGGCCCGACCCGCCGTCCAAAACTACACAAAGTAGGTAAGAAAAAGGGAGGCCGATGTCGCCGATGTGAGCGACGTCAAAAAAAATCTCTCTCTGGTTTTTTAAGAACGGGCAAGGACGTTACAGAACTACCTCGATGTGACGGCCCCTTTACTTTCTTCTCGTTCTCTGTTGATAATGTCATACTGCACATAAAGAAAACTGTAGATTTCAGGTATGCAATGTTTGAATAGCAATACTGCCAGCTACTGTTGAGCTGCATCTTAATACTTTCTGTTTAATTCCAGAAGGGCATTTAATCTTTTGCAGAGGGGTAACTCCCTTCTTGTTCTCAGGTATTTTATGATGTCATGATGCACATAGGCAAATATATTGTAGGATTTTGGATTAGGGAAATTTGAAAACTTGGGAATGCTCTAGCAGTAACTATGACTATGAGGGATAAATAAGAATTGTATAAAAGTATTATCTCTTATATTTATATATTGTATGTAATTATTGGGCTGATGCATAAGCTAAAAATGTATGTATATCACAAAGTTTTCATTTTTGCAATTTTCAGTGTCCATTGAATTTATGATTCTTTCTCATAAATCTATCTCCGTAATTGTATTTATCCATCTCTCTCGCTCTCTCTCTCTCTCTCTGTCTCCATCAATCTTTATCTCTCTTTTTCATTCTTCCTAGTTGTTCCTATAAATAGTTTTTCCCTATTTTCAAATATGGTCATGAACTTGAATCAACCAGGTAATTGAAATTCCAGGGAGTCTATTCCAAATTTTCTTTGTTGTTTCCATGGCAACAACCCTAAATTCTGTCGACCTAGAGAGAGCATCATAACATAGTCTAGCAGGAAGCCTGCGTCTCATTTGACCAACTTGATCATAGATCATGCCCAGCGTCACATCACAGGAAATGAATTCTCTTTCTTTGATTGGCTCGTTGGAGACTGAGTGTGCTATAAAGCCTGTACACCCATATATGGAAGAAGGAGGAGTGTCTATGCAAATGAAGACACAGTGCATGATTGTCAATGGAATTTGTTGACGCTCTCCAAAGTTGCTGTTGTTTTTAGCTTTAATGGCGCTGTCATTTATAATATGAATATTTAAGCTAAGAATTAAGCCTATCATTTCTTCCGCAATATGTCTCTGAATGTTCTATGTCTCAAAATGTTTTATTGAAACAAGATTCACACATTGCTTCTTATTAAATCTGTTTAAACAGTAAAGTACAAAATAAGAGAACTGCTGAAACTGCTTATCCTATAAAGGAGAGCTAATGGTGTAAAATGAATTCAAAAGGAGCCTGAGCTTTAAACAGTAAAGTGTAACTCTTTGTGAGGATATTATCTACCATGAAGTAAATGTTGCAAATAAACATACCATTATTTATAGATATAATGATAACAGTAATAATAATATCAATTTATAAAGCGCAATGGTTATGTAGATATATTCCATTGCACTGCAAGAGCTCTTACCTGCTGTGATATTCTAAATGAACAAATGAGTTTTCAATTTTGTTTTGAAATGTGATGATAGGTATTGATGAGGATGGATGATGACTTCCTAATGTTCCTCCAACAGTTGGGAGTACAGATGGAGAAGAGACGGGTGGTTGTCATGAGATGAACATTCAACACATGATGTCTTATGCAGATATAAATTTCTTTCTCACCCTTCTCTCGATCATCCACCATCATTCTGTCTATCTCGATCTCCCCTTCTCTTTCTTTTTTATCCTCGCTCACTCTCTCCATGCCCTTTCTTTTATATCAGGTGGTCCTCACTCTTTTAATTTCCCGTTCTCAGTCTTTCATTTGCATTTCTCTCTCTCTCTCTCTCTCTCTCTCTCTCATACTCTTTCTCCTCTTTCTCACTCATTTTCTCTGTGTCCTTTCTTTTTTATGATATCAACTCTGGCCATTAGTCTCTTATACTTTCTCCTCTCTCTCTCTTAATATAGCCCATAAAGGCACAGTCAGACCTATAATCTTTGAATAACTGCTGTATAAATAGCCATCTTTCATATTTCTTTTCATTTCAAGATCATACGAAGTTTGATAGTTTGAGGCACACAATTGTTTGTTTTTAGGAAGCTAGAGCAGGTGGGGCAGAGGATCGTTTACCCGGATCACGTACCAACCCCAACTACCTAAGGTTTTTAATTGTGGACCCTGTTATTTTCCGCTAGTGGTTCGCAGGGGGATGTGACGGGCTCGCTTGGGGTTTTTTACTTTTACCGTTAGTCTGTTCCTGTTGAATTATGTCATAACCTTCTTGCGGGCCGACATTATAAAGTAATAGAAAGATATAAACCATGCGTGGAGGAGTAGATAACTAGATGTTCAATGGACAAAATCGCTTGTTGCATTGATAGACTAAGGCAATACTGATACGGTCCCTGTTACGAGCCAAATTAATTGCGTTGTTTAGGGAGCTGCGTAGTCGTGCTTAAACCTTACCATTCCAACTACTTATTTCTGGGTGGTTTAAAGATATGGCATCTATACCAAGGTGCTGCCACTTTTTTGATACCATTATCTGCAGAGGGTAAACTTCCCATCAGTTCGGTATTGCAGGTATGGTCAGGCATTCCCCCTCAGGCAGAGGTGGGACTGTATGTAAAGAGGGGTATTATATTGATGTTCATGATGTTCCAGCAACCATAGAGGCAACATAATAAAACTCCCGGTAGGGATCTTCCTGGGATTCAAAGGGGAAAATGTTTTCGAAAAAACATGTATGTTTGGCTGGATGCTCAGCTTTAGCAGTACTAAATCTCTTATTGGCTACTGAAGGACTCTAGGCTAATTAGAGGGCTTATAAAATTAAAAAAAAAATGTTCCATATTGTTATAAAAGTATTAATCTTCTTTTATATTTATATTATTGGGTATGATTATTGGCTGTATGGCATTAAGCTAAAAATGGTATTTAGAATCACACAAAGTAATTTTCATTTTTTGCAATTTTCAGTGGTCCATTGAATTTTGATAGTTCTTCTTTATCTCCATAAAATCTACTCTATCCGTAATTGTGAGTGTCCTTTTGGTGATGACGGTGCATCCAATTTATAACTCTTCTCCCTGGCTTACTGGCTCTCATGTTTTGCATGGAACAAATCATTTATTTTATCCGGGTCTTTTTCCTATTTTTTTCCTAATCTCCTCCGACGAGTGGGGCAAAATTTGCCGTCCAGCCCATCCAGTATTATTTTTAATTTTTCTTAATTTTATCAAATCCCTCTTGTCTCTCATTCAATTCTTTCTATCTCATCCTCTTTTTTCATTCTCCTGAGGGGTTGGTTCCCTACAATAAATAGTTTTTCCCTTTTGGCTTTATGATCTAATTTACACTATTCCCCTATTTTCAAATTGGTCATAGGAACTTGAATCATTCACATCAGGGTTAATGCCCAGCCATGTGAAATTCATTTAGAAAAAAGGGGTAAGAAATGGGTAGGGGGGGGGGGGGCGAGTGGGGATAAGGAGTCTATTAACGAAATTCTGACAGAGATAGCATGTAGTTTGGTTCTTTTTATATCTCCCACGTAAGGCCTAAAATCTAATTACTCCTTCTTTGTCCTCCTGGACATGTAAGAAGGTTCCAATGTATCGTCTTTCATGTGCAGACTCTGATCTCTCCCTTAGCTGTAGTGTGGACCAGAGCAATATCACCAATCATTGGACTATCAATTATACATGAATTCCGATGGTCTTATTTCCAGGTGTGGTGCATTGGTGTCCATAAACGCAGGAGAGAGAATGAAACTGCGTCTTCAATTATTCTGAACTACGCACTCATGGGACTCATCCAGATTCATGCCAACGTCACAAACGATCATTCTTGATCACAAGAAATGAATTCTCTTCTTTTGATTGGCTCGTTGGACGACTGAGTGTGCTACTAGACTCAAAAAAGCCTGTCTGAAATAAAATGTCGCAAATCTCGCTAAGTTATACACAAGACGGACTATAATGAGCATTATAGAATGTCGACTTCGTGCCAAGTACCGCAAACAGGTTTACGCATATAGTTGGGCAACGACCGGTCTTACAACAATGAGTTAGAAGAAACAAGTTTACTTAACTGGCATGTAGGAGTGATGATGTTCTAAACTAATGATATAAAATAAAACTAAAATATACATATTCATCTAAAATATTGCAAGATTAGGTTGGTGCTTTGTTTTCAGGCTTATATGATTATGTAACAAGAAACAAATGGAGTAAAAACAAGTAAAATAATATCTCATGATGTCTTTTTTTCTTTTCATTTCTTTTTTTTTTCCGCCCTCTCGCAAGTGACATCTGAAATTAAATCTTGTTATGGGGATTTTTTGTTTTGTCTGTCAGGATTTGTTGTTTTAAATTTTAAATTTTATTTATTTAGCAAAAAACTTGAATATGAAAAAAAAACGAATAATAAAAAAAAAAAAAAAAGTCTCTGTCAGATCAGTTTAATAATTGATTTTTTTCTGATCAAAACGCAGAATCCCAATCAAAAAAGAAAAATAAAACCATTATATGGAAGAAGGAGGAGTTAGTCTATGCAAATGAGACACCAACACGTGCATGATTGGTCAATGGAATTTGTTGACGAGCGCTCAGATTGTTCTCTTACCAATTTTATCTGTTTCCATACTTGAGCTAATTATTGACATGGAATAGATGTTGTTATTTAGTCTCTCGTTCTCTTCCCGCTGGTACAGAGCTGACTACGATTGATAATTTTGTGGAGGAATTTTTGTTCTTCGCTCCATTAGGTCCCCTCCCAAGTTGCTGGTTACGGTTTTTAGCTTTTAAAATGGCGCTGTCAAATTTAATAATATGAATATTTAAGCTAAGAATGTGTAAGCTATAAACGTAGCCTATCATTTTCTTCTCCTCGAAATATGTCTCACTGAATGTTCTATGGTCTCAAAATGTTTTAATTGAAACAAAGATTCACACATTGCTTCTTATTAAATCTGGTTTACGAGTAAGTACAAATACCAAGGGAGATCTGCTGAGAGTAACTAAGAGCTTACCTCAATATATTTTTTAAGAAACAGAGGAGAGCTTAAATGGTGTAAAATGAAATTCAAAGAGGAGCCCTTGAGCTTTAAAACGAAGATAAAAGATGTATAACTATCTTTGTGAGATGATATTATATTCTCTACCATGAAGTAATGTTGCAACATCGTACGATAAATAAGATAACATTATATCGACTTTTAATTAGTTTTTTATTATTTAATAGAATATATGATGATAACAGTAAAATTATAAATAAATGAATCGGCATATGTTGAAAATAATTATATCAGTAAGCGCCGGTTTACGCTGATTTGCTAGATATTGGGGACACTGACAGACTGTGAATTTGATCATTACATAACAGTATTCGCAGAAAATGATTTGCTTTGAAATTAGGTAAAATAGATAAACAAATATAAGGGAAAGAGGAAGATAATAGTTTACTTTCCTGGGCCTGTTGCATAAATAGTCACTATATTTGTAACTTTAATGAAATACTGCATTTTTATTGGCTGTTGAGCAATGTTACAATGGTCATGCGCATATTCTGGGAGCCTCCCCCCCCCCCCCCCGTAGCTGCTCAAGGGGGCACCAACTTGACTTAGAGGGGCATTAAAATAACCTTAGGGGGAAACAAAGGGGTGTCAAAGGGGCGGCAAATTGATATTAAAATTTTTTTTTTACAGCTGGATACCTGATGGTAGTTACCATTGATGGCAAAGTTACTAAATAAAAAGTTACTAAAAAAAGTTACTAAACTCTTTATGCAACGGGCCGTAGTGTCTACAAACTTGACTTTTTGTGATCATGATGTGAAGGCCTTCAGTTGAAGGTCAAGGTTTGGCTGAAAACAAACTATTTTAATTTCTTTCTATTACTTCATTTCGTGGTATTGTGACTCACAGTCTATGCTCATCTCATGATTCAGTAACAATGGACTAGACATTTAAATCTGGGAATGAATAAAAAAAGACAGAAATTGAGAGGGAAAGAGAGAGGAGGGGGGGGGGGGTGGGCGAGGGGGAAAAGAGAGAAAAAGGCCAAAAAGTGAAATAAGATGTAAATTAAAAGTAAAGAAAGAGAATGAGAGAGAGAAGTGAGAGAGACAGAGAGAGAGAGATGAGGGAGGGAGGGAGACAAAAAGATGGGAAG
>CALNVZ010002100.1:11645064-11655924 GCA_940671915.1 Paracentrotus lividus
ATTTTGTTTTGTTTGCTGTCGTTGTTGTTTTTATACCTAGCAAACTTGAAATAAAACAATAATAAAAAAAAGTCCTGTCAGAATACAGTTTAAATAATTGATTTTTCTATCAAACAATCAAAATAGTTTAATTAAATGTTTACAACTTGAAGCTAATTATTGAACATGGAAATAGATGTTGTTATTAGTCTCTGATATGCAAATTGATTTTCCATGTACGCTATATATAACTGTACCAAATATTTAAGACACATCGTCTGTTAGTTTACAGCTGAACTAAATTAAAAGACCAATCATAAGATATTGGGAAACTGACAGACTGTGAATTTGATCATTACATAACAGAAGTATTCGCAGAAGAATGAATTTGCTTTGAAATTAGGTAAAATAGATAAACAAAATATAAGGGAAAAGGAGGAAGAATATAGTTTACTTTCCTGGGCCTGTTGCATAAATAGTCATATATTGGTAACTTTAATGAAATACTGCATTTTTATTGGCTGTTGAGCAATGTTACAATGGTCATGCGCATATTCTGGGAGCCTCCCCCCCCCCCCCCCGTAGCTGCTCAAGGGGGCACCAACTTGACTTAGAGGGGCATTAAAATAAACCTTAGGGGGAAACAAAGGGGTGTCAAAGGGCGGCAAATTGATATTAAAATTTTTTTTTTACAGCTGGATACCTGATGGTAGTTACCATTGATGGCAAAGTTACTAAATAAAAGTTACTAAAAAAAGTTACTAAACTCTTTATGCAACGGGCCGTAGTGTCTACAAACTTGACTTTTTGTGATCATGATGTGAAGGCCTTCAGTTGAAGGTCAAGTTTGGCTGAAAACAAACTATTTTAATTTCTTTCTATTACTTCATTTCGTGGTATTGGTGACTCACAGTC
Organism: Paracentrotus lividus; assembly: GCA_940671915.1. Taxonomy (NCBI): domain Eukaryota; kingdom Metazoa; phylum Echinodermata; class Echinoidea; order Camarodonta; family Echinidae; genus Paracentrotus; species Paracentrotus lividus. The sequence goes on from CALNVZ010002100.1 coordinate 11,645,959, forward strand.
TATGCTCATCTCATGATTCAGTTACAATGGACTAGACATTTAAATCTGGAATGAAATAAAAAAAGACAGAAATTGAGAGGGAAAGAGAGAGAGAGGGGGGGGGGGGTGGGCGAGGGGGAAAAGAGAGAAAAAAAGGCCAAAAAGTGAAATAAGATGTAAATTAAAGTAAAGAAAGAGAATGAGAGAGAGAGAGTGAGAGAGACAGAGAGAGAGAGATGGAGGGAGGAGGCCCCCCGATACAAAGATTTTAAAATTTTCAAGGTGCGAAAGACATCAGAGAATTTATATTTCTTTGTTTTTACTCATTGTTGTTAATCATATAGCCCTGAAAAACCAAGCACACTAATGCAATTTAGATTGAATTTGTATTATTTTAGTAGAACATCATCATCTCTTTAATGCCAGTAACTTGTTTTTCTAACTCATGTAGCCCACATATGCGTAAGTGCGACTGGCACGAAGCATTCTATAATTGCAGTGTCTGCGAATCAAGTTCAGACAGTTTTGGGGTCACCAGAAATGAACTTTCTGAAGAAGAAAAGTCGTAAGACACTGGTTCTTTTCCTTTACCCCCCCCCCCCCCCCCCCCATTTTCCCCTTTCTAAAGATTATGTGCCTTATATCATAAAGCCAAAAGGGTAAAATAAAAAATTAAAAAAATACGTGGGGGCTTGGGGCAAATTTGCCCCTGTTAGGATAAAAATTAGAAAAAGACCCGATAAAATAAATTGTTTCCATTGAAAACATAGATAGGGGTAATTTTGCCTCCCAAAAGGCCCCATGAACATTTTTTAAAGCCCTAATAGCCAGAAGAGTAAGCAACATCATTTGAACTTGAGGAGGGGTTGTGGTTGGAACATTACCCCTCTTTCAGTCCCACCCTGCCTGAGGGATGCCTGCCTTGCATCCAGCTGTGAGGTTGTCAAGAGCAGGTAGATCCTCTCCCAATAGTTTGAGAGGTTTACACACCTACCATAATTTCGTAACAGATGTATCACCTAGTCCAAGCCAGCGCTTCTGATATTTCATCCCGCTGAATTCAATTACTTTATTCGGCAAAGGTTGCGTAAACCCCAACGATGCCACAGCGGAAAATAACAGGGTCCACAATAAAAACCTTGGTAGGTTGGGGTTTGAGGGCACCCCATGCTCTACCTCCCTTGCTCAAAACTATCAACTTCTATATCTTGAAATGAAAAGAAAATGAAGATGGCTATTTATACAGCAGTTATTCAAAAGATATAGTTGTTCTATGGCATATTATATATATTTTTTCTGCTCATTTTTTCTTTATCTTTATGTTTTACTCGCTTTTTTTTTCTTGAGGATTGAGGATATGTTCCTTCTGGTTTAAATGCTCTTCTTCCAAGTACAAAGCGGCCTGGATAAAAGGAAATGAAATAAACTAAACCAATTGCCACTTTGCTGACATTTTGGTTTTTGTTGAGATCAACCTCAAAAAACAACATAGTTAACTTCATCCCACATGTCCAGTGACTCATCGGATACATCACAAACACCATATGACACTGTAACAGTTAGTGCTAATAAATGAACCCTTCAAGTACTTTGTTTTATCAATCAAATGTTACAATGATGTCACAAGATGTTAAGCCTCTTGTGTGCAAGCACGTGCCAGGCACCAGTGTGGCCTACTGCTGTAAAACTTTTTTCTTTCTTTTGAAGTTGCCTTTTATCTATTTAGTTTACGTATTTTTGTTCATAGAGGATGTGCTTGCTTTCACAAACTTTCCAAGTTTGTGGAAGTAGAGACCTATATTTCATGAGCTTAGAGAAATTTCACACAAAAAAAAAAACAGCTTTTGAAATGATCATTTCCCATCATTAATCTAAAATGTATCTGCCTTGAATTTGAGTAGCAAGATATGAGTTTGATTGGTAACATTTGTTTTAAATTGTTTAGCCTACCCCATTTTTATTGTTTGCATTATTATATTCAACACCAATCAAAATAAATATGAGTGTGTTCAATGTCCAGTTTCAAATTTATACGCCAACATGAATCATGATACAAAACGCAATTACAAAACACAAACGCGATCAGCGGTGCACCGTTCAGTGTCAAAAATTTAAAGCTGATTATATTTCCATCGTCTTTAAATTCCCCGCTCTCAAAAAACAAACGTCTTCTCCTTTTTTCACTTGCACCGGAAACGTCCATTGCGAGAGCACATTTAAACACGTTTGAAAACTCAATACTGTTCAGTGTCACATTTGGTTGCAATCGCGATGCTCAAGGTCGTAAAATTGAAGCTGATTGTGTTTCAAAACGCATCTTTTTCGGCGTTTAAATTTTCGGCGTTGAAATTTAAATTGAGATTTTAAACACGTTTACTTTTACGACCGGGGATGGGGGACAATGAACACTCACTTTGTTTCTCTTTATATCAGCGTTTTGTAATTGCGTTTTGTATCATGATTCATCCTGGCGTATAAATTTGAAACTGGACATTGAACACACTCTATAAATACTAAAACAGCCATCAGGACAAGACCACAGCAAAATCTTAAAATACTAAATGTAGAAAATTCCATTCCATTTTCTGCTCAACAGGAGATCACCTGCATCAATTTTATTTTGGGGTTGAAACAAAAATGATTTTTTTTTTTTCCATACTTGGGAAAGGAGTAGGGGGGGGGGTTATATTTTACCTGATTTTGATGATGACTAATTTTGACAATGACATCACAGTTCACCTTGCAATAAATTCCACATCACTAAGTTTGTTCCTGTCTGTGAAGTCCAGACCTGCAGCCCAAGGCATCAAAATGTCTGGAAATTCTCTACCAATAAGGTTATTTATCAATCACAATATTCATTTTGATGAAATAATCAAGTCATCATAATCCTATCATATAACACTGCTTATGGCCAATTTAAAATAAGATAGAAATAGCATCATGACTATTAGGTCGAAGGTGATATACAATTTCCCATCGTTGTACTTCATTTTGTGGAAGAGAAAAAGAAAGGGAGAGATGGATGGAGAGAGAGGGGCAGGAGAGTTACAGGGACAAGCTATATAAAAATGCTGATGTAGAAATATATCTTTAACAACAACTTGGCAAAGATACCAACAATTTGGCTTAATTCCCCCTAAAAAAAAGTAGGAAGTTTTTTATGCAATCTCTTCCCCATCGACAACAATCACAAACTATTATCTATGATCCTGTACGAATGTATCTATACTGGTTGATCAAATCTTGCAGATTCTAAGGGTCTGTGAGTGAGGGTGTGTTGAGTGTCGATTTTCAAATTTTAAACGCCAACATGAATCATGATACAAAACGCCGATATAAAGAGAAACAAAGTGGGTGTTCATTGTCCTGATTCCCAGTCATAAAAGTAAACGTGTTTCAGATCTCCATTCGGAGGAAAATTTATACGCCGAAAAAGATGCATTTTGAATCACGATCAGCTTCGATTTTATGACCTTGAGCATCACGAATGCAACAAAATGCGACACTTGACACAATTGAGTTTTTAATAAACTTCTTTCAATGTGCTCTCATAGTGGAAGTTTCCAGTGCAAGTGAAACAAGTGCAGATGATTGTTTATTTGAGTGGGGAATTTAAAGACGATCGATGTATAATCACCTTTAAATTTTAAACACTGAACGGTGTACCTCTAATCACGTTTGTGTTCTGTGTTTTGTAATTGCATTTTGTATCATGATTCATGTTGGCGTTTAAATTTGAAAACGGACATTGAATACACCCTGAGTCCTCTATTCTAAGGAGGATATCCCCTTGAAGACAGACTTTAGGAGAATGTCAAGGGCTTTGGTATAATTTCATCTGCTATATTCAATCTTCGTCCAAAGGCGCTGCTGCACTAGCTCGAGCTAAAAAATAGCACGCTATTTGATGGATCGGGAAAAAAACCTGAAAAGAAACCGGTCCTGCACTAGCCCAAGCTATTTTAAAATTCCACATTAAACGACATAACGTAGCCTTGAACAAACAAGCCCGAAGTGTATTGCACAACTGGGAACTACCGCTAGCTATTCATAGAAATAAACCTGCATCTGTCAAAATCAACTCAAATGTCAATGTCACACTGGCAAATTTTAATAAAATTCAAGGCTGGATACAATTTTATAACAAAAAATAGAAGCCTCTTGAATAGCGCTCAGGTCCGTTAGGCGTGACGCTCATGACGCTTTACATCATTATTGCCCCGGTCCTATAGCTTGGTGGCCAAGTATGTAGCGCTTAAGCATATCGGGTAATTTCATCAATGAATTGAGACATTTTACCTTACATACATGTTAGAAGGGAAAAAATACCTGAAGATAATGAAGTCATGCTTTGTGATTTCACCGCATACTCAGGGTTGGTTAGGGTGCTATCTCACTTCGCGGAGACGTCTCTGCGACAGAATAAAAATCTGTCTCCGAGACGTCTCCGCGACAGTTTATGAAAAAAATCTGAAGTAGTCTCAAATCCGTCTCCGATATTCAGAAGACGTCCCCGAGACGTCTCCGCGACAATTGATGAAATGGAAATCTGATGTACTAGTCCCAAATCCGTCTCCGAGATGTCTCGGAGATGTCTCCTGATTTTCGGAGACGGATTTGGTACTACTTCAGACATTTTTCATAAATTGTCGCTGAGACGTCTCGGAGACGTCTCTAATTCTTTTCATCCGCAGAGCAGAGACGAATTTTTATTCTGTTGCGGAGACGTCTCCGCGAAGTGAGATAGCACCCTTAGCATGTCACCTGTGATTACATAGGCTAGAGCTTTTCAGAAAGGTTATTGCTTTCATTGAGCTCTGTCCTTACCAAATTTTGCCCTTCACATTTGATAATTAAGGACATCATGCTCTAAAAAATTGCATTTTCATTTCTCTATTTATAAGATCTTCAATGATGTAAACTATTTCAAATCCAAAAAACTGTAATGAACTTACAGTATTTTATGTAGTCTGACTTCCTAATATGGCAAACTCCTAGTGTCATTATTTCTAAATCTCTTTAAATGTTATGTTGCTACTTTATTCTACACTTATAATGAAAGTCTGTAAAAGGCTAATTTAACTAGAAGTGCCTGTGAATTAACTTACTTAAAGTTTGTCCTCACGTTTATTTAAAAGAAATCGAGTTATCCATAAGCTTTCAACTCTTTTCATCATATCTGTCACTATAACCTTATTAAAGTTGAATTAAAGAAGACGATCCAAAATATTGGAGATATTTATATTAATAGCATCCTTACAACCCCCAAAAATACTGAAGTGGCGTTTCAACCCCAAATAAGTTAAGAATAGTGAATTTTAACGATGTACCCCTACCATATTTTCCGAGTTCGCTCCCCGGGGATGCGTACTAATACTAGTGTTTCTTTCCGTCGCGTCACAAACGGGAATTCGTCTTGGCGAAGTAAAACACAAGGCATGCGTGTTACACACTGACACATTTATATAAATCTACTTGTGTGTCAGAATTTTATTTTATCGTTATTAAGTTTATGTGAATGATTTTAAAACAGAAATAAAAATGAAGCTATGTCATACAGTCAATAATATGCCTCTAAATTGCTAGAATATTCTTATTTGTAGCATTTTAAGACGAGGGCCGTGGCGAAACAAGTCAATAAATACTGACTGTTATAGTGTTAGGTATTGAAATCAACTAGTTGTGGTGTGCAGTTGATCAATTTGCGAAACGTAAATGCTTATAAAAGTAGATTTATGAACATACTCATTCTCTCCAAAATATCTCCACAAGAATTATTATACCAATGGTCAGGTGCCTATTTTTCATGTAGTGATTAGAACTTGCTGTTCTTTTCAAAGAACTCTAATTGTATTATCATTTATGTATTTTATTAGTTTGAACTATTCATTTGGCTTGTTTCAATTGTATGTTTGTAAACTTGTAGTTTTGTTCATGTCTTACAACGATATTTTTAAACAATGCATTGATGATATTGATTTGATCTCGTAATGAATATTTTTCCCCTGTGTACCCTGATAATAGCTACAAATTTGTCCAATCCTATTACATACCTGATGAATTCAATACTTATGTTCGCAGTGAATATTCACAGAAAGATCTACAAAATAAATTTTCATGTATACACCTGAATATTAGAAGTCTATGTTGTAACTTTGAAAAAATGTCATTATTGTTGTCTTCCTTGGCAATACAAACATCTGTGATTGGAATTACTGAAACCTGGCTTACTGAAAATTCTCCTAAATCTCTATGCAATCTTGAAAAATATGTATTTGTTAATATAAACCGTACTTCCAAAAGAGGCGGTGGTGTTGGTATTTAATGTGAGAGATGATTTAAATTTCAAACGACGCCTTGATTTAGATGTAAATCATCCTATTTGAAATTATTTTTATTGAAATTGTAAATATCGACTCGGGTAATATTACTTGGTGTAATTTACAGACCACCTGACCAATCATTGAAGAATTTTATGAATGTATGAATAATATTCTTAATATTTAAGTCGAAATTGAAGTTATTTTTAATTAATTTATATGTTCAGCAGAAGCAATGATAACCTTTTCTAAAATTTGTATCGATAAACAGTGGATTTGTTATGTTTTGTTTGATGTTATTACTGTTTTGTTATGTTATTATTGTTTTGTGTTCTTTTTATTGTAAGCATATTGTTAATATAGTAATGTAATATTTATATGTTTTGGGGTCAGCCTCACATAAGGGCCCAATTCCTTTTGGCTGCTGCCACTCTTGCATATTTTTTATTGTATTCTATTGTATCTTATTTTTACCTTGTATTCTTATACCTTGTATTCTTATAATCTTATGTTCATGTTTTTTATGCTTGAGTCAAATAAATTGAATTGAATTGAATTGAATTGAATGTAAATGCCCTCTAAATGATACGATAGACCTATAGATTAATTTCAAGAGAAATAATATGAAATTTGATCGAGATATGCTCACCGGTCAATCGCGTAGCGGACGCTAATCGTTTGTGTTATTGTAAGATATTCTTCCGCGTGTGATGCGACCGGCTCTTGAAAACCAAGTCGCTAGCGAATCGTTCTACACTTGCCCGCCGGGCGCGGTTGGCCTGGCTAGCTAGCTTCATGTATATGTGCTACGTCTTCGCTTTCGCGCTACACTTTGCAAATAATACCGTCTCATGAATTGGGTTTTGCCTTACAATTTATACGAAAATCAGTCGGTAATGGGTACATGCAGGTAATATGGGGCCCCTAAGCTCATTTGCCTAATTGCATAAAATTACGAAATGACACACAGTCTAATCTTTGTTTATATGAATCAATAACTACTGCTCTAACTTTTATTGTGAAGAAAAAAAATTATCACCAACCCCTGTCTGCAATATTCAAATGTTGACGTCATTACCAAAGTGCCCATATTACCTGCATGTGCAGGTAATATGGGCACATGTATTTATGTATGTTTTAAAAACTGCAATGACTCTACCATGTCTGGAATTTACTTAAAATGTTGAAAATCATCAATTTTAAGATATAATTTGAAATTATAAGACCCTTCAGTAAATCCTTTGACTATATATTTCATTGTTATATATTTTGTATATTATTTCATTTTTTAATATTATTCAAATATTATTTTCATTATACAAGTCAATGTAGGCCTACAATAAATTATTTATATTAATTAATACCGTACTGTGAATATACCCAAAAAAATCGTAGCAAAGAGATTGATGCCTCATCCCAATACTAAGTACCAGAATCATTTCCGCCATTTTGGATGTCCCATATTACCTGCACTAATGTTGCTGTGTCAGGCAAGCATTCAATGCCACATTGCACCCTTCACTAAAACAAATTGACCTGTACACGCTAGTATGATCAAAATGACACTATAAGCTTACTAAATATACATAACAATTGAGGTACCCCTCAAACACTCTTTCAACATCACATTCTGTGAAATATCAAATTTTACATCAGGGTAAAAGGCTGTAAGTTTTACCTACCTTGTTGGTTTTCAGCAATTTTCTTAAAGAAATTTCGGCATCAGATGCTCTCACGACGATATATTTTCGTATACAGTTCATATGAACAACATTATGGTGCTCACACCGGTCACCAGTCGACGATCACGACATGATTTGCTTCAGAACTCGATCATATACTCGGAGTTAAAAAATATAGAAAATAGTGAAAATATCAATAAATAACTCATTGTTTGCAATAATACTTCACAATTTAAGACTTGGAAATCGTTATTCATACTTTTGTTTATATAGGGATAGTAAAGATTTGTACATATGATCCTTAATTATTTGAATTGACTTCCTTGAAAAAAATTGGTAAAATCATTTAACTCTATCTGCGCATCATTCTGTATTCAACATCCAGGCACGATATACACAATATCCGGCCGTGACGTCACCCTCAGAGTGTACTAGAGTACACTAGTCTTTCACGCCCAGGCAGGAGGCTAATTTCATGAACTATCAAACCAGAATATTGAGAAGCCAGAGGATTTTTGTGATATGCTATCTGTTTGAAGAACTTACATATGCTATATATTATCTGTAGAACCCAATTTAATGGAAATTCATCCCCTTCTTAATTCAACTTTAAATTGAAGGCTTTGAAATGATGTAGATGAGAAATAATTTAGGGTACACTGACCTGAAAAAGCAAGAAAGCTGATACTGCGGAGGCGTTAGTGTGACGTCTATGGTGTGACACGCCTAACATGAATGTGATGGGAACATACATTGTTTTGTAATCCAAGTCACAGCATGGTACCAGTTTAGATATGAAGCACTGGAGATACCAAAAAGATGAACCCTTGCATCACCCCTACACAGGTGTTAAATTGAACAAGTCTAGAGTTTGATTTGTTGTGAATTAAGTCACTTATTCCAATTCAGTCAACAGTAATGGACAAAAAGAGAGGATACTCTTTGACTAATTTGTTGACAACAACAGATCTTAAATCAAATGAGCTAGTATTTTCTTGATGCCAAATTTTGCATCAGATTTAAATGTATTTATATAGATGTAACTTTTAAATATTTAATTAGGGTTTTATGTCAAAATTTGAAATGCATAACACATTTGAATACTATGAAGAAACCACTTTTGGAGATGAGTATGTGGTTAAATTTGTAGATTGTTTAATTTACTTGTTGATATCACTTTTTAAAAAAAAACGCATTGAAAATATTAAAAATCACAGTAAACAATGCCTCTCCACCACCAAACAAAGTTATTGAAACATATCGATTTGACTACCTTTGATATAAATATTGTGTTTTAATTCAATTTCTTTGTCAAGTAATGATATACAGAGAAGGGAGGGATATTATGAAAATTCAAATTCTTAGTCATCAAATGACTAGACTTTGGGTCAAACTTTCAAGGCTTTTGTTTTAGACTTGTGACATGTTGAAGGCATTGTTCCATTGCCTTGGACACTCCTTGAGTTTTCATGTGATTTTCAAACCTTTTACCTGTTCAAGCTGTCTGCTTTAGATATTTCCTCCAGAGTGATGTATATCGAGCATATTTCCCCTGATTCCTGAATGCCAGACTGGAAACCAGTGAAATAAGATTCATGTTTAATAGGCATACACTGCAAGGTCGTCATGAGGTGGATCTTCGGGCCTCTAATGATTGAAGTGTGTCTTTTTTCTTTCTTTCTTTTTGGCTTGCATGATCCTAAAATATGTATTTTGTGTTCCAAATGCATGTTCCATTTGGCTAAAAACTTCATTTTTAAACATTTTTTTATAAGATTGTTTATGATATAAAGGTTTTTGTTTTTGGCAATTCCTGGAGGAAACAATAATTTTGATATGAAATGATATTCTTTGATTTTCTATCCAACAACCAATATTCAACATCATCATATCAGAACCACATCAAGGTTATTAAAATAAATACAAAAATAACTCTATCATGATAAAATCATCATCACCACTATATGTATCATCATTACCAT
>CALNVZ010002100.1:11658164-11670065 GCA_940671915.1 Paracentrotus lividus
TGTTTATATGTTGATGTTTCAGATATGTGACACTTAAAAAGTCACGACTCTTTTATATTCATTTTTTGTTCTTCAAATTTACAAGACGTAAATTCATTTAAAAATATGTTATTTTTTCATCTTCATAACTTTATAAATCATGCCTTGATCACCTACTGAAAGCAATATTTTTTTTTTCTAAATCATTTTAAGTCAATACGAGCAACTTCCAGTGTATTAAATATATAGAAGTAATAATCATATACCATCACAAACACCATCTTTTGAATTGTGGTGAGGAATTTGACTTTGAGACTTGCAGCATACATTTTTGTCTTATATTCTCAGATGAGGCAAATGTCATTTAAAGCCAATATGAACCAGCAGCCTTGTATAGCACTACCTCAAGTCCTCAAATACTCAAATCTGCCCTGGTTCCTTACCCATAATGCAACATTGAATGGTAATACGCTGATGCACTACTCTATACATTCATACCATAATAATTATGATACCAAGTAGCAAACCAAGTATTTTTTTCCCCATTAAAACATTTTACTTTTACGTTAAAACTAAAATTGTAAGCTAATTTATACACTTTATTATTAAAAGTTATCCCACAAGGTATATTTTATGACTAGCTATCTATAACACATAGTGTATTAGAGGTATTATGAATTTGCTTGCGCTTCAAGAGGTATATTTACAGTTTATTGTCTAAATATTGCTATGCTTTATGCTGCCTCAGATATTGTAGATAAATAGATTGACCTGGTACTGCCCAAAGAATATGAGAAATGGTTAATTTAATCTGAGAATATTTAGCCCTTTGCACGCTAATGTTGCAATTTTGAACATTCATGAAATCATATCAAACATATTTGATATTTAGTTATCTATGTAAACTTTGTAGTGGAGATGCTAACAAATGGCTGTAGTACTTAAGTAACATATTAAGGGAAAATATGGTATCTATATGGTGCAATAATTTAATCCTAATTCAAAGAAATCATTTAGCAGACCAATTGTCAACTCCCACCCCATATTCAAAATGCTCCGTCAGTCGATTCATTCAAAATCCTTCTCAAAACTCACCTTTTTAAACTAATGTATAACACACTGTATGATTCTGGAGGCGTACACCAGTAGATTATATAATTTTCATTGAGTTTATTTATAATGTATAAATGATATGTTTAGATTTAAACCTGTTATTATTTAAGTTAACCCGAACATCAGAGCACTTAGAAACACCAGTATGAAGTGCTATATAAATGAAATTATTATTATTATTATTATTAAATTTAAGATTTGTTAAAAATATGATTTAACAGATTATAATTCTCTTTTATTTCATTCTATTTTTATCTAATTTATGATACACTATCTAACACATTGGAAACTACACAACACAAAAAAACACAATTTTGAAGTTTAAAACACATGTTCAAGTTAAATCAGTACATAATTGATTTTTACAAAAGAACACAAAAAATAGAAATATTTTATTATCAAGCAGCTGCATCACTGCAAGTATTAAAAATACTATTAGCTAACGTAAAGTAGTTTGAACAATTTATGAATTTAATATACTTTCTTAGTTACACCTCGAGATATTTCTTGTTAATGTGCGAAACATTTTTTTAAAATCAATATTTTAAATAGATCCCTGCATTAAATTTCAGTATGCATGCATGCATATTCTCTTTCGATAATTTTGAGTCATTACCAATCATACTGAATGTAAAAACTACATGAAAGTAATAAATTGTAAAACTGTAAGATTACAAGCCAGCTCTCCAAAATGCTGTGTTGCCATATTGCTTCTTTTTTTTTTCTTTCTTTTCTCAGGATACATGATTACACATATGTTCTTTTATACACCTCTTGCTTTATGAAATAGATTTTTTTTTAATTATCTTAAAGAAAGAGGGTAATACACAAGATATAGTAAAGCAACTTGCAAATCACATCACAAAACTGTTGTTATCCTTTGACAGATGTTTGTAAAACCTTTACTGATACATGTATCTTCAATAAAGAACATGAAAACTGCGGGGAGGACTTACCCTTTCGTAGTTGGAAGTCAGAATCTTACTTGTAAGAATTAAGATTATATCAGTTTGATGTTCATCTCAGGAGTGTTTTGTACTTCAAGGAACATTACCTTTTAATGGAAGCATAGTAGGAAAAAAAACATATTCCAATTGTCCAATCTTGGATTCATTCAGTAAAAGCAGGTGTTGTTAACATTGATGTTCTTGTCGTGTATCCGTTCAGTAAAACTTCCAGATATTTAGTAGGTGCCCTGAGGCCTCCTGCGAGACGTCTTTTCTGCGCTCTCCTCTCCTTAGCTTTGGCACAGCGCCTAACAAATCTTGTAGCGGAACTCTTACATCTTGGTCTTGGTTTAGGTCTGTTGGCGGCGAGGCCCTTCATGGTGTTACGATGTTTCCACACTGCCTCCCGTGCCTGGTAGCAAAGGGTGTAGTCTTCCGAGGGTTCCCATAGGCAAGTCTCGTTGGTCCATATGCAGTGGCTGTACATGGTTTCACAGTCGTGGGTCTTGTAGTAGAAAGAGGCAACAGGGTTGTAACGACAGCTTCCGTCATCCCAAAGAGGAGACTTGTCCAGGTATGCCACCTTGGAGAGATCATGGGAATGGGTGTCGATCTGGACGATGCCAATTACGCCTCTTATCTGAAAAGAAGATAAAAAATAAAATACAACTCGTATCAATACTTTATCACGATGAAGGTAGATTATTTATTTTTATTTCCTGTAATTCTTTTTTCTCGTCTCTGCGTGATTTGGCCTCAATTTTAAAGTATCCTGAAATATATCATGTTCTATATTCAAATTCATTTTCAGAATGATGGTTAAAAAGCGTTTAAGGTATGAAACAAATTTTTTAAAATGTATAAAGCGATAGGATATAAACTCCAAATATGAATTGTTAACAAGTTTGAAGAGCTTAATGTTTTACCACTACCCATATGCACCATACAAAGTGTCTTGGCTGGCATCTACCATTGAGTTGTGAACATAGCGTTACATTGTCCATATGGAGGAATTGAACAAGTGCACATGAATAAATCCACACCTATAGTATTGTTTAAACTTAATTTTATGTCTTAACACGGACTTTAAGGAAGGGGCATTCCATAAAATCATTAAGCAATTAAACTCACTCTACATTTGCAGTTGTTATTGTATATTGATGTCAAGCCAACCAGTTGTTCGTCTGTAAGCTTATCCCATTCGGACCACATATCACAATATGTCATGTAGTAGATGTCTCGCGTGAAACGACCTGAAAGAAAAACAATCAATATTGTAAAATGTTGTGCATAATCACATTATAACATTGCACTAAGCACTTTTAGGAATGTCAAGGAATTATTAATGTTTATGGGACTTTAGGTTAATGATTTACCTCACATGGGCGCAGTGTGGCAGATGGAAAATAATGTTATTAGAATGATGTAGTAAATGTGTGGCTATTACTCAAACTATTTTTTCATGTTGTTGTGTTTTTTTTGGGGGGTGGGGGTCTGCTTTCTGGCTTTGGGCCAATTCATGGATGGGAATAATTTGTTCATGGATGTTAGTAATAACATTAACAAAAACAACCAAAATGTTGCATAAAGGAAATTAGTTACAATTTATTTCTGATGTCTTTTTGTCATCGGCCAACCATAAATCATTATTTTTGAAGTAAGGTAGTGTCAATTCAATGTCCCTAATTTTTTACCTGAGATTATTGGATTATATGGATCAAGATTGATTCTGTTAGTAAAGGTAGATCATACGTCAAAAAAGGGGGTCATGTAATAGATATAAGTCAGGTGCAGATCTAAATGCAAATAACATTCAATGTTTACCTGAATGTTTGGATGATTGTAATAGAGTGATTAATGTAGGAGAGTGTGTTGTCTGATGGCATTCTATTTGAAACTAGGTTATTTGATTTATATTCTGGAAATATGAAAGTATTTTTGCTGTAACAAAAATATTATATTAATTGACTTTAGTGATTGATAACTTGCAGTTGATTCTGCTTCTGATTAATGAATGTATTCAAGTGATATTAAACCGTGTGAGGAGGAAGTGTAAATGATGCTGACGATGATGATAACAATAACAACCATATTGATAATAATATCAGTTGTTTGTTACTTTGCGCCTAATAGGAAACATTCTCACCTCAAAGTACTTATAATAGTTTTATTTTATAATTCAACATTTTTATATATTAAACTAAAGTTATCCTGTGGTAGTTTATTAGTTAAAAATTTGAGATTCTCTTATGTTTTGTATCAGTGTTTGAATTAAAAAGATGGACAAACTAGAAAAGTGAGACAATAAAAAATAAAAAAACTCAGATGAGTCTGTTCATTGCAAATATCTTTTCAATGCTATTATCTGTTTCGATGAGCCTTTCATTTTGAAAAAGTTATCACAAATTAATTAACTTTTCATTTTTAAACAAAATATGAGACATATTTAAAATGTAAAGAGAAAAGTATTGTTTTAATGAGACACCATAAAAGGGCAAAAATTATAACTTCCTTTTACAGATAAGTGAACTTAATGATAATAATTCAATATTTTATAGCACTTATAAAAACATTTTTATTAGTGGTTTGCAATATACAACTTGATTGACTGACCTGAGAGAAGATAAACGTTATTATTGATGAGTCCAGACACACCACAAAGTCCACCTGCATCAGAGGTATGCACTCATATCTCTTCAGCGTCGCCCATAATTATAATCCCTTTACAATATGCATTCTAAACTCACCTGAGAGAAGATAAACATTATTATTGATGAGTCCCGACACACCCCAAAGTCCACCTGCATCAGGGGTATGCACCCATATCTTAGTTTGCAGGCACAAACTCATGTTGTTCGCTTACTAGGGTCTGCAGTTAAGAACTAGATTCACCCGTGTACTGTGACAGACAGTGAGTTTGGAGGCTAGTCTCCACTGTAGACTGAAATTTGTTAAGTGTCAAATTGAGTCTGTGCTTGCAGACTACCCATATCTCTTCAACGTCACCCATATAATCCCCCCTCCCAACCCCCCAAAGAAAATGTTACAAATCCTTTTTAGAATAAGCGAACTTAATTGACTCACCTGAGAGAAGATGAACGTTATTATTGATGAGTCCAGACACACCACAAAGTCCACCTGCATCAGGGGTATGCACCCATATCTCTTCAGCATCACCCATATAACCCCCCTCCCCCCCCCCAAGAAAATGTTACAGATAGTTTTGAGAATAAGCGAACTTAATTGACTCACCTGAGAGAAGATAAACGTTATTATTGAGTAGTCCAGATACCCCACAAAGTCCACCAGCATCAGGGGTATGCACCCATATCTCGTCAGCGTCACCCATATAATCTCTTCCCTTGAACACAGACAGGAGCTCCACTCGGTATCCGATCAGAAAACGATAATTGATCGGACGACTCTTGTCCGGGTGCTCGATTCTCTTTTTCTCAACGACTTTAGCCTGTACAGCTGGGAAGAAGTGATGGGAATGGAGAAAGGAGTTGTAAGTTTTGGACATAAGATATACTCAAAATGCTGTGGACTATGTTCACAACATTTTTACTTTTATATACATTAAATGCAATTTAGTAAATCAATATATAATTTGTAAATCATAAAAATATGCAGAAATATAAAGGAGACAATTATGATATATGACCTGACAGCTTAAAAACACCATTAAGTTGCAACAAGTAAGAGCAAATGGCATAAAAGAAGGTTTTCCTGCATACAACATCATTCATAGCTCATACTCTAATATGGTTTTTAAATTGGTAACTACAAGTTCTTGATATCATTTTATAGCTTGAAATTTCTAGTTTCTGTGGAAAAAAAAATTCCCTTAACTTACTAGTGATCTTCAACTGGCAAGTCAATTTTTTTTTTTTAAATGCTAAAAAAAATTTAAATGCTTTTTAAAAACGCTATATGACAAACAATTTAATATTACTTCACCCTTTAATAACTTCCTTCAACCAATCATATTGCCTTTTATTTTCTGTGAACTGAGATAGGGAGAATAATGACATCGCTTATAAAAACCAGTTTATATGCACATCACAATATTTCATCATATTCCATGACTTTAATCAAGTTGGTGATGACAGTTGGAATCTTTAAGTTTTGTGCAAGAAATGTCAATCTCAGCAAAACGTTCCATGTAGCAGAAGATACAACTGAGTTAAGTCAGCATGTTATCTCATAAACTGATATTACTGAGTCTGCATGATTGAATATTACATCAGTGAACTATATAATCTAATTGTATAAGGTTGTCTGAAATAGAATCCTGTCTATAAATGTCAATTCAAAACATTTACTATCATGATAGTTCGACGACATATTAGATTCTGAAAACTTTGTTTATAATACGGAAGGTTTTTTTTATTATTATTAATGATAATTGATTCATTTTATAAAACAGGCAAATGTATATGTGATTAATATTTGGACATGATTTCATTATATTGAAAAAGCAAGTCAATTTTGGATACATTGATTTCCAAAATGTTTCATTGCACTAGTCTTAGCTCAGTGCAAAAACTATACATTCCTATTAAAGTAATGTCCGCATAGAATTTAATTTTTTACAAATATCCTTAATTCACAACAAAAAGGCCGACTCAAGACCAAACAAAAAAATTACATTACCGCAAATGACAAGAAAGTGGTTGGTTTGGAATCAGTCTATGACTTGGGTATTGATGAGAGAGAGAAAGGTATGAAGACTTACCAAAGTCTGAGAAGCAGTATTTAGTCTGAGGATGATTTACAAGACAATTACAAGCTTCGCTCAGAGACAAAAGCTGAAATAAACAAACCACAACTAAAACACTCCAAACAAAATGTCTAAACTCCATCTCAACCGGATCAAGATGTTTTTTATTTCAGTCAGCAATTAAAAAGTTTAAATGATTGATCCGTTTTAGGAATCACAGATGCGTTGCGTCCTGCGGTGCATGAGGCCAGATGCGGTTATGTTCCTCAAGAATACATTATTGTCATTTCAAGATCTTCATGGATAAATGCTGATGATGACACTTATTATCCTGATACTGACAAATGTGCAACACCGACATCTCTTTTATATACCCTTTACCACCGGAGCTGCACTCAAACCAGCCTCCCCCACTACTTCCTAATTAGTGCCCTACGTGACTCCACTATTCTTTTTCTACCTTCTTCCCTTTTGTGGGGGTGGGGTCTGTGGTTATTGGCAGTCGGGAGACGTCTACTCCAGATTTACAGGAAAGAACAAAAAAAGAAAAAGAAGAATGAGAGAGATTTATGTATTTGGTAAGATTTTATTCTGTTACAACCAATCCCAGCATGCTTTAGCAATGTGTAGTCTTGGTAGAAGCAGACATTTGAAAAAAGTAGTTATGGGTGAAAACCTATGTGATGCCAGCAGAAACTCTTTAAGGTGATAGAAATAACTCTATACTTATAACTTTTCTTCTGATAAGCTTTCTTTTGAGTCCTATTAACATGATTATGGATCATTTTAGGACTTTTGATTAGATTACCAATATATCTGTGAAGTCTTGATTTTTTTAGATGCAGAGAGACTAGACAATACCTCAGGAATATCCAACATGTTGTCTGAGTGATCTCTTGTTGGTGTTCTAGGCATGTGCACTTCCTTACTTTCTTCAAACACAGCTTATATATTCCGCTTTCATTCATTCTGTTGGATTATTTAGATACCGTTTTGTATCTATATTGATTTTATTTCTAGTGTGTAAAGACTTTACATTTATTGTTTATTTGGAATTAGAGCCAATAGCCTCGTTTCAATTTCCTTGTAGATTAAACTTTTTTCTTCACTAGATTTTTTTAAAAATGTTTGTACTTTATTAGTTTGCATCTACATGGCAAATCTATATTTTGTTTTCTATCAACATGGCAAATTAATGTCAATATCTTTTCAATTTCCTTGTAGATTTAATTTTTTTTCACTAGAAATTTGTTCTCATATACTATTTTTTGTGCTATATTAGTACTATTTTTATACTATATTAGTTTGCCTCTGTATACATTGTATATTTTTGTTTTCTCCCAACACAAATGTGGCCTATTAATGTCAATATCTAGGATTCATTTCATTTCAATTCATTGAGATCTTCTTGTTACTTTGTTTATTTTGTTTTTCTTGCTCTCTATTCCTTAACTTTTTTTTTCATCTTGCTTATTCTCCATGTTATGATATGTAACCCATATAAAAAAGGACAATTGTTTTTTCTATTGTGTAAAATTCCAATTTTCTTTTTCCCCTCCTCTCTCTCTCTCTCTCTCTCTCCCCCTCCCTCCCTCACTCCCTCCCCCTCTCTCTCTATCTTTCTCCATTCATGTTATATTCTTGTTATATTCACTACACATTTACAATATTCACTTGTTTGTTGGTAGAAAAGGGCTGATGACCCAGGTAGTAGTCACGTTTCTTCTTCCATGCACTTCTAGACATGCCACTAAATAGTCATGTAGGAGTTATGCCAAGTTCAGCTCAAGGCTATGTTCAAGGAAGATTCACAATAAGTTTAGGTTAGTTTAAACCACCACATTTCCTGTATTAGAGTGTAAATAAATCAAAAGTACATTATCCGCTTAAAGTTTAACTCTTTATGCGCCACTTGAAAAACCGGCCTGTGCCACATTATTTCAGGGATACGCATTTAAGGCCAATCTTTATAGAGTCTGCTGAATCAATTTGCTATAACTTTTTACTGCTTGAACCTAACAAAAAATATTGTGTAGCAAAGTTGTAGAGTATAAAATTTCCGTTTTGATGATGCCACACTCGTGGCATTATCTATTATCATTGTTATAATAATCATAAATATATATTGCTTAATTTTTTATATTTATGACAACTTTTAATTCCTCCAAAATGTCTTATTTACCAATGAAGACATACTTCCAAACCAAATGCATTAGCAAGGTGAACTTCTAAGCTTTCTTTTGGTATATCGTACTCTCATACTTACAATAAAATACTAGGGTTATAGTTTATTTTAAAAAAAAAGGTTCAAAGAAAAAGAAAGATCAAAGTGTCCCTCGCAGCCACTCTTGACAAAGGGGTAATCCCTCCCATTGAATTCCCCCAACCCTGTAGGCCACGCTTGACAATGGGGTTATCTCTCCCATAGATATCTCCTTCCCTGGTCATCTACCCTTGACAATGGGGGTGATCTCCCCATTGAAACTACCCTGGTCCTGGTCATTGTCGATATCCGGCTTAGCGGGAAGTGAAAGGGAACATCAGAGGGATCTCCTTCTTCTTTTGTTGCCATAAATCAGCCTTTGAAATGAAGAACTTTATTGATTTTTTTTCCACAGTGTATGTACACAAGTACAGTTTACTGTAATGCCAGATGTACACAAGTATATGAGGACATATAACAAGAGCAAAATGAAAAAATAAAAATAAAAACAAAACAAAAACAAAACCAAAAAACTATAAATACGCTGTTATTTCTAATGTAACAGTATGACGAAAATTAGTTTATCCGAAAGCGTGACTTGTATACAATGCAAACAATACAGAGCGCGAATAACTGTTGCCCACTACGAGCAGTAGTATGAATGTCTAATTGACTTGTGTACTATTGTGCAAAATTGCGCTCACGGCACTCCTACGTACGTGCAATTCTGCGCTCATGGCACACAAAGAGTTAATCTTTAAAAAAAATTTAAACTAGAACTGGTGTGTCTTACTATGTTGAGAACACTCCAATATAATAAATAAAATGTTGCATTGACCTAAAGAGTCCTATTAAAGGTACATAATAATGATAAAGATCAATACATCGTTTTTAATTCACCATTGATTTAGTTAAATCTATTCAGAGGCACAGTGGGAAAAAAAAGAGAAGAAATGGAAACTTTGGGAGAAGAATGCAAAAAGGTATGTACAATCTAACAAAAATAAAGTGAGTACATATAGGACTTCAAATCAAATTTGAATGTATCTAAGGATTCTGCTGATCGAATCCTCAGAGGAAGAGCTTTTTTTTTATTATTATTTGTCTTGCGGTAGGAAAAATGTTGTGCGGTTGAAAGCAGAATACCAATAGGAGAGAAGAAAAACACTAACATGAGGTTAAGATCCTGCAGTTGTCTGTAATCTGACACTCTCGGTGGTATCTAGTTCTGAGAATACTTTGATTTTGATTTGGAAGTGAATTTTGTGGTAAACATGGTAAATGAATAGACGTACATTAGTGACATAACTCCTGTTAAAAGAATGATGATAGATGGTGGTTTGAGTGGGATTAAAGTTTATAAAATTATTGCTTTAATATTTTAGTGGATTCATTTGAAAACTGTCATCAGACTTGACTGTGTATTTTCTATTGTTCATTAATGGATTAAAATTGAGCTAGTCCAATTCAACAACCAAAAAACAAAATATTTCAGTTGACCACTAAACACCTTTATAAATTTCATATGAAAACGTGAACAATCAAAAAGGACAGTGTTATTTTATACCAAACACGCACAGTTCCACTACAGTGCACTAACGACCAGAAAGAATCTTACGGGAAATGTGTGTACTGGGTATAGACTCTCTCTACGTCTGACCGTCGATATCGCGGATAACAATGCCCTGAATAAAGACCGTGTAAAAGGAGAGTGCAAGCTGTGCAGTCAGGATCGAAGTATTTATCATGATATTTTTTTATGATATCAAAAACGCGGGGAAATTGAGAATCACAAAGAAGTTAAAATCATTGGAAAGAGAAATTAATATATTTACTTCACTCAGCGTAACTAGGAAATCGATGCGCTGCTAAATTTTACAGAAAGCTTTTAGTGACTGCTGTTTGACCAAAATATCATTTTCACACAGAAAAACGACCCAAAAATGACTAAAATGGGAGATTTTAAAGCTCAAAACGCGAGGGTTAGGGGTAAAAAATTCTTCCCAAGGTTTTATCTTGTTTTATATACATTGACCCTCATAAAACCTGTGTAACTAAGTAAAATGATCTTCTCGATTTTTTTTTATTCCAGTATATTCAACAAAACTCCCGTTTTTCGGGCATTCCTTCCATTGACAATCGGTGCGTGAAAATGGTTTTCCTAGAAAGAAGCCCCAACGTTTTCATATGTCTGCAATAAAAAAAAAAACTGTATATAGTTTACTACTATGTTGAATAATTTCCTGGTTAGATATAAGCAGTCGTAGGGTAAGATCATATCAAGAACTAGGAATCACAGAAAACTCTTTAAAAGAGTTTACTGTGATTCCTGGCTCATATGTGAAGATGTTGTTTATTGTTTAACATGGAAAGATACACAGTAGTAATTAAGAAGAGGGTTATGATAAAAACAAGAGCATGATTGAGTGAAAGGAGACAATCCAAGGATGCTTGGAACAAACCTCAAGAAATTAATTGGTTGAGGTGGGCTCCAGAACAAGGATTTTTTAGGAAGAAAGCCAATTAAGATTTGTTGATTGGAGCCAATGTCATGTTGGTTCAGCACATTAAAAAAAAAAATGTTGAGTATTGTAAGTGGAATATTTCACCTATTTTTGCTAATTGCCCATATTCTTTATATAGTCCTGTGGTGTATCTACTAAGCGTTGTGAGCCCCTTGACTTGCAAATTACTTTAGTGTTCTGCTTTCTTGTGACATTAATTCTTTAATTGAATATAAGTTTCAGGTATGAGAGTGTGACATGGTTAAAGCTTTCCTGGAAGAAGTTTTATACGCTGCCCCAAATCTTACTAGACGATGACCCCCTCCTTTGGGCTCTTCCCTTCAGAAATGGTCTACGCCCCGATGGGAGAGAGACATTGCCACACCCTCTCACCTTGGAACACAATATCTGTGGAACATCTTGCTTGTTTTG